>CM077307.1:65061196-65393696 GCA_039655065.1 Glossophaga mutica
TTCAAGGCTAGATAATAATTACCTCAAGATTCTTTACTTTAGATGTGGCTTATGGTGGGTTTATTGTTAAGAAAGCTTGGGTCATGATTTGACTGCATCAGGACTTCTGTTCGGGATCGTGGTGGATCTCAGACATCATTTGTAAAGTAAACATTCAAAATTAATACACCTTCTTCATGTTACTTGCAGTTCATACAGTAACCTTGCTTTCCTTACTTTATTTTCCCAGACAGGTATTCTCAAACAGAACTCTGAGAAATTTCCCAGAACAGATGCTGTTTTTAAGAGCAGATGTTGTTTACACTTGTGGTATCTTTTGACATCTGTGTATGTTCTTTCCTCTTCTCTTTTGGGACCTTTCAGGTCATTCTTTTTCCCTGGAATATTTTCATGCTACTCAGAATGCTCTTTTACTCAACCTTAAGACTGTGCTCAAGAATATACACATGTATCTGCTGTGTGGTAACAGGTAATTCATTTGCTTAATATGTAAGAAAAGTCACATGATCACTTAGTCAAGCACATACACTCACTTCTTTCAAATTTATGGCATTATTCCTTTGCCTCTTGCTAACTTCTTCCATCTTTCTTTTTGCTTTTTGGGTCTTTGGCCACTTGGGCCACTTCCCACACTTCCCTCTCGGACCCCCACCCCTGCCTCCCATTCAGATTTCCAGGATGAGAAACACATCTCCACGTCCCTTGCTGATCCAGATAAGGCTTCCTAGTTTCTCTCCCTTCAGCTTCCTTTGCGGTGAAAGTGAAGGTCTGAGTGAAGAAAGGCTTTCTTTCTGAGATCACATCAAGAAGATAAAAATTAAGATAAAAAAATAGTCTTCTAAACCTTCTAATTACTGTGCTTAGAAGCAAAGCCATGAAGGATGGGGGCAGTGTTGATAGGAGACGCCATTGTGGCTGTTCAGGACTTTTTCCTGCCTTACCTGTTCCTGTGGCAAGAAGAAATTGTAGGTCACTCCGGGATTCAAATGCCAGTGTATCATCTCAGTGAGTATTTAGTCTTGGTTTCCTCCCTGTGTTGTATTTCCTTTATAGGATCTTGGGTGTTTATTTGCTCATGTAAGAGGTTCCTCCTCCCATGGCTTTTTAGCACTTTAAAAAGTCTCCTTTTTTAAAAAGATGTTATTTATCCTTTTTAAAAATATATTTTATTTTGCTATGCCTTTGAATTTTTTTCACTTTTTTCCTTTTTATGCTTTTGTTTCCCTCCCTTCTCTTCTCCTCAGTCTTCCAGGATACAAGTTACTCTCTGTATTTTGTTCTCTAATCAAGTTAATAGATAGATCAATCCTAATTCTTTTGGGGTGAGGGATTCAGAAGGACATGGTCCATTGTTTTAAAGACACTTGGAGTTTATTTTATATCATAAATATATTTTACCTTTTGTTTACACTAAGAAATGTAAGGAAACTTTATAGAGCGTAACATAACTTCCACTTCTTTCAAGATTTTTACTCTTAGTATATAGTGGGCCTACCTTTGTTATGAAACTCAGTGTAAGTGCATGTCAGATAAAAAACCGTGCTAATAGGTTTTCTTTTTTAGTCGAGTGAACATCTTATTTTAATAAGAATTTATAATTGGAGTTACACATTCTTAAGTATAAATCTCAAGTGTGCCTCTTCCTTTTCAACAAATTTAACCTTTTTTTAAATCTGTAAAATAGAGGTAAGACCTGTGTCATAGAGTTGTTATGGAGATTAAGTGAGAAAAATGTATAAAAATATCCAGCATAGTTTAGCCACCTCTTTGATGCTTATATTAATGCAATGTGTGTGTGTGGGGGAAACCTTGCCCTCTACCATTCTGAGTTCTTAGCTGAGACCTCTGTAATAAAAGGTAGATTGATAAGAGAACAAAAGTTATTGACATGTATGCCTTATAATTGCATGGGAGATACCCAGGAAAAATGAGTAATTCCCTGTGGTAGCTTAGAATTAGACCTAAATACTATCTTAATAGGGAAAGGGTTGAGGGGATGTAGGCCTCTTGGGAGAGAACCAAAGGTTTGTAGGAAAGACGAATTCTTAGGAGAATAGATGAGCTTGCCTGGGAGTGGTGTGGACTTGTAGTCCTGTCTCCTGTGACAAGAGTCAGTCCTCCCTGGTTGATGCACCTCCAGGCAAGGACATTGATGACAGTTGAGGTCCTTTTGGAGGATTTGTCTTTAGGCAGGTAAGGGAAGTTCAGAGAAAGCCTCACCCTGCACTTGCTGTTTTTTCAAGTGTCTACAGTTCAAAATAATAACTAAAGTAGTAACTAAGGCAGCATATTTTAGGGTAGCATATCCTGAACTCCAGTCATATTTTGGGGTGGCATATTCTGCTATCCTTCCAGAAGATAAAGTATGTGCAAAATACTCTTAGAAGGAAGATACAGTTTAGTAAACAAAATTACTAAACATGCTTTGAGTTTCAAAGAGATTAAATTTTACCTATCTGGAAAACTTTCTAATTTTCAGTAATTCATATTCTGAAAGTTACTTGGAATTTTGTAGTAATTTAATTTTGTGTTCATTATGTATGTTGGCTTTCATTTCAAAAGTATTTTAATCTTCTGTGATAAAAGGTCCTGTTGGTAATTTGTGCAGCTGTACTTAGAAATCTAAAAATGGACAGTAGTATTTGAGGGCAGGAAATTGGCCCTATATCTGCTGCACACACTTATACAGTACTTATATCAAAACCGTTTTTCCTTTCAAAAAGACAGCAGTAGTAGTTTTTACTCCTATTTATACATGTTTGGCGGAGCATGCTATTTTAAAGTTGTGTTGTCTTTATTTCTAGGGGAGTAAAAAATGGTTATATATCCTCTTCTTAGGGGCTTATAAATGCAGTCCTATCACTAAGATATATGTGTATGCTTACTATTTGGTCCATTTAGATTCTGTATAGGTCAAATCCTTGTATCCTAACAGTATTTTAAAAAACCACAACTGTATTGATACTTACAGTTTATAAATGTCGTGTTTTAAGAAAGATGTTAATGCAGGACCTTAGTCCCATTTCTGTGTGAATTACATTACTTAAGCATCATTGCTCATTTACATAAATTCACATTTGCCAAATTACACCAGGGGAAAACTTAATATAATTATCTCATAGATCATATAATTTATTCAGTATGATTGCAGTTTTCTCTCGATGCAATATGTTTAACTGGTGTTTGCATAGATGCAAAGTAATGTCCACAAAATGCACAGTTTTCTACACTTGGTTTTTTAGTGTTTTTTCGGTAGGTGTGTATGTGTGCTGTTTAGGGAAATTGGATGAGGTGCATGTTTTCTATTAACTTCCTTACGGGCAACAAAATTCCTTTGCTTTGTTACAGCTTACCAAGTTTCACAGTAAAAACAGCCCCCAATCAACTATTGGCTAATTCTAGGGTACAAAAGTACTTGTCATAAAAGCTGTAATATGAGATTGAAATTTGTAACCCAAAGATCCCACCTCCCCCCTTTTTGAGAGGATCCAGTTTCTTTAAAAATTTTTAATAAATTTTTCGGCGGAAAGTGTGAAAATGTAATGTAATCTTTGACTGTAAAAATGTGGCTTTGTAGTGGCAACGTTAAGCCTAATGCTGGGGACAAGTAAAGCTAATGTTTTAGGCTCTGTCTTTTATTATAAAATAAAAGCTGTATTGTTTCTTGAAGAATTAAACTAAAAATATATGCTTACTTGCTTAACACCTGATTCCACTGCAGTACTTTCCCAATGTATCTTCAAATAACAGAAAGTAAATTATTTGTTAAGTAATGGAATTTTCTGGGATTCTGTTATCTGAGTATGGGTACTTAGAATAGGAATGTAAATATTTCAAACTTTTAATTATTTTTCTTTTGACAAAATTTTTTTGTATCATTGACTGTATTCAGAATAAAGAATATAGGTACCGCATACTTAAAATTTTTTGACATAAAAGGAACTATATGTGTTAAATATAAAAAATTCAACTTGATAAAGTTGTAGAAGTTTTTCTCTTTTTTCTAGCTCTCTGATCTTATTATTGTCCTTGGGATGAAAGAGTTCACACTTGTATGGATGTTTAATTGCTGGGTGTTTTGTTTCTCAATTGGGAAAAAAGTTTATAGTTAATTTTATAATTGATCTGTTCATTTTCAAAAGTATACATTCAGATATAAAAATTTACATTTATTATGAGTCATTTAACCTAAGCATTATTGTCTCTATGTAAAAATAGCTTCTCTTATTACATATATGATTACCTTGGTGTTCAAGTGTTATGATGAACTTTAATGTACTTACCAGGGTATAATCTATAGTCACTTCCGAAGTCTGAAACTTGAAAGCTCTTAAAAACACCAACGTGTTATATATTTCTTTCTGTATCTAGCACTTCCTTGGCAACATAGAGACGACATGAAGAGTAAAATAGAGGGGATTAAATGTGGCCACTTGGGACTGAGCTAGTAGACGCTGGAGGTTTGTCTGAAGAGAGGAATGAAGCTGAACGTGCCCTCCCAGAGCTTACTGGTTTATTTGCAAATCTCTGGTTTGTAATCTAGTTATTGATTTAACATTCCTTTATCGTCTATTAGAACAAATATACCATGTCTGTAACTGCTGGATAAATTCTGGGGATACACCGTATTACTGAACACAATAGACAAATTGCATTGCATTGGAGTTTTTTTGGAGCTTACATTTTATTCAAGGATGGAAAAAATTAGTAAAAAAGATAATTTCATAGAGTAATAAGTGCTGTGAAGGAAACAGTAGAGGCTGGAGTGATAAAGGGTGATTAGGGAGCTATTTTAGATTCTCTGAAAGGTGATCATTAAGAGGTTGAAAGGACAGCAGTGGTGTCCGGTTTCTTAAATGGTAAACTAAATCATTCAAATCAACTTTTTCCCTGAAATTAAAGAAATATATTGGATAAAAATATTTTTAAATGCTTTAAGAATACTTAAGAAGATAATCACTATTTTAATAACAGCCTTAATTAGATTGGGACTGAAAGAGAGGGATGTTTAAATGCTGAGCAGAATAGGAAAATAAAATAGAAAAAGATTTTTAAAAGAAGCAACTGAAAAGTATGACCCAAGACTGCCTTCATGCACATTTATGTCACACGTTTGTGTAGCCCAACTTGGCTGGAGGTGGTCTAGTCTGATAGTATGCCTCAAAGCAAATGTAACTTCTGTAGATGAAGTGCATGATCATACAGTGAGACCCTTCAAATGCATTGGCAAGCAAGTAGTCAGAGATAACAAGACACATGAAGAAACAGACAACTGGACAAGAACGAAGCAAGAATAAATGGAGTCAGAACCATAATGACTTCAGATATTGAAATTATTAGACACAGATTTGAAACAACTGGGTTCCAAATTATAACACATGTAAATGCAAGGAAACCATAAAAAGCAACATAGCAGATATGAAAATGAACCAGATTAAGTTTTTAGAAATGAAAAACACAATAGCAACGTTACTGAGTCTTCTGGTTCAGGCTGTGGTAATTAGCTTGTGTCAAGTGAACCCTCCCTACTTAAACCGATTTAAAAAGTTGGGCCATGCATGTAAAACAACTAGTTGAAGGCCGTGGAGAGCAACTAGTGTAAGCCATAGCAGACGGTCTATGATTTTTGAGAAGAGGAAAGCCCATGAAGTGACCTCCATGTTCATTTTGCTTTTTCCGTGAGGGAATTTTCCAGTTCTCAATGCCAAATAGAGCTCAAGCAGAAAGCAGCAGTTTGACTCATCTAAGGGTCCAAAGGAGCTGGGAACTGAGGCCAAATCCCAGAGGCAAGAGGACTGTAGATAATTATAGTCTGTGTACAATATCTATATAATCTATATAATTAAACATATGTAATACATATAAAGTCTCCTTCAAGTACGGTTGTTCAGTAACTACCAGGCCCAGAGCTGGACTTTGAAAACCCATCAGACAACACTGAGTTTGAAGCTCAAGAGCTGAGCAGAAATTTCACCCCCTTTGGGAGATACAGATCAGAGTTCCAGCTCACCAAAAACTAGTACATGGTAGCTCTGACTGGTGGCGGCTCAGTGGGCTGGGCGTCATCCAACAAACTGAATGGTCACCTGTTCAACCCAGGCACATGTCTGGGTTTTGGACCAGGTCCCTGGCTGGGGTCATGCAAGAAGCAACCAGTCAATGTTTCTCTCTCTTTCCATTCTCCTCTCTCTAGAAATAAATAAATAAATAAAATAAAAAAGTCAAATACATGACAAACTTAAGCCATTATCCACAGATTATATATATATATATACACACACACACACACACCCAGTAATATATACACCTGTACATAGTTACTTTGTAAGAGCTTTTAAAAATGAAAGAAAAATCTGTTTTAAAAAATGAATAATAGGCTAGACACTGCTCTAATATAAAATATAGAAGGGTTAGGCTGTGTCTCAAATGCAAATATTGCTTGAGTTTTTAGAGATAAAAATAATATGTGTTTGGCTCATTACTGTACATTATGGTATATGAACAGTGCAGTGTTTGATCCTTACTTTGCATTTGCTCTACCTGATTGCTACAGGAGGTAAGAAGGTCAAGGCTATTCTTGTGTTGATCTATACATAGTTAAGTCTTTTTTTCTTTTTAATCCAGCTAAGTTTCCCCTTTAAATTTGCTGTCATGTACAGTAGACTTTTAAATGCTTAGGGAAGTTTGATGTGAGCACTAAAATGTCCTCAGAATTGACCAACACAGTTAATGCATGACCGCATGTGTTCAGTGTCCACAGAAACATACAGCGCTCGGAGCCTGTTTTTTTATTTTAGGTCAATGAATTTTCTAAAGAGCTATTGCTGAGAATTATTTCTAAAGTACCTTCTCAGATATGCTTGTCTAAGTCAATAAGTCTATTGCATTAGAGAGTTTCCAGGCAATACATAAAGCAAAACACTAAACAAATTGTTCTTCTCTCAAGTGACATAATGTCTCTATTTTACCTACTGTCTACAATAATTTCAGAAGCACAGAAGTCAGTCCTGTTTTCTTCTTAGTGGGAATTACTGGTTTGTTGTCAATTTTACACGATTGATTTTATTGGGTTTTGAAGTGTTGCATACCCATATTTAATGTGGCATTTCAAAAAGTGTTCTTTTGATCAGAATTTATATTTATTTTTGTCATATTTCAGGTGTTTTGTATTGAACTTTTCAGTGAAATTCACTAAGTATAATATTTTGCTCACTTCCTTCCTGAAACTGAATTTAATGGCCAGTTTTTAGTAATTTAATCTAAAACCTCCCTTCTCAAACTTCGGTGCTGGAAATAGAATTCTGTGGCCATCACTTGGGAGCTTATTAGAACTGTAGAATCTTGGGCTGCCTAATCTGCATTTTAATACACTCAGGCAAGTCCTGTACACATTCAAGTTGAGAAGCACTGATCTAAAGGCCTGCTTCCTGGTGCTTCCATTTAATCTACCCAGCCCTTAAAGGGAAAGAGCCCTTCCCTTTAAGAGCCTTCAGAAAATAATACAAAGCACAATCAAAATTTGAGAGTTGGCTACTGAATAACATGGAATCTTTGTTAACTGTAAAATGCTTAAAAATTAATGTTCACTAGGTATTTTAAAGTTTTCAAAAAATATCTCAGAAGCTGATGTAATCTATCCAGGGGTATCCAGCATTTTGGCATCTCTGGGCTACATGGGAAAAAGAAGAGTTGTCTTGGGCCACACATTAGATACACTGTGACACATCTTCACACAGAAAATCTCATAATGTTTTAAGTACATGTACAATTTTGTGTTGAGCTGCATTCATAGCCATCCTGGGCTGCCTGCGGCCCATAGGCTACAGGTCGGACACACCCCTGATAGAAAAATAATGTTTATTTGCTCCTAATGGTTTTACTGTGTCTTTTGTTATACCCCCTTTCTTTCTTTCGTTGCCAATTAGTTAACTGTGAATGTTAATTTTTAAGTTTCTGTTTTACAGTTAACAAGGTTTCCATGTTACGCAGTAACCAGCTTGTAAATTTTGACTCATCAGAAAACAAATACTAAGTGAAAACCTCAACAACAGAATGGTTTTTGATAAAGCAAATAATCAGTGGCCTCACTGTTAGGCACATAAGATGAATTAACAATTACTTTTGATTGCTTAGAATAAAGTGCACAGCTAGTTATTTCTTTTTTTTTCCCAATTTTTATTTTAATTGTTGATCTAATTCTTAAGAGTGAGTTAGATTATACAAGTGGAATCTAATGGATGCTAACTTAAAAGTATTTTAGAGCACAAGAACATTAAAAATCATAATCCCCTTATTTACTAGAAAAGAAAACTGAGAACAGTTAAATATTTCTACTTAATGTCAGAATGGTATGCAGAGCACGTCTCTCAGCTTTAGATTTTTAGTCTAAAATCCAGAAGTCTGAAGGTGTAAAATTTGCAAATTATGTTCACTTCTAGTGTGGAATGAAAGGTTAGCACTTGGATTAAATGACACTTGGCATCAGACTGTGCATATAAGAAGTTTTAACACAAAAGACTTCATGTTCTAGAAAATGATCCAAAGAGTAGGATGTAGTTGGTAGTTTGTGGTTTCAACCCTTTCTTTGTAAGGCTTAGCAAGCATTTTACCTTTTATAGCTTCAGCTATATAGCACAGGGGGAATTATTCAACTTTGCACTTGGGAAAATGGTCCTCATTTTCTGAGTTATGACTACTGAAACAATTTTAACAATTTCACCTTCAGTTTTTATTGAAGAGTGGCCAAATACTCCTGTTATTTTAAAGATATTTAAAATACCAGTCACTCAGAATCAAAATTAATGTCTGTAATATATTGGTTTCCAAGGTTTGTACTGCCTACTTTTTAAATTTATTTATTTATTTTTAGAGAGAGGGAGCGAAGCATCCTTGTGCGAGAGCAAAACAGTTGCCTCTCACACTCGCCCCCAACCGGAGACCTGGCCCGCAACCCAGACACATGCCTTGACTGGGAATCGAACTTGCAGCTTCTTGGTTCTCAGGCTGGTGCTCAGTCCACTTAGCCACACCAGCCAGGGCTGTGTGCCCGCTCCCCATCCACTCCTTTTTTTGAGGCAGTGGGTATGTATTCATTAGTGGGTGGGTGAGTGGGTGGGTTGAGGAGTTCCCGTGTGAGCCAGGGGTGCTATGAAGAGGAAGAGAAGCCTCAGCTCTAGCAGTCAGCGTGAGCACAGATGCAAAAGGGGCCCGAGTCACAGTAACTCCTGCTCAGAGATCACCTGGATGTCCCCCATCCACTCCTCCCCCTGGGTATGTAGAGAGCCAGGACAGTGAGGGGTATCCATGAGGGGGTGCCCAAAAGCCTAGTCTCAAGTATAATTGTATAAGTTTTTGTGTTAATTCAAATGAGCATAACCCTGATAATCTTACTAAACTAATTTGGGGAATAGGAAAAATAGATGAAAAGCTAGAGCAAAATACTTACTAAAATGCTAAAATGTTTGGTGGGGACATTTAGTGAAAGAGAGGTGCTATATACAAATACTTTTGAATTTACTGTTTATAGGTTGTTTGTCATAATTGGTTGTTTAATCTTTTTGAATAAATTCCTGTCTCTATAACATTCATATAATCTCTGGGTAAAATTTTGTTAATATCATGAAATTCAAATACTTATTTACTTTAAGAAAAAGTCTATTTTAAGTGGTGGTTTTACTGATTTTTCTTGTCCTGTCCTTTTCTTTGTAGGCCATCTGTAAAGGAGGAAATTTGAAATCTAAACTTAATGTAACTTCAGATATTTACTTTTAAATGCTTAAAAAACAAAACAACAGTTGTGCTCTGAAAACTGAGAATCTGTTAGAACTTTAGAGCTTAGAATAAAGAACTTAAAAATAAAGTATAATTTTAAAAGAATATGAAAATTTTTGTGATACCAATTCTTAACTGTATTTTTGTTAATGCTCACTTCAAAATGTTTTGATAAGTGACAACTTTGTGTGTAGCTACTATTTAGAACCTTAAATGTTAAGCCTGTGCATCTCATTTTGTACACAGAATTATTTTTTTCTTTACCCTTTTAACAAAATGCCAATTGCTTTTCCTTTTTGCACTCAGTACTTTGTATAGCCCACCTTTTGGTCACCAACAATCCTGAATATCCTGGTTTTACTGCTTTTGGGGGTCACCTGAGGCCTTTTATAAATCATCACTTAGTATAGAATATAGATTAGATCAGTGACTCTTCAAACTTTTTAGCAGTGGGACTCTTTAAAATCTCTCTATGGGGGGATAAGTGACAATGGAAAAAATACAATAAAAATGAACTATTCAAAAATAAATAAATAAAATAATCTCTCATAGAAGTTTAACATGTATGAGTATAAATGTAAGTCACATAAATGTGTTGTTCTTTTCAAGTAGTAAGTGGAGAGGTCAGGTTTGAGCCTCAAGTAGTTGTGGGAGCAAGAAGGAGTCTGTCACCCAACCCCCAGAACTCCACAGATCCCAGTCCTGAATATAAGGATGGAGTTTGAAAAGGGGAAAGCAAAGTGTTGCTGCCTCATAAGTTAGGACATAGGATTAAATCAGATGCTGTTTAAGACACTTTACATATCTTTGTGTTAGGAAATTAGATGAGGCTAAACTTGAAAGAAAAAATAGAATAATGTTTACATGGTCTTGAAGTTGGATATAAACTTATCATTAATATTCATACTAGATGGGATTTTATATGCAGTTCACCAAAGTTAAAAGATAAGTTTTGAATGCCTGTGGTATTCATGAACAAAAGCTATTTTTTCCTTCTTTTCATGAAACATCATAAAGTGTTTATACTATCATTGACTTAATTTAATCAGTTGTGCTTAGGAGTGCATATTCTTTGTTTGTATTAGAACAAAGATAGTCAGTTTTTTGAAATTTATGTGAAGCTTGTCTTGAAATTTCTTGATGCTCTTCTGAAATTTCTGTTAGGCACTGTCATATACAAATAGATATGTAAATGTGTGGTCTTTAGTCAGCAGCTCAGTGTAGCTGTTTATGTTTTTTAGTAATAGATTCTTAATATGTGGCTAAGCGAAATGTTTGCTTACAATACCGAACAGTTTCCAGATACTTTTTGTTGTTCATGTATTGATTCAAAAAAATATTTAATGGAAGGCAACCATATACCTCAAACTTTTAACTTTAGAACTGAAACTATCATTAGTTATATGCCATTATTTACTAAGAAGGGGCTTCTCTGTTAGAGCAGTGCATCGTACAGCAAATATTGGTTATAAGCTTTTATGACAGGAATTTTTACTTCTGTATTGGAATCACTGTCATCTGAAGACAGTTTTATGCACTAGTTTGATTGTGTTCACTGACCTAATTGATACATAGTTCGATATGAGAATATAAAACACTAACTATCCTATTAGCAGTGATTTCATGGTGAACAGTAAGATGCTCTAGAGCTTCAAGTTTTTTGAAGAAGAATAGAATGAGAGAAGCCACACAGTTCTCCCTCTCAACCAATATAGAAATCTACCCCATATTGTTTTTGATAGGCCAGCATCAGTCCTTCACTTAAAATTTCTAGAAACAGTAACATTAGTAAAGGATCGTCAATTTTATTTATAAGTAACTTTCATTGGAAAATTCCTTGTTTGTTGAACTAAAGGTGTCTCTTATTTTCCACTCTATGCTTTCAGTTTTGACCTCTGAAGTTAACTATTTAAGCCTAATCTAATCTGGCCTTCCATATGATGACAGTTGCATGTTTATAGAGAGTTATGTTCCTCCTGGACACTTTCTTTTTTTTTTTTTTAATACTTAGTATATATCTTTTGCTATAAAACTCAAAAATTCAGAAGCATCGTTTGGCATGCATGAATTTTCTTTTGCCCACTCAGTGGCAGAATTCTCTTCTGTATATGTTCACTCTGTTACTTTTCTTGAGCTTTTCATGTTTTATGCCTTCATATCTTGAGAACTTTTGGAGGGATACCTGATTCTGTAGTTTTCCTGAATGTTCAAATCAATCCTGATAATTGTTTATTTAGGTAAAGAAAATATTTTATTTTCATGTATTTAAAAAAATTAACTCTTAATCATCATATTTAATGGTATAGTGAACATTAAGGTACAGTCCTTTAAAAATTAACTACAATAAAAGCCAAAATTGAAGGATATTAGAAGTTCTTTGTTTAAATAGATGCCAGTGATTTACACAATTGGCAATAATAACACTGCATAATGATCTCTATGTAGTAGTGTTGGATTCAATAATTAAAGATTAAATGAGTATATATTTTTATTAGCCTCTATTAATGGAGAAACCTAGGGAGAAAAATAGATTCTAGCAGGATGCAGAGTAGCTATACAGAGAAGAATCTTAAGGAAAAATATAGTAACAAAATTAATTGGACAGAGGCATTAATTAGTAAAGTTCTGTACATTTGCCTCTGATATTTTTCCAGCCCACTTAATCATAGAATGTACAACAGGAGCAAGATAAATATTTATATACTCTTTCATTATAAATCATACTTGTTGAATAGTTGAGAATTTAGGTTGCTTTTGTGGTGTGTTTAACATTCTCTTGCTAGAACGGATATGCTCCTAAAATACAATTAGTAATACAGCACATTCCAATCCTTGTTCTCCTTAAATTACATTACCAAAACTTGGTGTATTTGGAGGAATCCTTTCAGCAAAATAACTTTTTATTAGATTTTATTTTTAAGGATCATAATTTCAGAAGAGTGGGTTTCTCTTAGCTCTTTTGTGAGCAGTGGAAGATTACGTTTATTTTGCTTATACTTCCATGTAACATTTTTGAGTTAAGAGAAAGATGTATTCCTAGAGCCATATTATTTTTATATAAAAATAGGATTTTTCATAGTTTTTTAAGTACTGGGTAGAACAGAAGGAATTCTTGTCCAGTGTTTATTGTGAAAATAGAATTTTAGATAGATATTTTTATGAAATTCTTGAAACATGCTGGCAGGTTTTGTAATAGGCTATTTAGTGTCCCAGTAGGCTATTTACTGTCCCCAGGAGACTTGGGGAAATGCTTACTGTTTTCCTCATAATGTTTTGTGTTATCTTAAAATGTATCACTAATGTCTAGGGATAGTAGAGAATTAATAAAAAATTTTAGCATTGACATAATCCTCTGCTGCTAAAATATCCAGAAGACATTTAGTAATGCTTAGGAGTTGCTGAGCTAGTTCACTTATTATAGAACTACCCAAATGTACAGGGAATCCTTAAATAAAGGGCATCGAAGTAAATAATGCACAGAGAGCACTTAGTGGTCAACAGGGACTGGTTTGCATGTGTAGGCAATGCCTGCCTGCTGATTGATGATGCCTGTTACCCTGAGGTTACGAGCAACACTTCAGTAATTCTATGCACAAATGACTGATAGTCAACAAATGACTATAGATTTTAATTAATTAGAATGGTCAAGGTAAATTCTAAATGAAATAGATTGAATGATTGTATTGACTTACTCTACTTGAAATTATTAAAGTTTAAGATTGCTACTTAAAGTTGTCATGCTAGGAGTATTCTAAGTAAAGTTTGAATAATTTTAGTCAATTCTTCAAATATTAATGGTGTGAAAAATCTGAAGTGAATCTTCAAATATTTGCTAACATAAGGTATTGACTTAATCCCTTTATTAGCAATAATTTTTGCTCACTAGCAGCTGCTGATTTAAAGACAAGTCATTATTAACATTCTATTGTATGATTTTTCTAGTTCTTTCATGGTATGGTTACTAGCATTTTTCAACCTAAATCTTTTCTTCCTCTATAGTGTAGATTGAGTGAAATAGCAGTCTTTTATAAGAGAAAGCCTTGTTTTTACACTTTAAGTTATTTTTATTGTTAACACTATTACAGATGTCCCCCGTGCACCCACCCCCTCCTGCCTTTGCCCAGTTTCCCTCCCCCCACCCCCAGCCTTCACCACATGGCTGTCTGTGGCCCTGGGCTATACATACATGAGTTTTGGGTAACTTCTTCCAGTCGCCCTCACCCCCTACCTCTCTGAGATCTGTTAGTCTGTTCCATCTGTCCTTTGTGATGGCTTAGATGGACCTGGAGGTCATTATGCTAAGTGAAATAAACCAGTCAAAGAAAGACAAATACCATGTGATCTCACCTCTTTGTGGAATCCAATGAACAAAACAAATGACAAACTAAATAGGGCTAGTGGCATGTATATGTGGAAGAGAAAGCATTTTAAAGTGATGCTTTTCAACTAGGTGGGCAATGCAGTAGGAAGCAGGGTCAGATTCTTTTCTAACAATAAGAGCTTGTTGGTCAACAAATTCTAAATTTGTTGAACCTAAATAACTTAATTTCTTTCCTTCAGCCCCATTAGAAGGAAATCACTTCCCTCAGAAGCTGATGGAAGTAATTTAGGAACTCAAGTTTATCAGAGTTTAAGAGACTGTTGTGGCTTAAAAAAAAGCAAAACTATATTCTAGAATATACTTTCATGTACATACTCTCACACACATACATTCATATAAAATTCTAAGTATGTGCATCTATCCATCCATTTTAGATTCTGTGGTCCTTGGCTTCCTAGCACATGAATAAAAAGATCTGCCTAATTAATTTGTAGATCGTTCCATAATCCCACAATAATTGGCTCAGGTCTCTGGGTATTCCAGAGAATACATAGGAGGGCATGCACTCAAGCACTGTGGGAGACGTTCGAGTGCCCCTGCATGGCCATCATAGCAAGGTGGGGAAGCCAGGACAGAAGAAACCACCTCTTCCGTAATTTCTCACCTGCTATTTCCCATTAAAACCTGTTTTTTCAATGCCAGAATATTTGGCACTCCTTTGCCATCTCCAGTGACACGCAGCTATATGGTATTTTTTCCATTCCATGGTACATGGCCTTTCAGCGTTTTCAAACAGTGTGTTACAGTGGGACCTAGCTTATCATTTATGCACAACTCTAACACATAATACCATTGCTCTCTTGGTGCCCTTGTCCTTGTATGACATTGAAACCTAATGGCATGGAAATCTCCTTTAAATGCTCTGCATACAATTTTTTGTGTACTCCTATGCACCTATTTATTTTTATTTAAAAATTGTTTTGTGCATCTATTTTTAAAACTGTCAACAATCTTAACTCTATTGTCTTTATTTTCAGTAAAATAAAGTCATGGAACTTAGTCTACCTTCTAAACTCATTTGTAAAAATAATCTAAAAGTAAAAATTGCTTCTTTAAATTGTAGCATATAACAGCTAAAAATGGTGCTCAGATTTCTGTATACTGGAGAAAAGAAAATAATACTGGATTAGAAAGAAAATTACTTAAATTAGGCATTCTTGGACACCACTTTAGGTTGAGTCTTCCTGACAAGTGGTTTAAATTAAAAGTCTCCTCTATGGAATCTCAGAGAAGTTAACTTATTTAAAGTCTTCCCTAGATAGAATCAACATATATGAGGTGACTATAAAATAATTAGACAAATTGAACAAGTTTTACATGGAAATCTGTCTTGTTATTTTTCTCTTCACAATGCATGCTCCTGTGGAAAAATAATATATGACATGTTGAAGGACATACACCATTAATTAGTTAATGACTCATCTTTGAAATTTGGTAATTAAATTATATCTAGCACTTAAGCAAAAATAAAGTCTGATTGCTTGTGCCATGTTTTGACAAAGCATTTATATACTAATATTTTGAAATGTAATTGCAGAGCAAGAAATGACACATGAATGCTTTATTGAATTGCATTTACTCCATCATCAGTTACCTAAAAGCTTCAGCACAGTTCTTTGGTGAACTTTCTGAATTTAGCAGTAAGTAACCTTTAGCCCATTGTATAAATTAACGGTTTGACAAGCCATTTAAAATGGCAAGTATGTGAATTATTAGGAAACAATGCAGAATAAAATTTAAAATTATTTGAATAGGTGAATAACTGTTTATATTTGGCTATGTCTTAAGTTTGCAAGCCCTATCATATTAAAATCTCTCATGGCTAATATCAATAAAATCTACATGCTAATTCTATAGCTACCCAAATGCAAAAATCAAAAGGAGTTTGAGATTGGAAAACTACTGTATTCAGTATTGCTAATGTCCAGCTGGATGCTACTTTGGTGTTGTATGCAATGTGTGTGTTTATTTTTTCCCCTTTCCTTGCCCTGTGTGTAATAAAATATGTGCAATTATTGACTTCCTATAATCCTTTGGAAAGTAGTAGGGAGAAAAGATAGGAAGGCTAATTTAAATGCAATAGGGACATCAGAAGGACATCCAAGTAATGGGAGCAGCTGGCCCTGTTGTAGTAGTTTTCTGACATTTAACTAGGATAACACTTAATGGACACAGAAATGGGCTTTATATTGTACAGTAGCCATGAATATGTACTGTTTGACTCTTTAATTTAGTCTGTGTAATTTCAAGCACCTTTCTCACTTGCCATAGATAAAGGTGTATTATATTAGATAGCTTTTGCAAAATTGTGATAGCAAACAGCTCCAAAAGCCCAGTGGCTTATTCTCAATTTTTTGGTATATTTTGTGGATCTACTGTGGTTCTGCTCATGCCCTCTTCTGAAACCTGGGCTGAAGGAGAGGGGGAAAGATGATGGAACTTACAAGATGGCTCATCAGGTTTCTGCTTGGGACTGCATTTGTCACTTTCACATTTCATTGATAAAAGCAGATTAAGTGAAAGCAGGAAATACAACTCTGGAAGTACAGGAATAGGCCCAGTAAAGGAGGGGTAGGTAGTGTTAGGACATTAATAAAATCTGTTGCATTGATGTTAACATTGGTTGGTCTCATCCTCAACCACCTCCCCTATTCTTACTGTCTGTGGTAGAGAAGTACAGAATTTTTTTTAGCTTTTATATGATTCTTGATTTTTTCTTAATTACTATTTACATAGTGTAGATGAAAGTAACAGTAAAATCAGTGACACTAGTGAATGTAGAGAGATTAGTTTATATAGCATATTATGTCATACATATCTGTACTGGTAGCTTCTGAGTTACTACAAAAAAGAAAGGTGACAATAGTGTAGAAGAAATTATCTTTTTATTCCCTTTTCTTTTTGATAGAATACCTGTCAGGGAGTAAGGAACCAATAGAGAAATTTAGACTAACAAATTACTTTGCATTTTACACTTTTATATTTGTTAAGATTTTTTTGTTAGTACACTAAAAGTAGATGTCCTATTCTTGTATTCATAAGAATGTAAAAATACAAAAACTTTGTTTTTTTATTTTTTATTTGAAATGCAATAAAAAAGCACTAAAATAAACTTCCATGCTTCCACTTGGATAAAAAATAATATACATTCTCTTATTTTTACTGTTATTTATTTATTTAGTATTGCCCTCCATAAGCTGACCTGCATTCTGCTTAATACTTGGTTATTACTGTAGAAGTGTTACTGTGGTTATGTGAACTAGCTTCAGTTATTCAGTATTGTGTGTATTGCCTTAATGAAATACTCTGCCTGATCCTGTTCAGAAAAGGGGTATATGTACATAATGTTAATCAGGACTGTGATGTTAACATTTGGAAAAGGACTGTAATTTTAATAGGTACATGTATCTGTCACACAAATTTAGCACCCAGATGTCTAAAATACGAATCACTATACCCTAGCATTTGTCAAGGTTAATTGTAAGTCATATTGTCTTTTTTTAAAAGCATACCTCATGGTACATTTTAGTATATTTTGGGCCCTACTTTATTTGTAGATTGTGGAGTAATGGTTTTTAGCATATCTGAATAGTTCTGCATCCTTTGGGCTATCATTTCCTGCATCTGATTTAGATACCTTGAATTTGTTTTTAATTAAAAAATATTTTGAATTTTCCTTGGTTTGCATTTGGTTTAAATCCAAATAAATGGAAGGTAGAATCTTTAAGAAGTTCTTTAAAAAGCACATTCATGAATTCAGCAGACTAGCTACTGATTACGATCTTCTAGGACATGGGTTATTCTGAAAAAGACTGATAGTAAATAAACAGCATAAGTGCTGTAATGGAGGTTTGTACTTGTTATTTTAGGTATTATGAAACCAGATTCCATTTCAGTTGTTAATCTTTCGTTGAGCTTTGGTAACATTGTAATGGTCTTAAACTTTTCCATGGGCTTCTTGAGACTCACTCCTTAGAGACTACAGTAGTCCCCCCCTCATCTGTGGTTTTGCTTTCCAAAGTTTTCAGTTACCTATAGACAACCTCAGTCTGAAAATATTAAGTGAAAATTTCAGAAATAAACAATAAGTTTTAAGTTGCATGACATTCTGAGTAGCATGATGAAATCTCGCTCAGTCTAGCTCAGTCCTGCCCAGGGTGGCAAGCGTCCTCTTGTTCAGCTAATCTGCACTGTGCGTGCTCTCCACCCGTTAGTCATTTAGTAGCCCTCTTGGTTGTCAGATGGACTGTTTCAGCGTCGTTCTGCTTGTGTGTAAGTAACGGTTAATTTACTTAATAATGTCTCCGAAATGCAAGAGTACTGATGCTGAGAATTCTAATATGCCAAACATAAACTGTAAAGTGTTATGTGTGTGTAGGAAAGTACATAGCATATATGGGGTTCAGCAGTATCTATGGTTTCAGGCATCTGTTGGGGGTCTTGGAATTTATTACCATGTTTTGCTGTATATAATGTGCACTTTTTTGCCCAAAATTTTGAGGGAAAAATAAGGATGTGCATTGTACATGGGTATAATAATCCTGTGTGTAATGCGCACAAAAAAAACATGGGCGCGCATTATACGTGGCAAAATACGGTACCTGCCGATAAGGGATGACTACTGTCCCTTATTAGGATCTTACCAACACCAGATCTGAAGCAGTATTCTTGCAGTTTTTGGTACATTTCCATCCCCAGTGTAAATGGAAAAAGTGCTTCTCTTATCCACACAGATTAATGTTAGGGTTGAGCTGAAGCCATCCCATTTGAACAAAGTCCAACGAAACTTAAAGGGTCCTCTTTCCATGTGTAAGCAACTGGGACTTGATATCGATGCATTTCAGATTATCCAAAGTCTTCTGTCCGGCTTTCATTAAAACAGAAACTGAGCTTCTTAAAATTAGTCTTTCAGGCAGTCTCCTAAGATTAGAGAAGAAAATTGCCTCAAGATACTAGGTATAGATGGAAAAAAAATTGAGTTAGTCAGAATAAACCACCATGTATGTAGATAGCATTTCCCCCATCTCCCTAAATCAGTTAAAAAGTTAAAAAGTTTTCAGTTAAAAAGTTATCAACACATTTCAGATGTTGTGATTATAATAATAAAAAATGCTGTGTTTAGTTGCTAGAGTAATTGAAACAATTTTTGGTTTACTTCATACAATCTTTTAAAAATTAAATCACTAAGCCCAACTCATTTTGCATCACTGCAGAATATCATCCAGTTAATCCAAAATTTTTGTGGAAATTAATTTTTTGAGTAATTATATTTAATTAGTTTTACTTTTTTAAATATTCTTCTAAAACAGTTATTTATAACTTCTCTGAATGCAAAGAATTTGAGGCAAAGTACTAGAGTAAAAAAGGCCATCTAGACTAGAAAAATATATTAATTAGAGTAAGAGATAAAGGGAAAAGACTGGGTGCTTATATAAATTCTGAAGCTACACTTTTTACTCTAGATAGCTTTTTAGAAAATAAGGAGTCTAGACATTTTAAAAATGGCTTTTGTATTAATGTTAAGTGCTATGTACTATACAGGGGTAGGGCAAAATAAGGTTTACAGTCATTCGTATGAAAATAATTGAATAATTAGTAAATAATGATACAAGAATAAACTTTTGTGTCCTCACAACTATAACATTATTATTAAAATGCTGAATTTTCTGCTTAGAATTAGAAACATATCATTAACAAATATTTGCCACCCAGTAATGCAAGGGACTTTGGGTTCTAGGATATGGCGTTATAAAATGATATGAGATAATCCTAGAATTTTTCTCTTAGTGCCTCTCTGGTATTATGTTCTTAGTGTTATGTTAGCTACTTTGTGTAGGGAGGGTTGGTACAGAAGATTGATGCCATGTAAGAAAAAATAATGAAATACTAGGTAAATGTTGGTTTAACTAGAATACAGTGTACTAAAGATGGGTATGTTTCACCTTTACTTAAGTTAAAAAAACCCCAGAAAGTAGCTATAATTGTATTAGCATTTTATGTGTGATACTGAAGCTATCCAGATGTCTGAGATTGTGTGATAAGATAATGAAACTCACCTATTACAGTAGAAATTAACAATATATAGGTATAGCCGTGGCTGGTGTGGCTCAGTGGATTGAGTGCCAGCCTGCAAACCAAAAGGACACTGGTTCGATTTCCAGTCAAGGCACATGCCAGGGTTATGGGCCAGGTTCCCAGCTCCGGATGCGTGAGAGGCAACCAGGCATTGATGTTTCTCTCCCTCTCTTTCTCCCTCCCTTCCCCTCTCTCTAAATGTAAATAAAATCTTTAAAAAAAAACCTATATGGATGTAATATATAAATATTACTAAACTATTGACAATATTTAATTATATAAACCTATTTATACTATAAATAATTTATTTCTGACTTTATAGTTTTTAGGGCACTTTTATATGCATTGTCTTACTTAAGAGAATATTGAATTTAGGGTAGAGTTTAATTTGTATATGGTCCCAAGTTGCTTATTTTTCTTTCTTAATGAGAGAATACATGCCAGCACTTGAGCTGATATTCCCAAGCTTAGTGATAGGTTACATTCTTCTCAATAAATCAAATTTCTTAGTAAATCTTTACTTAGACACTGATGTAATGTTTGTTTCTAAGAATTCCACAGAGAACTTAGACTCTTTTTTAAATAGTGTCCAGCATCTGGAATATCAGTTCCTATTTCATGCCTCCCCCTTCCTCCCCTTTGCCTCTGCTTTATTTGTGGTTACTGCACAGTGAAAATGAGCCTCAGGCTACTTTCCAGAGTATAGCCTATTAATCAGAATAGATTTTCTTTCCCATTTCCTCTCTGCTCAAATTTTAAATATGTTTCCTTGTGGTTACGTATCCTAACTTACCCTTAATAGTAACTTGACATTGGCTTGATCCTGGTTAATGTTCCCACTTTGGAAGTTGTGTCTGCTTACAATTTTTCTCTTTGGTAAAATTACACATTTTAGTTCCAGCAACCTGAACCACTTATAACTGGCAGAGCTATAGCAAGTTCTTTGCTTTTTCCCAGGAGAGTTCCAACAGACACATCATCACCACTGTAATTTTTTGTGATAAAAAAAACACAATGTGAGGGCTCTACCCTCTTAACAAACTTTTAAATGTATAATATTTATAACTATAAGCACACTGTTGTAGCTCTAAAACTTTTATCTTAAAAGTATCTTAACTGATCCCATTGAACGGCAGCTCCCCTTATCTCCTTCCCCTTCCCCTACCCCTGGTAACCACCACTGTGCTTCTACTTCTGTGAATTTGTGTACTTCCAATACCTCATATAACTAGAACCAGGCAGTATTTGCCTTCTGTGACTGGCTTGTTTCATTTTGCATGATGTCCTCCACGTTCATTCATGTTATTACGTATTACAGGATTTCCTTTTTTAAGCTTAAATAATATTTCGTTTTATGTACATGGCACATTTTCTTTATCCATTCATCCATTGATGGACATTTAGGTTGTTCCCATGTCTTAGCTGTTGTGAATCATGCTGCAGGGAACATGGGAGCGCAAATATCTCTTCAAGATCTTGATTTCAATTCTTTCGGATAAATACCCAGATGTAGAATCATTAGATCATATGGTAGTTCTGTATTTCATTTTCTCGGGAACCACTGTATAATTTCTTCATAGAAGCAGTGTCATATTATCTTCTCACCAGTGGTGCACAAGGTTTCCAATTTCTCCACATCTTCACCAGTCTTTGCTATGTGTGTGTGGGTTTTTTGGGTTTTTTGGTAATAACCGTCATAACAGTTACGAGGTAATATCTTACAGTTTTGATTTGTGTTTCTCTCTTGGTAAGTGATATTGAACATCTTTTCTGTACCTGTATGTCTTTTGTATGCCATTGGTATATCTTTTGGAGAAGTGTATATTTGAGTCTTTTGCCCATTTTTAAATTGATTTATATTTTTGCTATTAAATTATAGGAGATTTTTCAATATTTTGGATATTAACCCCTTACCATATGTATGGTTTACAGTATTTTTTCCATTTCATTTCCACTCTGTTAATTGTTTCACTTGCTATACAGAAGGTTTTTAGTTTGATGTAGTCTTACTTGCCTATTTTTGCTTTTGTTGCTTGTGTTCTTGATGTCATATCCAATAAATCACTGCCAAGACCAATGTCATGAAACTTTTTCTCCTATGTATTCTTTTAGGAGTTGTATAGTTTCAATTTTCACATGTAAGTCTTTAATCCATTTTGAATTGATTTTTGTGTATGGTAAAGATAAGGGTCTAATTTCATTCTTTTGCATGTAGATTATAATTTTCTCAGCACAGTTTGTTAGAGCGGCTATTCTTTCTCCACTATGTAGTCCTGGCACTCTTGTCAAAGATCATTTGACTGTATATGCATGGATTTTCTGAGCTCTCTGTTCTGTTCCACTGGTTTATATGTCTGTCTTTATACCGATACCATATTGTTCTAATTACTGTAGTTTTGTACTGTGTTTTAAAACTAGGAAGCATGAGGCCTCCAGCTTTGTTCTTTTATCAAAATTGTTTTTGCTATTTGGGATCATTTGTGGTTCCATGTGAATTTTAGGATTGTTCTTCTATTTCTGTAAAAAATGCCATTGTGATTTTGATGGGATTGAATTGAATCTATAGATCACTTTGGGTAGTATGTACATTATATCAGTGTTAAGTCTTCCAGTCTTCCCAAGATAACATGGGATATCTTTTTATTTATTTGTGTCGTACTTAATTTCTTTCAACAGTGTTTCGTAGTTTGCAATGCATAAGCAGCCTTTTGCCTCTCTGTTTAAGAGTTAAATGAGACAAAATCTAGTCCTTCGGGTGTTCCTTCTGAAAAGCCAGAACCTTGAATGTATGCTTCATTCTTTTCTTCCCCCAGTGAGGGAGAAGTTCCAGCCCAGGGTGGTCCCATGCTGATCTGACCTGGCTTGATGGAGGGACTGATTTCAATACAGTAAAATTTTCTTTTTACCCATCTCAATGCAGCTATTCTTGGCTTTGTGCTCACCTGGGACACTGCAACTTCTTACCTGGAATCTGGAAATCTTACAAAGGTGTTTTAGCCCTAATGTCACTGTATTGCTGTTTCCATGAGGAAATAAGGTCTGTGGCTTCTTATTCTACCATATTGCTAATGTCACTCCAACATTGTACTCTTAATCACATACACAATGAACACTAATCAAGTACCTACTATGTGCCAGGCTCTGGATTAGGAGTTGGGGTTATAAACATGAACTAAACATGCTTGTTATCCTTAAGGACCTTCTCTGGTTTAGAATACAGACATATATAGTGAATAACTATAAAATGTATTTTGCTTATCATGTAGATGGAAACAATTATTGTAACTTAATGTCTAGAGGAAGATTGTCTTCAAGGAAGTCAGGACTTCAGCTGGTCTTTGAAGAATGAGTAGGAGGGTTAGAAGGACATTCCAGGAGGGAGGGACCGTAGTTAGAATGGAGGGAACCATACAAAACGATGTTAAACAGGGAATAGGGAGAAATCCACCAAGGGTAAGGAAATGGAGGTGGATACTTAAATGATTGTGTGGGGCTTGATTGTTAACTGAAGGAGTTTGGATTTATGGTATCAAGTTTTTTGAAGAAATAAGATAAAATAACAGCTTCCCTTCTTTTTCCTCTTACAAAATTTTATCTTCCTTGCAGAACATGAACAACAATTAAGAGCTGTTGCATTTAGGGGAACCAGTTGCAACATCCCAGTTAAAGAAGAGAATGAGGGAGTCTATGACAATGGCCTTGTAGATGGAAAGATAGGGTCTGGCAAAGATTTCTAGGATAAAACCAAGAATTAATAATCAAATTAAAGTAGGAGGCAAGAGAGATGATAAAAAGGTAACTTGCAGGGCCATAGAAGATTACTAGAGGCAGGAAAATGAAGGATAAGAAAGCAACAGAATAACAAATGGAGATTTTAAGAAATTGAAGGTAAAAAAAAGCATTAGAAAAAACTCAAATTTCTGTTAACTCTTAAGTTTTGTAGATATTCAAAATGAAAGAAAACACCACAAAGTGAACTGCAAATTAGTAAGTATTTGAACCAAACTGAATTGAATTATGTGCTGAAAAGCATTTCTTATGCTATGATGCCATCCTGTAGGGCTCTGATGTTAACGTTCCTTTGGTACGTCTTCCTGTGTTTTACTCCCCACAGTATTGTTTCATCCAAGATGGTAGATGGGAAAAGATACAGAGAGAGTTCGTGATTTAGAAAAAAGGCTTTGTTCTGTAAAATTTGTTGTTTGTAATTCATGATTTGTTTTCATGTGGAAATTGAGTTTATGTAACAATATCTACTCACCCAGAAAATTAACTGCTGTTGCTATTAATTACAAAGGAAAATGGGATGGATGGGAAGCAGAAACTTTTATTTTGGGCTTACATGTCAGCACTGTTCTTTGCCAGCTTTGTCATCTTGAACAAATTTCTAAACCTCAGTACAATTTCCTCTTCTTTAAGAAAAGTACCAACCTCGTAGCATTGTTATTAAGACTTTCGAGGAAACTTTTAGGCAGGATAGTGTCCTGGTGATAACCAGTGAGATTTAAAAATTTACTCTGCCTTAAAATATTTTAGGATGTGTGTGTGGCAACACTGACATCTTATAAACTATTTTTCAGGCTTCATTAAATCTGTTATAGGTAAATATTAATGGACAGAATGTCACTATGAACATAAAATGGAGATCTTGACCTTTTCTTTTTGTCACATCAACAGGACACCAGTTCCATTGTGGTGGTGTTCAGTTAGTTATTAACATTTACTCTTTACCAAAATTGAACACACAGTATTCTTAATACCATTTGAAAAGTTTAATTCTATAACTTATTCTATTCCCTTTTCATTCCACAATTCACTCATCAATAATAGAATTAGGGTGTTGTGTATTATATTTTATAGGATAGCCATCTGTCTTATCTAGAAAAATCCATATAATTTAAATCTTAATATCATTTTAAGCACATTTATTAGGGTAGACAATTTTTTTTCTTATTTGGTAGTAATATGCATCCCAAAGCCTAGGGTACTTTGTCAGAATGACAGATTTAGGTCTCAGGAATGTACTTTGAGGAGTTGATGCTGTAACTTTCTTTTTTATACATGATTTTGGAGATGCAAGTAGTATATGTAGGACATATGAATTTATTTTTACTTTTTAGTGGCTCAAGAATGTTATTTTGAATTCTTGCTCAATTCTTTTTTTTTTTGTATCTGCATAATAATGTGATTATCAAAGTGTTCCTTCAGTGCTTGCGCAGTGCATTTGTTTATAACTTTGATTCACACATCTTCACAGTATTGTCTTTTTGTTGTTTTGTTTTTTTATTCTTATTTCCACAATATTATTTTGCAGTGCTTTTAGAGAACAGAAACTGCCAACAGTGCTTAGTTTTCTACCTTTTGTTTATTCTTTTGGGGGGGTTACTTCTCCATCAGTGTTTCACCCTTTTGCTTATGCTTGTATCCAAATCATAGATTTTTCTATCACCATCAACATTCACTTCACAAAATAAAATTTTGGCATAGCTTTATAACATGACTTTACTAGCAGTACCTTCCTTTGGTATCAGTTTTTTCATTAGGTGTTCTTTAGATAGGCATTTGGAAGGAAACACATTGAGGTGGCTCTTCGTACTCTAAGTTAGAACATTCTGACTTGGAGTTACACTATTTTGACTTTCTATAATAGAATTGGAAATTAAAGCCAATGAAAGGTAATTTAGCTTTTCTCAATAAAATGAAGGTTTTTCTAGTTATCGTACCTTCATTGAACTCAGCATTTAAAGCCAAAGTGCCCACCCACTCTGGATAGACCCAGGTAAAGACAGAATGGCATGGCTTCCAGGAGTCGTAGCTTATCATTGGTGATATTTAGCATTACCTGTTCACTTTCCGTGAGAAACCTGGATGAGCGAAGTCAGTTTTAGGAAAGACAATGTAATGCAAGTTCCAAGTTAATCAGTTAATTAATTAATTAATTAATTTTCTCACTCTAAACTTCCTTCTTTCCTCCCTCCTTTCCTCTCTTTTCTCTCTTCCTGTACTTCTTCCCTCCTTTCAGTAGATTTTTTTCCAAACAAAATGTTACAGAAATGACACAGACATTTCTATTACACTGTTCATTTTGGAGAATAACTTGGCTTATACACAATTAGTAAATAAGGAATGATGTCAGTATAATATGGAAGTAGAGTTGTTGTACAGCGGTATGTCCCAGCACCTTTAAGTTATAGTAGCAGAGAGCAAAACAGACTGAACTATGCCTGCAGCCCATTCACTCCACATTGTACCTTTTGGTTTTGTTTGGCTACATGCTGTAGAAATATTTATTCTCTGTGCTCTACAATTTTCATTTACTTTGCCCCCTTTTCCATAACTCATTTCATATCCCTTTCTATCAAGATCGCTCCACTTCTGTTTTAAAAATAAGGCTATGTATTTACTGTAGTAATTATTAGGATCTTAACATGTCTTTTTATTAGAGTTGTTATTGTCTGGTATTTACTATTTAGTATAATTGCACTCTGATACTTATTTTATTAGAGTTCTTATTTATTAAAGTCTGTTATTTCTCTAGTTCAAATTACATAGGTTTTTAGTGGACTGTGCTAACCCTATTTTTCCTCCTAAGGCCAATTATTTATACTCCATGACTTCGAAGAACACAGGTATTTTTCTAGGAACTCTTACAACACCTTATAGCTTATTTGCATGTATATATATATGTAAAAGTAGAGGGGCTCGGATATACAAAGTGGATTAGAATCCTACCCTCTCCTCTCTTATTTTTTGCCCTATGCCAGCCTGCCCTTTTTTAGCATTCTAGGAGAATTCTTTGGGCTATAAAGAGTATAATTTAGAAACATTTTGTCTACAAAACAGGCAACCCATCCTTCTCTCTAGGCAGCTCTAAATCCTTTCCTTAGATCCATTTGGGATATTGGAGAATATATACTTGGACCAAATCAAAGTGGTATTCTATAAAATACTGAGCTATACCTCAACTCTATACTTTTTTGAAAGTGTTTGGAAAAACCAGATTTGTGAATTCTCTTTCTCAGTTTACTGAAGAAAAGTTGTTGAGGACATTGTTGTATTATGTAATTTTTACACATGAAAAACTTCTAAGAAAGTTTATTTTGCAGGATATCTTCATCTTCTTTCAGGAAATGGTATATTTCCTCATTGTTGATAATGAAGATTTCTGTAAAAGATTGACATTTTCTTTTGCCTTGAGCTTGAAAGCTTCACAACTATGGCAGGTATGTCGACTCACAAGGTTGATGTAGTTTCTTTCTTTTTTCAATTCATTACTTCCTTTTATTCCTTTTATGAATCTTATTGCAGATATCTTTTTAAAATAAGCTTTCTTTTTGGGAAGAGAGGCTGTATATGAAAACGTTCAATACCTAAAACTAAAGTAGCTGGAGCCAGAGATTCTCATAAGTAGATTATTTAATAATCTGGGCATGAGGTGATGAAGGTCTCTTTGGGGGGCCAAGAATCAAGGAGAGAATTGTTGCATTTCTGGCCTAGTAACCAAGTCACTCTGGAGCTACAATCAAAGGAATTGGATAAGAAAAGTAAGGAACAGGAAAAAGTTCACCAAAAAATCTATATAAAAGTTTACATGCATATATCTGATTGCCTAAAACAGAGGAGGAGGAAAAAAGTTGAAGATGAAAGTAATAAATTTGGTTTTAGATAAACTAAACTTTTGTATGCACTGAAATGGTAATTTGGAAGATCCAAGACGGTGGTGGGAATGGTGGGAACTATACTCACCTCCTCCCAGGACCAACCTGGAGATCAAAATTATAGTACAACCATCCTGAATAACCAACTGAAGTCTACCTGAAGAGAACTCTTGTAACCAAGGATTACAGAAGCCAAATAGAGATTGGTAGGAAGGGCAGAGATGCAAAAACAGCTGGCCCTGTTCCTATGGGTGGAGGCTGAGGTTCCAGAGGGATATCCCAGCTATAGGGGTCTCCTCCCGAGAAGCAAGGGTCTACCCAAGCCAGACTTCCCAGCCCAGAACACCAGAGCTGGGAAGAGGAGCCCCCATAACATTTGGCTGTGAAAAGCAGTGGGATTTCTGTCTTGTCAGGAAGAGGTAAGACACAGGCACCTTCTTAAAGGGCCAGCACACAAAATTTCATTCACAGCCATTCACCTTGGACTCCAGCAGAGGGAGGGCAAGGTGGGTTAGAGTTGCTAAGGAGAGTCTGGGGTTTGCAGCTCTGGCGAGGGAGCTGAAGGGACCACTGCCAGGATCCCTGTGCTAAGTTATTCTCCCGTACTGCAGATACCATCTTTCTTGCGTGTAGTACCCCCTCTGTGTAGCATCATCTCAAGAAAAAGCAATATTTCTGCCCTCTGGACTCCCTCTTGCCACCCCACCTTGTGAAGCTTACACCCTGCTGAGGAATATAACGAGAAGCTCTTTCAGTGACAGAGCCTAACAGGCAGCTAGTAGGCAAGGACAGATAGAGGTAGAGTTTAGGGTGCCTTGGGACATCCGCTGACCTGCCCCTGTTCCTGGTGCTTGTAAAAGTGGGCCTTGGTGTGCAGGTAGGTCCATTACCTGCTCACCCAGGCCCAGCAGAAGCAGCTATGAACTGGATTGCATGTAGCTCCAAACAGGTTCCCAGGACCAGACGCAGACAGCGTCTTACATTTGCCTGCATTGGAGACCCTCCCAAGAAGCCCAGAACAAACATGCCTGGTGACCAGCTTTAGATATCATGAGAGTAAGATCCAATAAGCTTCACAAGCAGTATATCCAAAGGGAGATCTAAGCAGATACCAAACCCTGTTGAGGCGAATTTTGCTTCATGTGGTCAGCACTGCACAGCAGCTCACATGATGTGACTGGGGTTAAGCCTGAGAGTCAGCCAACCTGAGGGTTGATCCCACATGTGAACAAGCTAATATCAATCAAGACTCAATTATAACGGGAAGACCCACATAATCCACATGAGGGACATTCCTAGAGCACTCAGCTCAGGAGATCAATGAGACTGCACACTGGATCCCACAGGACACCTGTTATGTAAGGCCACCCCATGAAGACTGGGTGTCATAGCAGATCTAGAAATAAACAGAGACAGCCAGAACGGCGAGGCAAAGAAATAGTCTCTAAATGAAGAACAGGAGGAATCTCCAGAAAATGAGCTAAATGAATTAGAGGCAGGCAATTTAAGAGATGCAGAGTTAAAAGTAATGATTAAAAGGATACTCAACAACATGAAAAAAGGACATAGAAACCATAAAAAGAGAACCAATCAGAAATTAAGAATACAATTTCTGAAATCAAGAATATACTGGAAGGAATAAACAGTAGGTTGCATGAAGCAGAGGATCAAATCAGTGGTTTGGAAGACAAGGTAGGAAAAAGCACCCAATCAGAGCAGCAAAAAGTAAAAAGAATTTTTTTAAATGAGGATAGTTTAAGGGACCATTGGGACAACACGAAGCATAACAACATCCGCATCACAAGGGTACTAGAAGGGGAAGAGAGAGAGCAAGGGATCTAGGACCTATTTGAAGAAATAATGGCTGAAAACTTCCTTGGTGAAAGAAGTAGACTCACAAGTCCAGGAAACACAGAATCCCAAACAAGATGGACCCAAAGAGAGCCACACCAAGCTACATCATAATTAAAATGGCAAAGGTAAAAGGCAAAGAGAGAGTTGTAAAAGCCACAAGAGAAAGACAGTTCCCTGCAAGGGAGCTCCTAAAAGACTGTCAGCTATTTTTTCAACAGAAACGTTTTAGGCCAGAAGGGATTGGCATGAGATATTCAATGTGATGAAAAGCAAGGACCTACAACCAAGGCTACATTACTTGGCTAGGCTCTCATTTAAAATTGGAGAAATAAAGAGTTTCCCAGATAAGAAAGAGCAAAAGGAACTTGTTACAACTAAAGCAGTATTACAGGAAATGTTCAATGGCCTGCTTTAAGGAGAAAGGAAGAAACCCAGAAAACATAGTTAACAGAATAAAATGGCAGTAAATATGTACCTGCCAATAATCACTTTAAATGCAAATGGCTTAAATGCTCCAATCAAAAGACATAAGGGAGCTGAGCGGATAAGAGAAAAAGACTCTTGTATATGCTGTCTATAAGAGAGAAACCCTCATCAGAACTAAAGACGGACTAAAAAGGAAGGAAAAATAAATTTCATGCCAATGCAGGGGTGGGGGGATAGCTGACTTAGCAGTACTTATATCGGACAAAACAGACTTTAAAACCAAGGCTGTTGTCTATGCCTATGAGTCCCTTTAGCATGGTGATTGCTGGGGGTTTGGGGTATAAGGACTAAATGGTAATTGACAAAAATAAAGATTAAATCAAAAATAAAAACAAAACCAAGGCTATAGTAAGAGACAAAGGAGGATGCTGCTACATAATGCTAAAGGGAGCAATCCAACAAGAGGCTGTAAACCTTGTAAACATTTATGCACCCAACATAGAAGCACCTAAATATGTAAAGCAAATAGACATAATGGGAGAGATTGCCAGTAATACAGTCATAGCAGGGGATTTTAATTCCCCATTGATGTCAATGGATAGATCTTAACAGAGAGAAAATTAACAAGGAAATGGTGGCCTTAAATTATACATAGGTCAAATGGATTTAATTGGTGTTTTCAGAGCATTTCACGCAAAAGCAGCAGAACATTCTCTTCAAGTGTACGTGGAACATATTTCTAGGATAGACCAAATGTTAGGACACAAAACAAGTTTCAATAAATTTAAGAATATTGAAATTACATCAAGCCTCTTCCCTGACCATATTGCTATGAAGGTACCAGTCAATCAAAAGAAGAGAAAGAAAGAAAGAAAGAAAGAAAGAAAGAAAGAAAGAAAGAAAGAAAGAAAGAAAGAAAGAAAGAAAGAAAGAACTGAAGAATACACAAAGACATGCAAGCTAAATGACATTATTAAAAGATGAATGGGTTAACAGTGAGGTCAAGGAAGAAATCAAAACATAACTTGAAATAAATGATAGTGAGACCACAATAACTCAAAATGTGTGGGCCACAGGGGAAGTAGTTCTAATAGGGAAATTCATAGTATTAATAGACCTATCTCGAGAAATAAGAGAAACCTCAAACAATCTAAATTTACATTTAACAGAACTTGAGAAATAACAACAAAGCCCTAAGTGAGCAGAAAGAAGGTAATAAAAATCAGAGCTGAGCCCTGGCTGGTGTAGCTCAGTGGATGGAGCTTGGGCTGTGAACCAAAGGGTCGCCAGTTCGATTCCCAGTCAGGTCACATGCCTGGGTTGCAGGTCAGGTCCCCAGTGGGGGACCATGTGAGAAGCAACCATATGTTGATGTTTCTCTCCCTCTCTTTCTCCCTCCCTTCCACTCTCTCTAAATAAGTAAATAAAATCTTTTAAAAAATCAGAGCTGAAATAAATGAAATAGAGCCTAAATAAACAATGCAAAAGATTAATGAAACCAAGATCTGCTTCTTTGAAAAGATAAACAAGATTGACAACCCTTTAACCAGACTCCTCAAGATAGAAAGAGAGAGGACCCAAATAAGCAAAATCAGAAATGAAAGAGAAGTAACAACTGACATGAAAAAAATAAAAAGGATTGTAAGAAAATGTTATAAACAACTGTGTGCCAACAAATTGGACAATGTGGAAGAAATGGATAAAATATAATCTAGAAACATAATCTTCCAAAAATAAGTCAGGAAGAGTCAATCTGAATAGAGAGAATACAGCTAATGAATTTGAATAAATAATCAAAAACTTCCAACAAACAAATGTCCTGGACTGGATGCGTTCACAGATGAATTTTACCAAATATTCAAAGAAGAACTAACACCTGTCATTCTCAGACTGTTCCAAAAATTCAAGAGGATGGAAGACTGCCAAGCTCATTTCACCAGGCCAGCATTACCCTAATTCTAAAACTAGATAAAGACACTTCAAGGAAAGGAAACTATATGCAAATATTCCTGATGAACATAGATGCTAAAATTCCCAACAAAATACAAGCAAACCAGATCCAGCAATACACTAAAAAGATCATACACCATGATCAAGTGGGAATATACCTCAACATAATAAAGGCCATACATGACAAACTCACAGGCAACATCATACTCAAAACTCAAAACTTGCTAGTGCTTTCTTTATAATAAGGAGCAAGACAGGGGTATTCACTTTTTACCACTCTCATTCAACATAGTACTGGAAGTCCTAGCCACGTCAATCAGACAAGAAGAAATAAGACTTTCGGCCAAGATGGAGGCGTAGGCGGACACACTGTGCCTCCTCTCACAACCAAAATTAAGGACAACAAATATTTAGAAACAAGAAAACAATCAGAACTGATAGAAAATTGAACTGTACGGAAGTCCAACAACCATTCATCCAGACCGATAAGAGGGACGGAGTCGTGGAAGGAAAAAGTGGAGGTGCAGACCCAGGAACGCAAGCAGCAGCGGCTGGCAGTTCCCAGGTGCACAGGAGGCAGCTGGCGGACCCCAGGCACAGGGGGGCAACTATGCAGACCCAGTGAGACCGCACAAGGTGGCTGGCTGACCAGGTGGTCCCACATTCGTGCACGCAGACCATCCAAGCAAAGGGGAAGTGGTGGAAGGGACTGAATCCAGGAGAGAGCAGAGCAGGCGCCATTGTTCCCTCTCGGACCCCACCCCCACCTGTAGCATCACAACCCAGCAACTGGGCTGCCCCACACTGGGGAGCACCTGAGGCTCCACTCCTCACTATGTAATAGCCTCGACCAGACTAAAACCAAAACAAAACAAAAAACAAAACCACCAAAAATGGCTCAAACCGGAGAACAAATGAAAGCTCCAGAGCCAGTTCCTCTAAGCCGTGAAGAGTTAGCCAACCTATCAGATGCACACTTCAAAGCACTGGTCATCAAGATGCTCACAGAATTGGTTGATTTTGCTCACAAATTAGATAAAAAATGCAGGCTATAATACGTGAAATGAAGGAAGACGCATGGGGAACCAATAGAGATGGGAGGCAAACTGGGACTCAAATCAATGGAGTGGGCCAGAAGGAAGAAACTAACAACCAAACAGAAAACGAGGAAGAAACAAGAATTCAAAAAATTGAGGAGAGGCTTAGGAACCTCTGGGACATCGTTAAACGTCCCAACATCTGAATTATAGGGGTACCAGAAGGGGAAGAAGAAGAGCAACAAGTGGAAAATTTATTTGAACAAATAATAAAGGAGAACTTCCCTAATCTGGCAAAGGAAATAGACTACCAAGACGTCCAGGAAGCTCAGAGAGTCCAAAAGAAGTTGGACCCAAGGAGGGACACACCAAGGCACATCGTAATTACATTAGCCAAGATTAAAATGGAGAGAATTCTAGAAGCAGCAAGGGATAAGGGGACAGTCACCTACAAAGGAGTTCCCATCAGACTGTCAGCTGATTTCTCAAAAGAGACCTTCCAGGCAAGAAGGGGCTGGAAAGAAGTATTCCAAGTCATGAAAGACAAGGACCTACATCCAAATTGCTCTATCCAGCAGAAGCTGTCATTTAGAATGGAAGAGCAGATAAAGTGCTTCTCAGATGAGGTCAAGTTCAAAGAGTTCATCATCACCAAGCTTTTATTATATGAAATGTTAAAGGGACTTATCTAAGAAAAAGAAGATCAAAAATAGGACAGTGAAAAGACAGCAAACTCACAAATATTAACAACCACACCTAAAACAAAAGCAAAGTAAGCAAACAGCTAGAACAGGAACAGAACCACAGAAATGGGGATCATACGGAAGGTTAGCAACAGGGGTATGGGAGGAGGAGAGAGGGGAAAAGGTACAGAGAATAAGTAGCATAGACGGTGGGTAGAAAATAGAGAGGGGGAGGGCAAGAATAGTATGGGAAAAGTAGAAGCTAAAGAACTATGACACATGGACTTGAACTAAAGGGGGGGAATGTGGATGGGGGTGTGTGCAGTGGGGAGGGGAATGATGGGGGAGAAATGGGACAACTGTAATAGCATAATCAATAAAATATATTTAAAAAAAGAAATAAAGGACATCGAAATTGTAAAGGAAGAAGTAAAACTGTCATTATTTGCAGATGACATATGTACATAGAGAACCTTAAAGATGCCCTTCAAAATTACTAGAACTGATAAACCAATTTACTAAAGTAGCAGAATATTAAATAAGTATATAGAAGTCTCCTGCATTTTTATACACAAATAATGAATTATCAGGCGGAAACTAAGAAAACAATCTTATTCACAATTGCTTCAAAAAAAATACCTAGGTATAAATTTAACAAAGGTTGTAAATGACCTGTACTGAGAAAACTTTCAGACCTTGAAGAAGATACAAATAAATAAAAGCATATACCACATTTGTGTATAGGAGGAATTAACATCATTAAAATATCCATACTACCCTAGCAATCTATAGATTTAATGCAATTCCTATTAAGATACCAATGATGTATTTCATAGATACAGAACAAATATTCCAAAAACTTGTATGGAAGTGCAGACCCCAAATAGTAACAGTGATCTTGAGAAAGAGGAACAGGAATGGAGAAATCTTGCTACCTGATATCAAAGTATAATATAAACCCATAATAAAAAAAGCATGGTACTACCATGAAAACAGACATACATCAGTGGAACAGAACAGAGAGTCCAGAAATAAACCCACACCTCTGTAGTCAATTAATATTTGACAAAGGTGGTAAAAAATTCAATGGGGTAAAGATAGTCTATTCAAAATAGTGTTGGAAATATTGGACAGATTCATGCAGAAAAATGAAACTAGACCACTTTCTTGCACTATACACAAGACTAAACTAAAAATGGATTAGAAATTTTAATGTTAGACTTGAAACCATCAAAATTCTAGAAGGAATCCTAGGCAGTAAAATCTTGGGCATTTCTTGTAGCAATATTTTTTCTAATATATTTTCTTGGGCAAGGATAATAAAAGAAAAAATAAACAAGTGGAGACTGTAGCAAACTAAAAGTTTTTGCACAGCAAAAGAAAACAACCAATAGAAAAGAGAACCCATTGAATGGGGGAATATATTCAATGATAAATCAGATAAGAGATTAATACCAAAAATTTATAAAGTACTTTTAAAACTCAACGCCAAAAAACAAGCAATCCAATTTAAAAATGGGCAAAGGAAATGAATAGACGTTTCTCCAATGAGGACATCAGTTGGCCAATAGACATATGAAGAAATACTCAACGTCACTAATTGTCAGAAATGCAAATTAGAACCACAGTGATATATCACCTCACACCTGTCATGATGGCTGTCATCAACAAATCAACAAACTAAGTTTTGGGGAGGATGTGGAGAAAAGAGAACTCTTGGACATTGTCGGGGGGATGGAGATTGGTGCAACCACTGTGGAAAGCAGTGTGTAGTTAACTGAAAAAAATTAGAAATGGAACTGCCTTATGACCCAACAGTTCCACTTCTGGGAATTTATCCGAAGAAACTCAAAACATTGATTGAAGGAATATATGCACTTCCTATGTTCATTGCAGTGTTATTTACAATAGCCAAGATTTGAAAGCAGCCCAGATGTCATCAGTAGATAGGTAGGTAAAAAAGCAGTAGTACATGTGCACATTGGAATACTACTCTGCTATGAAAAAGGAAGGAAAATTTTACCCTTTGCAATAGCATGGATGAACCTGGAGACCATTATGCTAACTGAAGTAAGCCAGTCACAGACCATATGTACCAAATCACAAGTACTGCATGACTTCATAGCTATGAGGAATTTAACAAACAAAATGAAGTCTCAACCAAAATGGAGACAGATTCATAGATAGAGAGCAGGCTTACAGTTTGTGGGAGTTGACTGGGTAGGTGGGCTGGAGGGATTGAGCAAAGAAGAAAATAAAAAGAGAAAAGACTTGTGGAAATGGATAATAGTGTGTTGATTGCAGGAGTAGGGAGGTGGAGGAGGCTATGGGGTTATAAATAGTGATGGACAGAGACTTGACTTGGGGTGATGAACACACAGCACAGTGTACAGAGAACATGTTTTGGAGCTGTGCACATAGAACCTGTATAATTTGCTAACCAGTGTAACCCCAACAAATTTCAGTAACAAAATGCTAATTTGTCTGTTTAAAAAAATTGTTAATGGAATACATTATACTAAGAAGTTTTTCAGTTAATGAACCATCCTTCATACCTAGGATTAAACACTTCTTTCCAGTTTTATTGTGATACGACACATTGTATTAGTTTAAGGTGTATGGCATTATGATTTGAAATATGTGTATATTGTGAAATGATGACCATAATAATTTTAGTTAACATCCATCACCTCACATTGTTACACATTTTTACTTCTGATGAAAAGTTTTAAGGTGATGAAAGTTTCTAAGGGGAACTTTCAAATTTACAATAACAATAGTGTTAACTGTAGTTACCATACTGTATATTACATTCATGTAATTCCCGGAAGGTTTTTACTTTGACCCCCTTTACTTATTTCCCTCACTTTACACCTCCACTTCTGGCAACCACCAGTTGGTTCTCTTTTTTATGATTTCAGGGGTTTTTTTAGATTGCACATATAAGTGAGATTTTGCACTAGTTATCTTTCTTGTTTGACTTGTTTGACTTCGCATAATGCTCTCGAGGTCTTCAGTGCTGTCCCAGTGCAGTATTTTCTTCTTTTTTGTGGCTGAATAATATTCCATTATAAAAATATACCCCACATCTTCTTTATCCGTGTATGCATTGATGGGCACTCAGGTTGTTACCAAGTTTTGGTTATTGCAACCCTTCTTAGCCATGAAGTACTATTATTGTTAATAACATTTAATTTACTAATACTTAGGAATTTTACATCTGTGCTCATATGATATATTGGTTCTCTATTATTACGCTGTTGTGTCCAGGTTCATCGTTAAATTTTATATATGGTTTTAAATGCCTCATAAAATGACATTTATTCTTCTGTAATGTAATTCTTTTCTAAAAGACTCGGTAAAACTCACGGGTAAGGATCTGTATTTGATGCTTTTTGAGATACAGAATTTGTTGGCATAAAGGTGGTGGAAATTTTTGACTACCAGTTTAGTTTCCATCATGGTTATTTCTTTTAGGTTTACTTCCTAAAAGAATGTTCCACTTATCAATTTATTACCTCTCAACTTCGTATTCGCCCTTCATTGGCTGTCCTGGAGTAATGGACAGGAATCCTTTAAGTGGTTTTTCTTTGCCATTTGGGTAGTGTCAGGCTTTGTCAGTTGATGGTACTAGAACAGTCCTACGGAAAGAGGAAGGGACCTCCTTTCATGGTCCTGGGTGCATGCAGCTTCCTGGTTTTTGCAGTGCACAACGGTCAGCAGTACCTACAACCAGTAGCTTTTTCCTGTACCCTGCACCTCCCTCCCCTCCACCCACCAGGCGGTTTTGTAGCAGAGTACCTCTGCTGCCTGTATCCATAGCAACAACAGTGTCTGGCTTCTGCAGTATCTGGCAACAAGCAACTTCTTTCAGTGGTTTCATATTGGAGTGCTTTCCGTAAAACACCGCCTCGTGAATGGCCTTCCTTAACACCCTAGAGGATAGATTTCCAGCAAGTTCTGCTGGTATGGCACCTCAGCAACTTTTCTGCCATCCAGTGAGCCGTAGCTGTGATCTAACCAACAATACCTGGATTTTAGCCAGACATGGGGATATGGGGATTTTTTCTTGGTTATTCTATTTTAATTTTAGGGATAGTGGTTGCTCCTTATATAAGGGGGGACCACCCCAAAAGTGGAATTATCTTCTAGAGGGCGGGCCCCTTGTAGTACAGGCTTTCCCTGATTAGGCGAACATTCTAGAAATCCATCTGTAACAGTGTACCTGCTGGCATTGTTGTGAGAGGCTGTGTTCTGCTTTGGTGAAGTTTTTTTGAAGACTCAGCACATTTGTCCATTTCATGATGGGTGAGTTACGAGCACACTTTCCCACACTGTGCTTGAGTGTTAAGCAGTTTTTCACCGAAAAATAGCATGACCCGACATACCCCATCCTCCTTAACCCAGTCTTTTTGTTTCCCTGAATGAAAAAAGTCTTCAAAGGGAAACATTTTGCTGATGTGGAAGAGGTGAAACAAAAAACAGCAGAAGTACTAAAAGGCATCAAAATTGGCAAGTTCAAAAACTGTTTGGAGCAGTGTAGAAAATATCTTTGATAGGTGCATTGCATCAAATGGAGAATACTTTGAAGGTGACTGAAGTTTAAACATGTGAGAGTAGATACAGAATTTTTTAATAAATAAATTCCAGTTTTGGGGGTTCCCCCTTGTATCTGTGGCGGATCCTGGCTGGCAGGATCCGTGTATGTAGTGGCTGCTCATGAACAAATACACACGGACTACAGAAGTCCTATGGAAAAAAAGGGACAGCACGGCTGCTCTCTAAGTCAGAGAGAGCGGGCCCCAACCCCCGCCTGGACAGGCTTTTATTTTTTTCCTAGGTACATTACAAGAAGGGTAGTCCTCATTCACTGTGCACAGGTTTGCATTAGGTGGTTACCTTTTACAGACAGCAAGGGAGAGGATGTTGCTAATCACATCAAAGAAGGGTATTTGCAAATGTATAGGGAAAAGCTGTTGGATTGTTAACACTCTATGCTTGGGAGGTTTAGCTCAGACTTTAAGAAGTTGCAGTAAGCCCTTGCTGCCTCAATTCAGGGTGAGGGAGTTTTAGCAAAAGCAAGTTTCATAGCAGCCTAGGTACAATGTAGGCCTGATTCCTCACGGGAAAACCTATCCATGTGCGTGATCCTGCCTGCTGACATGTACCCCACTGGTTTTCCACATGAGGGCTGAGCTACATTCCCACATGTATCTGTTATTTTTATATTTTTTAAAGTTCTGTTTACTTCTTGGTTGCCAACCTCTCATTACTTTAGTACTCTGTTTAGTTAATAATCTTTACATTAAAGTTTTCCTGTTTAAGTTGCTGGGTGGTTTCTAATGCTTGATTGCACCTTGACTGAAACACTGTACGTTTGTAATATGTATAAACTTAGGTGCTTCTTCAGATTGCATTCTTTAGCACATAAATATGGAGTATATCTCACCATACTGTTAGTTTTGATGACTGTTGATTTTCGAACTGTATGTTCAGAACTCAGAATTTTAGCTGTATGTATCAGCAATGTGATCTTGTGTCATGTGGTTAATAGATTAAACTTCGTCTACTAATGAGTTTAAAAAAAAAAAAACTTCCGTGGAATTAAAATCACTTTGCAAGTATTCAGTATTCTACATAATTTTATCAATGTCCTTAGTAATTTCACACAATAGATTGCAGGTATCATCACCCCATTTTCTCTAAGAAGAAATAAGACTCTAAAGTTCTAAGGGTATTCCTTAATAACCTTGCATATTTCTTAAGCATTAAATGGCAAGTTCACTCAGTATACTCACTCGATCACTGAGAACTGTTATGCACTATGCCAGGCAGACCTGTTGTAGGTATTTTACATATCACACCCTCTCCCCAGCCCTGTCTCCACACATCTCAGTCTTTTCTAACTTTGTGAGGTTGTCACTCCAATATTTTCTTTTTTCCTGAAAGCCACAATACATTAAATTGAAGGCATTTATATTCCCATGTCACATTAGCATCACTTTAGCTTACTAGATAGTATTTTGTTTTTAGTTGATGGCAAACGTTGATTTCTCCTTTTTCAGTTTACAAAACTCTGTGACAGGAAATCTGTAGCTAAATATCACTTTATGATTTCCATCTGTTCAAGTACAATAGTGTTATGGCACAGTCCAGATTGCAGTGTGATAGAAATATCCTATTACAGCAGATAGAATTTAAAATGATCATTGTATATTCTAATGAGAAAACATTTTTAAACAAGTACTTCACTTAATTTCAAAGTAGAGTAACTGAGTACTACAGTTTGATGACAGCATCTGCTTTACAGTGTGTCTTTGTGCTGTCAACAATAAAAACTTTTTCTGACTCCCATAGAAATGATTAGTTTGCTCATGTGTATACTAATAATGGAAGCCGGGCAGGTGGGGAGATTGTATAAGTCAATTTAAGTATCCTTTAAAAGAACTTTTTTTCTATTGCATGCAGCATATCTTCCATTATTTTGTGTGGCTTAACTCTCGGAGTGGAATGGGGTTGTTATTTGGTGAGGGGGGCGGCACGGGTTGTAGCAGTATAATTTTTGTTAAATTTTATATCTGGATGTATGTTGACATTTACTAAATAAAAACAATTCCCCTTCTCATATGGAATTCTAGCCATTTCAAATCTCTTTGTTTCTAAAGCTAAGGGGTAAAAGAAAGGAGACACAAATGATGATCCCTAGAGTGTCATGAAGTGTTGAGTAATGCCAAGGTTTTTTGTTTCCATTGTGCATTTGCCTCTGTTACAAATGCATCTCGGCATTGAGCTTCTCTCTGGTCACTTACATGTTTCCTACTCTAGATTCGAGGCTCTACTGCACTCTTAATCACAAAAGTAGTACTTATGTTTCCTGAATTTCAAAGATTTTAGATACATGTGGTTCTTAATTTGATTAATTGTTGTCCTTTCCCTTTCACCTCTGCCTTTTTTTTTTTTTTTAACTCTGTGTTGGTTTACTAGGGCTGTTTAACAAAACGCCACAAATTGGGTGACTTAAACAATAGAAGTTTGATTTACTTACTGTTCTTCAGGCTAGAAGGCTGAGATAAAGTATTGACAGGATTGGGTTTTTCCCGAGGCCTCATCTTGGCTTATACAATACCTGGCTGTCTTCTCTCTGTCTTCACATAGTGCATGCCTGTGTCCTAGTCTCTTATAAAGACACCAGTCAAATTGGCTAGGGGATTACCCATAAGACTTTATTTTACCTAATTACCTCTTTAAAGACCCTGTCTTCAGAGCCAGTCCCATTCTAAGCCACTATAGATTAGGACTTCAGCATATGGATTTGGAAGTGGTTAGGGGACAACTCTGCCGCTTTCTGTAACTCCATGGATACCAGCAGTGTGTGTGTTTTACTACACCAACCAGTTTTCTAACCTCTAGCTACCAGCTGGGTGTGTTAAAATGCAGTTATGAGATTGATTTACCTGGAATTAGCATTAGAACCACAGGTTAAGGACTCAGCCCCACAAGTCTAACCCCCCTTCCCATTCAGATGTCAGTTGCAGTTTGTCACCTGTGCCAGCTATAAATTGGAGGTTCCCACAACCCCCTTTTCAGGTTTGCTAATTTGGTAGAGTGGCTTGCAGAACTCAGAAAAGCTTTACCGAATAGATTCCTGATTTGTTATGAAAGGATACAATTCAGGAACAGCTAGATGGAAGGGACACACAGGACGAGGTATGGGGGAGAGGGGTGTGGAGCTTGCATGCCCTCCCCAAGTATGCTGTCCTTCCGCAGCTCTCCAGAACCCCTTAGGTTAGGTTTGTTTTTTTTTTAATGGGAAGTTCATTATGAAGGTATGATTGATTAAATCATTGGCCATTGATGACTAACTCAACCTTCAAATCCCTCTCCTTTTTCCTAGGGATTGGGGGTGGGCTGAAACGTCCAACCTTCTAATCACATGGTTGGTTCCCCTGACAACCAAGCCTCATCCTGAGGCTATCTAGCAGATTTCTAAAAGTCACTTCATTAACATAAATTTAGATGTGGTTAAAAGGGGCTTGTTATGAGAATAACATAAGACAAATTTTTACTCTATGGCTCTAGAGCTATTTTGGAAGCAGAAGACAAAAGACCAAATATAATAACAAAAATGCTCCTTTCATTCTTTTCACTTAGGAAATTCCAGGGGTTATAGGAGTTCTAGCCAGGAGCTGGGGTAAAGACCAACTCTCATATTATCACAGGAGGAATGCAGTTCAGCCCAAAATGAGATGTTTGGTCTTCATCAAAATGAAGTGTGACCATAAACAGTTTTGAGCATCAGTCTGTAAAGATACAGTGAGTCCTTTCCCCTGCCTTTTACTATCTTTATACTTTAGGTGCAGCTCCCCTCCCATTAAGGATAACTTATTTCCTTATCCCAGATGCTATCCCAGATACTTTATTTAAGGTGTAATTTAAGGAATTTAGTGGAGAGTGTTTGCTTGAACATTTCCACTGATTTATGTGTAATATGTTCTTTGATTGTATACAAATGAAAGGGTGGGATGCAGGTCCATCCCACCATCCCACCCACGCCCCCTCATACTTGTTTTGACTTTGCAAGAGGTACATAGTATAGACCTACCTGTTCAGGGACCATGTGATATTGATCCCTCTTTTTAGTCAATAATTGCATTCCCTACAAAGATTTCATCTTCAATGCATCCTCTTTGGGGATAAAATGAGGAAATGATGTTGCCTTTCAAGTTAGGATACTCATCTTACTTGTTAAATTCCTGTCTTCCAAACAAAAATTAAACTCATCAGACAGTTGAGTTTTGTACATCTAGTGATACCACAGATCCATCAACTCTGTATATTTCAACCAAATGTTTTGTTCTCATTTATTTTATGCCAGTTAGAAAATGGTGTCCTGCTTCTTATACTATGTGATGTTCAAGATCACAGAGCAGTCTGAGGGGTGACATTTTCATACTTTGAGACAATTTGTATGTGGGAAGGGGACAGGTGTGCCGTTTGGGCACAGGGTTCCCAAATCGAGAGACTAGAAGGGAAAAGTAATAGAATGGCTCAAGTCAGTAGGTCTGTTTTGACAGAGGTAATTTTTGACAAACGACTAGTTTTATCAAGTGGAAGAAGGGATATTTTTGTTTTTTAAAGATAATTTTTCTTCATATTAAAAATGAAATGTGTTAACCCTGAAGTATGTTTTTAAAAACCTGTGTTACTAATAAGACTTAAAATATTTACAGCAAGCTGTTTTAATGAATATGGAGAAACAGATATCCTCATACATTGTAATAAGTACAGTTTTGCCATATTTTGAAATATGTGCTTCTAGAAATACACTGTGTTAGGCAAAATTGTGCAATAAAAAGCAGGACTGTGAGAAAAACGAGGTTAGGACGTAACATTCAGAAACTTCATCAGTGCCATACACAAAATGTTTAAGACTCTTGTAAAAATGTAAAACATGTTATACGTGTTAAATGATTAAACTACAATAAATAGGGCACTTTACCTTGAGAAAGACCTGCTGAAGCTTGCTTGTGTAAATCAGTGTTGGAATAGTTGCATCTTGTGAGTTTTTGTGACATGGTGGAAGAACCATTATCTGAAATGGGATGAAGACTTGTACCATCGAATTTGAGTAGGATCAATGAATGTGTATCTGAACTCATGGCTATAAGAAAATTTGATACACAGAATTCCAAATGTGAACAGTATGATTGACTCATTAAAGTATCCATCCATTCCTGTTACTCTTTCAAGCAGTAAACTTTTTCCCACTTAGAACATTATCTGTTTTCAGGATTTTGATTTAAATTTATCTTTTGGGGTCAAGCTCCTGGACCATATCTGTCTTAAAGAAACTAAGTGATGAAGAGCCAGTGAAAAATTTTTAGGACAAAGGGAAAATATGGTAAGTCTTTAGTGTTTGAAGAGCTGTCATTTGAAAGCATTGACTTCTGTGTTTCTCAAAAGGACAAAAATAGGGCTAATGGATATAGAAGATACAGGGAAACTGATTTCAGCCAAATATAAGAGCCTGCTAATAGTTACTAACATTTGAAAGCATTGTCATAAAGAATATTGGTGACAATTGTTTGTCTAGCGATTCCTGTCAGGATTAATGTGAAATGCGGAGATGTAGTCTTTTTTTTTTAATTCTGTGCCACTTAGGAACTATTGTGGCCTTGAGTAATAAACTTAACTTTTTAAATTTCCTTAACCATGAGATAATGTGTTTTAGAGGATTGCTATGAGGATTAAGAAAAGGTGAAGTACCCATAACTGTATTATATTAGGCTCTCAATAAACTGCCACTGTCACATTGAAACAAGAACTTATTTTGGATACCAGATTATATTGTTTAGTTTCTAAGATCCATTCTAAAGCTGATATTTGGTAATTTTATTTTATGTTTTAAGTATACATTATGTGTCTGTGATTAAATTATAGCAAAAATAAAAATTTGAACTTTGAGTAATTATTTAATAAATGCCCCTATAGCGTGCTGATTACACTTACTGTATATTTTAATAATTACATGTTTTGCAATTAAGGTAATTATCTAAGGTTAAATAGCTACAAATATCATAGTAGAGACTGTATCAGCCAGAGTTCACTCAGTAAAACAGAAATTCACTGTGCATTTCAACAGAGGGAATTTAATATAGGGAATTGGTTACATAGGTGTTGGGGGGTTGAGTGTATAAAACTAATTTGCAAGTCCCCAGGCCCAGAATCATAAATCAAAGTATAGAAGAGTAAATTCAGAATTAAGGGACAATAGCTTAAGAAAGGCAGAGAGACCTCATTATAAAATCTTTCTATTATATTTTAATATTATATTTATATATATTTCATATTAAAAGCTTGCATTTTTTAAATCCTTTTATCTCTAGGGGGGCATCAATGATTTAAGATGTGTTCTTTTCAGAAAGGAAGACTGAACACACTAAGAATGTCACACAATTTACTCTCACCTCCACTCTTTGTTAAAAATTTGATTTCAAGTTTCATTAGTCTCTAGAAAACCCTTTATTGTACATGACTTTTTCAGGAATTAAAATTTGCTGTATGTAACATGAATTAAAATTATTACCTGCAATATGACTTCATTTTGTTGTAATCAAAAATTTATCTCAGAGTAAAATTACAAGTGTGGCTTTTTGTTTTCTTGCAGTTGGAACAGGTGGACTTGTAGAGATAAGTCTGTGTTTATTATAATTTAGAAGATACTATGTTGAAAATATGTTCTTACCCTCTTTTAGAAAAGTGAGCCAACAGATTACAATTGCATTTTTTAAATAAAGAATAGCCTGGTGTTTTTTAAAAAAAGTAATTTTTTCCAGATACTGGTATCCATAGCAGATGATATGATTAAGACGCACTCACAGTCCTGTTACAACTGTAGATGTCCATTAAATTTCAGTTTATACAGTTTCCATTGAAGCCATAGTTGTGTATTGGACTTGACTTTAACTGAGATCTGTTCTTGTCCTCTAATGAAGAATACTTGTAATTGTACTGAGAACATGCTTTAGCATTCAGCGTTTATAAAATTATAGTAGAACTACACCTTTTGCCTGAAGGCATGCGTTGGGAGAATTATGTGAATTGGTCACACACAGCACTATAATGATTTACAGAAGTTAAGTAAATGTTAGTGGACTGTCTTAATACCTTTAGAATACCTTAATACTTTTATTTGATAAGTTGAGGTTTTATATTATTAAAACAAATATTCTAAGCAAGGATTTTATAACATTATGCAAGATTCATAGTTTTTGTTAAATAAGGAATATCTTATTAAGTTAAAAAAAGAAACGTATTGGCATAGTTTCATAGAAGTTCTTTGTGAGGTATCTTTTCACGTCATCAATTCCGAGGTTTGAATTGTATGCCCTAACTTTACTACTGGTGTTTCAGGGTATATTTGGTTGCTTTAGATGTGTGAAGTCTGCACTGCAACCTCTGGATGAATGGCAACATGGAAACTAAGCTCTTCAATTACCTGTGGAACAGAAAAAAGGTTTTACGTATAAAGATCAGAAAACTCTTAATTAAAATATCCTTAAACTGAATGAAACTCACTTATTAATATGTTGATTTTAATGTTGAAATTTAAAGTCAGCTGGATTTTCTGATTTATATTAATCATAATGAACCTTCCACAACAATGTATATATGTTGGTAATAGTCTAAAACACATTGAACTGTGTATAGATAGAATCACTTTTCTTTACAATTTTACCAGCCATGAAACTGAGGAAGGTCAGTTAACACTAGTTAAGAACAGCGCACATTTTTTTTATGGACTGCCATTGGAATGCCAGTATCAATTTTTAAGCACTGGACAGCTCCCTGTGTTAATCCTTCTCTCCAACTGGTATTCTAACTAGCATTTCTTCTCATGAGCTGCTTCCACACACTTCATTTAGTGTCTACTTTCTTTTATCAAATAAGTGCAATTGCATAGTTAAATTATAGTGGTTTTATGTCATAACTTACTCAACATCTTAGAGATATTAAGATAAGCACTATAATTGAATCACTTTACTACTTACTGATCAGTGGGAGGGAAGAATACAGTAGACAGTGTTTGAAAATCATAAAAAAGAGGCATGATTAAGAACTAGTTTATAGAACTTAAATCATTCTCTCTCAACTAGAATCATATCCTAGAGGTAGATCAAGATAGGTGGTGATATGGTTAGAAAAATGCACTTTTAAAATGATGGCATAATTTTATACTGAGAAAATGAAAATAAAAAGATTCTGTTTTATAATATAACCCACAAGAGTAAAGTTTGATTACCGGTAGAGGTGAAGGTTATATATCCTTGATTGAGAAGAATGGCAGGTCTTTTTTTATATATTTATCAGAATCGGAATAAGTTTTTTAGATGTTAAGAAATACTGCCTTAGATTGTAACTGAACAGTTTGTAGCATTAACTGTTACCTCCCTCTCACTTCTGCCAGGTCTAATAAGATTCTTTTGAACAATAGAGGATCACAATCAAGAATAACTACTTTAAGTAGACCATTCAGATATCTCTACTAGACAGGTGATTTTCCTGTCAGGAGAACCTCATATTGACACTCCCAGCTGAGGTAATAGCAGCAGTGATTTCTACACGGTGCACCAGGGAAGCTTGGAGTCCCACAGCAGTGTGTCTGGGTCAACTCTGACAGCTGGATAGAAAAGTCTGCTGGGCTCAAATCAGAGCACTTCCTCATACTTTGTTTTTTATTTATTCAGTTTATTTACAAAACACTTTATTAGGGGAAGAAATAATTCCACTGTCTTTATATTTTTAATTATTTTTGCTATTACAGTTGTCTAAATTTTTCCCCCTCTGCCTCTCTCCACCTACCACCCCTCAGTCCCTGAGACTGTTCCCCACCATTGTTCATGTCCATGGGTCCTGCGTATAAGTTCTTTGGCTTCTCCATTTCTTATACTGTACTTTACATCCCTATGGCTATTCTGTGACTACCTATTTGTACTTCTTAATCCCCTCACCTCTTTACTCATTCCCCCACACACTCCTCCCATCAGGCACCCTTCAAAACATTTTCCATATCCATGAATCTGTCTCTCTTCTTCTTGTTTGCTTAGTCTGTTTTTTAGATTCAATTGTTGGTATGCCTTTATTGACATTTTATTGTTCATAGTTCAATCTTTTTTTTCTTAAATAAGTCCCTTTAACATTTCATATAATAATGGTTCGGTGATGATGAACTTCTTTAGTTTTTTTCTTGTCTGGGAAGCTCTGTACCTGCCCTTCCATTCTAAATGATAGCTTTGCTGGGTGGAGCAATCTTGGCTATAGGTCCCTGCTTTTCATGACTTTGAATATTTCTTGCCAGTCCCTTCTAGCCTTCAAAGTTTCTTTTGGGAAGTCAGCTGACAGTTTTATGGGGATGCCCTTGTAGGTAACTGCTTTTCTCTTGCTGCATTTAAGATTCTCTGTTTTTAACCTTTAGCATTTTAATTATGATGTGTCTTGGAGTGGGCTCTTTGCATCCATCTTGTTCGGGACTCTGCTTTCTGGATTTGTGTGTCTATGTCCTTTACCAAATTAGGGAAGTTTTCTTTCATTATTTTTTTCCAATAGATTTACAATTTCTTGCTCTTTCTCTTCTTCTGGCACCCCTATGATGGAAATGTTGGAACTCTTAAAGTTGTCCCACAGGCTGCTTACACTATTCTTGTCTTTTTGGATTTTTTTTTTTTCTTATTCTAATTGGTTGTTTTTTGCTTCCTTATGTTCCAAATCATTGATTTGATTCTCAGCTTCATCCACTCTACTGTTGTTTCCTTGTAAATTGTTCTTTATTTAAATTAGTGCATTTCTGATTGGATCTGTTTTATGCTGTTGAGGTCCTCACTAAGTTCCTTGAGCATCCTTATAACCAGTGTTTGAACTCTGCATCTGATAGATTGCTCTCTCCTATTTTGTTTAGTTCTTTTTCTGGAGTTTTGATCCATTCTTTCATTTGGGCCATGTTTCTTTGTCTCCCCATTTTGGCAGTCTCCTTGTGTTTGTTTCTATGTATTAGGTAGAGCTGCTATGTCTCCCTGTCTTGGTAGCATGGCTTAATGTAGTAGGTGTCCTGCAGGGTCCAGTGGCATAGCCTCCCCTGTCACCCAAGCTGGGTATTTGAGGTATGCCCTTCGTGTGGTTGGAGTACACCCTACTTGTGTAATTGAGTCTTGATTAGAGTTGGCGGTCAATAGGAGGGACTTACCCAGGCCAGTCAGCTGCAAGGACTGGCTGTGACCACTAACCACCAACCTCTGCCCTCTGTGGGGGATCAGCTGTGCAGGAGCAGGGTGGTGATGCTCTGACATGATCTGTAGTTGTCCACTGGATGTGCAGGCTCTGGGATTTCCTGGGTAGTGTAAGCCAAGGACAGCCCCCATTTATGTTCTGCCTGGGACCTACCCTGCATGAGCTATAAAGCAGTCTGAGATGTCTGCTACTTGTCCTGGGTTTGGAGATTACCAGGCTAAGCCAAACCGTGAATAGGCTGCATGCTGCTTGTGCTGGACCTGGGGCCACTTTGCAAGAGGCACGGGGACTCAGGATTCACTGAGACCGTCTGCTCGTTTTATAAGATATAGGAAGTTGTGAAGCATTAGCCAAGACTAGCCATTCGTTTGGGTGGGTCTATAATTCAGTTATCACTTGTGATAATGAAGAAAGGTACACTGAAGAAGTAAATTATTCCATAAAATATTTCAATTATAATATCATGGTGGTAGAGTGGGACATTTTCATTTTAAAAGAATGACACCTAAACTTTTTCATTTGTTCTTTAAAATTTGCTACCCAACACTCGTAGTTTTAATTTTTCAAACATTGCCATTTCTGTTATCAACATGCTTTCATTATATTTTAATTAATATTGCAATAATGACAAATCAGCAAATTTTAAACAAGTATATATTATTCAGTAACAGAATTTAAGAATTAGGAAAGAGAAATGCCAAAGTGCTTCTTTAATACCAAATAAAGGGTTTGTGTATGGATGTAAAGCAAATACATTACTTCCTTATAAAGCCTTGCTACCAAAAAAAAAGGCTCTCAGCCAAACTAGATAGTACACTAGGGCTTTTAGTTGATTTGCATTCTCGTACAAGCTCCACACATGGACTTTTAATGAAGTTTGTAGATTGGCAGGAGCCTGAGAACCACACTCTGAGTGGTATTGTCTTGTACATTAGCTGGTTCAGTGGTTCTCAACCCTGGCTCCACGTGAGAATCATCTTGGAAGACTTAGAAAATATGAACACTTGGGCTTCACTTCAGAGATTCTGATGCAATTGGTCTTGATTAGGACAAGGGCATAAGTATTTCTGCTGATGCAATCCTATTCTGCTTTGCAGATGAGAAGAATATGGAGGCTCAGAGAAACGACTTACTCTTAGTTTACAAGGCCCAAGAGTCAAAGAGCTGACTTTCAGTACAGTAATCCCCCTTCCCTTATCCAGTTTTTCTATCCACAGTTTCAGTTACCCAAGTTCCACTGCAGTCCAACAATATTAAATAGGGAATTTCAGAAATAAACAATTCTTAAGTTTTAAATTGCATTCCATTCTGAGTAACATGATGAAGTCTCATGCTTTGTCCTGCTCTTGCTGCTTGGGATGTGAACCACCCTTTTGTCTAGCATATCAACACTGTATATGCTACCTACTTGATCACTTGAGTAGACACCTTCGTTATCAGATGAAGTGTTTTGGTATCACAGTTAATTACTTGTGTTCAGATAACCCTTATTTTAGTAATGGTTCAAAATGCAAGAGTAGTGATGCTGATAATTCGAATATGCCAAAGAGAAACTATAAAGTGTGTGTGTGTGTGTGTGTGTGTGTGTGTGTGTGTGTGTGTGTGTGTGTGTAGGAAAAACATAGTACACATAGGGTTTGGTACTATCTACCATTTTAAGCATCCAGTCTTAAAAAGTATCCCCCAAAGCTAAGGGCTTCCCACTATACTCTATGCATAAGATTAGTTACAATTATTACAGCACCATTCTATATTCAGGATACTATAAAGAAAGACACATTTATAAAATTTTTGCTTTCTTATTATTGATGTAAGAAATGATAAAGCATAAGGAAAGCATTATATAGTTAATTTTAGGTTACCTGAAGGGTTAATCATACCTTCTTTAAGATACAAATAAATTACTTAGTTATTCAGGAAAAATCCTGAAGTGGCTATTAGTAAGTCAAATACTTTGAGATTTTCTTGAAAATATTTATCTAGAGGATAAAAAAAGAATGGCATAAGACTACCTAAGGTTTGGAAAGCTAGTTTAAGATTTAACTAGGCAGCAAATAAGATACTATACATATGTCTCACAGCAAAGCAGTGACAAAATGAAAACATTCCTTAAGATTATTATGGCAAAATTGCATAGCATGGTTTGCAGTAAGTTATGAAAAAACAAAACAAAACAACTTTAAACCAATATATGCCCATAGTAACTCCATATAGAAGAACTCTAGAGACCCTAGAATTGAGGTGTCCTAGGGAGAGGTATGAACTGAGAGGTAAAGAACAACATAACCCATAATTTTGTATCAGATGTCAAGGAAGTCATAGAACAATCTCGGGTAGAAAATCTGGGTCAAGCACTCCTTAAATAACTTATTATTTCAGACAAGCCTTGTTTTTGATCGGCTTCTTTCAAACATATTCTATCACCATCAAAACAAAACAAAACACAAACAAAAACAACCAAGTACCGCCTGCACTACCATCCCTAAAACAGTAAATTCAGTCTAAAAGAAAACACTTGGGAAGGTTTGTTTCTCATGTCCAAAATAAGGGCATCCAGATATTTCAACTAGGAATAAAATACTAGGACAAACTTTCATTTGTAAACTTTGTATAAAATAGCCTCTGGTTTAAAAAACAAACAAACTATATACGAGTATATTTTTCAGTAGAAAAATAACAAAATGGTGGCAGTAAGCTTTATAAATATTAGCTTTTCTATTTTTAAAATAGGGTTTTTCCCCCCATATAATCCTTTTCAACTACCCAGTCTGAAAATGATGGGTCAGTATTGCCTTTAGCCCTGGGGAAAGAAAGGCAATATCTCAGTCATAGGCTGTTCCACTCAAAGTACCTGCTTCTTAGATATTCTGTAAAAAATATCTTCCTATCCTCCTCATATTAGACTCTGCAAGTGTGTATTATGTGTGTGTATCCAATAGTAGTATATATCCTGCTATTTAAATATTCAAAGTGAAAGGTTTTAATTTTTTCTAATTTTTCCACACTTTATTTTCAAGATGGTAAATAAAACAATGTTGTCAGCTTCTTGTGGAAGAACAGAGTGCAAAAGTTCTAAAAAAAAAAATTTTTTTTTCCAAGCTGAGTACACTGACCATAACAGGGAAAATGGAATTATCTGTGGGAATGTCCTTTGATGCTTATCCAAATTGTTTTTAAAGACAGTGGAATTGGGACTTCCAGTCAAGATGGTGGCATAGGTAAACATGACTTGTATCATGTTTACAACCACATCAAAATTACAACTAAAGTATATGGAACAACCATTACTCAGAACTGTGAGAAATCGAGTTTAATGGAAGTCTGACAATGACAGATTAAAGAAACCACATCCATGCAGAAAGGTAGGAGGGGCAAAGACACCAAATGGTCTGGTCCCACATCCATGTGTGGTGGATAAAAATTCAGTAGGGTTATCTCTGGAGTGAGGAGTCCCAGCCCCACACCAGACCTCCCAGCCCAGGGTTCCAATGCCAGGAAGACTCCATAACTTCTGGCTGCAAAACCCAGCAGGGATTGAGTTGGTAGAACAAACTGCTGGAGTCCCAAACAGTTCCCCTTAAAGAACCCACACGCAGACTTACTCAGATTCACTCCCTCTGAGCTCCAGCACCAGGATAGCAGCTTAAAAGGCACCAGTGGCACACAGGGAGCAACTGAAGTGTCTGGCGTGAAGGCGGGAGCTGGGGGACGGTTTCCTCTCAGACAGAAAGGCAGACAGAGGTCCTTGTCCCTTTCTGAACCCTCCCCGCACAGAGCCACAGAGCCAGCAGGCCAGTGCCATATCTGAGACTCCCATAGACCTGGCAAACACTGTTTGCCTGGCCCTAGAAATCCCCAGAGACCGTCCCACCAAACTTATAGTTAATAAGTTTGTTACACATAGTTAATTATTTAAAATTATTGCAAGCTAGTTTTAAAATGTAAAATATTCTGTGATATGTTTAATAGGACTCCAACAATGGTAGCTAAAGAAAATTAAGAAAATAATTCCTCTTAAGTGTATCAGTTAATAAATATTATTCTTCCGATAATCATACCACAAATACTGTTCGTGAGTGGACTGAGAATACCAGGTTCATGAGAAAGTTTTGACTATTATAGAAAATTATTTAAAATCAATTGTCTGATTTGAACTGTGTAAATTTATAAACTTCTTTATATTTAATGATAGTAGGATTGTAAACATTATTGGCTTAAAATTAATTATTTGAATAACTGGTATGTGAGTTATCTTTCCCAACTCTGCATAATTTTATATGTTAAAGGTCGAAAATAGATTTTAATATTAAAATGCTAATTTAATTGAGGGTCTGATTTGAACCACTAACTTCTAATTTTAAGGGCACTTTTATCAGTTATTGATACATTTGAGACTTTTTTTAATCTTGACTCATTTATAAATTAGTAAAGAAGATTATTTAATTGTTTCATCTCAGCCAGTATTCGCAGATTGTCATGGATTATCTAGATTGGCGATGGCAGCAGCTTTACCGTCAGGGGTTAATTTTCAAAGAAATCAGGGTCCGCCATTCGTGGTCCTGCTTACTGTTTATCTACTCGGAGTTTTTGTTTTGAACAGTAATGCATTTTGCATTTCTTTTCCATTTACTGCTTCTTTTTACAATTATTTTGGCAGTGAAGGTAGTAGTCCTAATAACAGATATTCTTGGCCTAAAAAGCTGTGAAATATATGGAAGACCACTGTAATTAAAAGTTTTGAATAGGCTCCAGATTAACTAAGATTTTCTGGATGAACAGCTGGTTCAATTTGACCATCTGTGATTACTGCCCTTTATAAAAATAATTTTCTGCCTTTCATCTGACTCATTCCCAGTCTTTAGTTTTTTCTAATCCATTTAGAGTGTTGTAAACCCAATGTTTTAATTGTGATGAGCCTCTGGATTGAAAAATAATAATTATAAATACCATTGTTTAAATGTTTTAATAAGTTGTAGAAGCTGAGATTATATGTATTTTTGAATTATTATGCCTTTTTTTGATGTATATGTAGCTAGAATAGTAAAATGAATTCCTATATATACTTATCACCCAGCGATGGCAATTATCAACTCACATGCAGTCTTATTTTAGCTGCACCTCCCCACACTGTAGCACATCTCAGACCTCATATCATTTTATCCATATTCCTCTGAGGGATTATTGACACGTAACTGATAAACTAGCATGGATGAAGTTCAAGAACCCCGTTGGGTGTACAGAAGTAATTGGTACTATAGCATGTTTGCTAGAAGGGAATTTGATTTTTTTCTGCTGGAGTTCAAAAACTGTGTCACATAATAACTGCATTACTGAGACTGCAGTGCGAGTATGAAATGCCCTCACAGCAGCTTCATGGTAAAACTCTGAAATTATCTTATTTCTGTGATTGATTCTTCAGTGCAAATTTTTATTTGAAATGGTAAACATTGCAGTTTGCCTAATGCCTATTTCTGTTTTAAGTGAACTTACAATTCCTTGTAATGAATAATAATATTCAGTACCACAGTGAGGAATTGCAAGCTTAATAATGACACAGGAGTGGAAAAACACAGGTTTTACTGGTTTCTCGGTTGAGACACAGTAGCTGAGCTATTTGTATTACCTCTCTAATGAGTAATATTTTGCAAATATGCAAAGATTAATTTTAAAATCTGAAGAAATAGTTCTTAGTCTTGATTAAAGCTAAAAAATTAATACATCATCTACCCTTCAATTTGTTTCAAAGTGTTAAAAATGGAATTAGTGGTGAGAATGGCTTAATGAGGTACCAATGAAGAAGATCATGGTAAGTAAATATTTTATGACAAATGAAAATAAAACCTTTTAAATTGCAGATATTAGTATTACAGGAAAAGACCAATGTACAGTACGTGGTGGAGAATCAGTATTCTAGAGCAGATGGGTTTTGTTTCCCCCTTTAATTTTTGTGATCCGTGGCCTCCAGGGCAACTGTTATATATGGTTTTCTCAAATCCAAAAGGGCTGAAAGTAGTAAAGGATTGATAATTTTATTCTTCAAGGTGTTATAATTTTACTCATTATAGATTTTAAATTGTTTATTAAAGTTGTCCTTGAATCGTAAATGTGCTAATAAGTGTGATCTTTTAATGAACTACATTTTCAAAAATGCTACTTTATTGTGTCAGAGTAAGGCTTTAAGAAGTCAAAATCTCATTTTGAAAGAATCTTGAAGATTAAAAAACATTTCAAAATCTGTCGGTTGAGAAAGTATTACAGTTTTACTAAGTATTTGTATTAAGCTTTCCTGTTAAAAGATTATTAAAAATTGGTCCTGGCTGAGTAACTCAGTTGGTTAGTGCATTGTCCTTACACGGTAAGCCGTGGTTGTGGTTCCGGCCCTGGTCAGGGTAGATGCAAGAAGCAACCCATGAACGCGCAAATAAGTGGAGCAGCAAATCAGTGTTTTCCTCCCTCCCTCCCTCTTAATCAATAAGAAAAAGTTAATAAAAATTGGATCAAAGAGTTAAAGTATCATCATTTTTACAAAATTAAAGAGATAAAAATATGCATTGTGGTAAGCTAAATATGATCCCCCAGAACCTGTGACTGTTATTTTACATGACAAAAGGGATTTTGCAGATATGATTAAATTAAGGATCTTGAGATGATTCTGAATTTGCTAGGTGATCCTAAGGTAACATTAAGGGTCCTTGTGAGAGGGAGTCAGGAGTGTCAGAGAAGATGTGCTGACAAACCATTGTCACAGTCACTGAAAGAGAGGTGTGAAGATGTTATGCTGTCTTTTAAAGGTGGAGGTAGAGGCCAAGGAATGCAAGGAGCCCCTAGAAGCTGGAAGAAGTTTCTAGGGAATGGACTTCGCCCTAGAGCCTCCAGTTGCGCAGCCTTGATTTTAGGATTTCTAATGTCCAGAACTGTGAGATGAGTTTGTGTATACGAGCCAGTGAATTTGTGATACTAATCATTTGTTATAGCAGCAATAGGAGACATATACTTAGTGAGCAGCTTTCAAGAGTGGCACTGACCTATTGGTATTAGAAGTATTCTAACAGTTTTTAAAAATGTCTTTCCTTGAAAAGCTTATTGTCCGTTAGGATTCAGACTTTTCATGTACTCAGGGAAAGTAAATGAGCCCTATTCTAAGTTAGTTTTTCTCTTAGACATACAACATAGATGAGTTCCGTAGTTCTGTGGCCCAGGGTATTTTCTGACGTTCCTATGTGCCCGTGAAAGATACTCTCATGATAATTCTGCAGGTGGCTTCTTGACTTAGTTTTTCACTTGTAGTGTAGATCATGATATTTATTAATTTTTATGCATCTAATGTGTATTCTTCATTTATGTGTTTATATAAAATAAGTTTCTCAATAATGTTGCAAGTTTGATGGTATCCATATTTTACAGATGAGGAGTGTGACCCTGTGATTCATTTGTTTGAAGTAAATTAATATTCGTTGTGTTAATATTTATCAAGATGATAAATGTATCATTGGACATAATGTATTTCCGTAGCCATCATTAAGTAGATTATATTTGGCTGTATTTTGTAATACTGTATGTTACAGTGTATGTTAAATGAAATACCGTGTCAAAAGTGTATGATTCATAGGAATTTCCTTCTCAGACTTTCTTATTTTAAAGCTTTCAACCACGTGAAAACATTAAAATGACTGCGTGCTTACCAAAAGCATGTCTAAAACCCTGCTCTCTTTATGGTAGCCATTAAAGTGAGGGGTGAGTAAGAGTCACATCTTTCTATTCTTGCTCTTTTTACCCCTTCAAGATTAGATTTTGCCTGTAAATAAAAGACACACTTGGGTAAGGGGATGCATATAACAAATCTTTCCACTTAGAATACCATTCCATCAATTGTGCCATCTAATTCAAAATATGCTACAAGGCAAAGAAGTGATATTAGAAAGGCAGTATCCTCATAATACTTGAAGTTCTATTTTATGGGCGAGGGGCTGATGAGAGGAATAATAACCTAGATCTGTATCCTTAGAATTAATTTTATTACTCATTGATGATTTGGGTAGAGAGTAAGCAATTTTGTAAATTTAAGAACTATTAAACTTTTAAGGTGAACACCGTCTGTAGTCTATGGGGTTATTTTATAGGCAGCTCGAAGTTAAGCCTTTAGATCGAACCAGTTTTAGAGACCAAATAAACCTGTTTAAAGAACCTTTTACTTTATGTAACTGATTTAATAGCCAGCAAAACATTTTATTCTAGATTTATTGTAAAACATAACAGTTACTGGATTTTTTTCCCCCTCTCTTGAAAAACCAACTGGTAGATATTTGGTGCTAACTACATTCTATGTAGTCAGAAGTGAAAGTTAATGAAGACTTTGCTGTTACAGTCCTGTCTTATATTCTGCATGGTTAGTCCATGCCCTGCTATAAGTGTGGTCATTTGGAACCAAAATGACATCTTTCTTGTTGAAAAAAAGATGTGTATGTTTTTATGTGCATTAATAATGATTCTAAATAAGACTTTACTAAATGCACCACTCCTTTTTATTAGTATTTTTGATGTTTATCAACAGATGTGTATATGTAGCCACAAAATGCATGTATAGAAATATATTTTTGTACTTTACCTGGGTGACTGTATTTGTGCCATAATATCCTCTGTGAGAATTAGTTTTCTTTGGGTTCCAAAAATAATTTAATTTAGAAAATTTGGGAGATAACTGAAAGTGCCCTTGTATTCTGAATCTCAGAGCAATTAAGGTGTAATGCTTTAAAATTTGTGGAGAACCATTAAAAGTTGGGCTTAGGACAAATCTTCGGTAAATAATCAACAGGCCAAAATACTCCCCAGGAGAAGGGTTTCTGTAGTGTTGAATCATAGCACTATTCAGTCATATAATTTTGAAATGTGATATTACTTTTGTTATATGGAACTAGAAAGTAAGAAAATAGAGTCTATTAAGTAAATAAGAATTACAGTCAGTACTCATGTTTTTGGACCTCTGCTTGTTCTTAGCTTCCTAGCTGATACTATTACCATTTCTGTCATCTTATATTTATTTTATTGATTCCCTAGAATGCAAACATAGGAAAGCAGAAGCTAGACACCAGGCATGAAATGTTAGGTTATATTTCTGCCCTAACACATAAGTGAGGGATGTTTTTGAAACTCCTTTTTAAAACTCTAGATAGGTAATTGTTTATACTGTTTTCCTTTGAAGTAGAAAGTGCTTTGATAATTGTCACAGGTTGTTTTTTGAGTTAGCAATTTTCTGGTTCTTTTAGTCTTTCTGAGTAGCTGCTATTATTGATTTGAATACAGAGGTAGTACACGAGAAAAAAGGGGAGAAATAATAGGTCAGGTCTTTTATTTAAAAAAAAGAAAAGTAGCAATTATTTATGATGTCTTCATCAGGAATTCAATTTTTAGCTCTTAATCCATATTTTCTTCAATTCCTACTTTTCAATTCAAGAAGAGAAATGAATGACTCTCTGTGTACTTCAGTATAGACATCAATACGTATACATGTGGCTTCTGCAATTTTAAAAATCTGTGCCAGATGCAGCTATTTGAAATAACAATATTTTCAATAATGTGAGAGAACTAGCATGTTTGTAAAGTTAAGGGGAAAGGGCAAGATATAACACTTGTTTGTATGCTATGATTACTGTTTACTAAAAGCATAGGGAAAAACTGTAAGGAAATGTTCCCAGATATGTACAATGGTTATATTGGGATGGCAAGCCATGTTATTTTTCCTCTTCCTTCTGGTTTTGTGAATCCATCTTTTTCAGGAGTATATTAGCTTTGACAGTAGGGGAAAAATGGATTCAAAAGACCCTAGGAACCCTTTTAATTCAATGGGATTAAGCCCCTAATTTGCTGTTTGATGCATGTGGGAATTATACCTTAAATATTTTAAGTCAGAACATACATGTGTATTTATTCATACACATCAAAAATATAAAATAATATTTTTTCTTTGAGTATGGGTCTACTTATAGGGGTTCTGCATTATTTTTGTTTTATAAAGCATACCTATGATACTTAGTCTATATTTTCTACTTTGGGCTTCTTTAAAATGTCACAAAAAAATTAAGACCTTTATAAAGTAGTCTGGATCTTCAGATCTTTTCCTCAAGTCTTTTGCAATTGTCTTGTCAATATCTGATTTCAGACTCATTTTTACTGGGTCTTCCCAGAGTATCCAGTTTGATTTTCAATGGTCCTTTTAAGCTTTTGCGCTCATATAATTGACTTACACATTTACAATATTAAATGTAACTAGTGTAAACCAGTTTGGGAACAAACAGGTAACCACAAGGTAAACTTCATGGAACTAGCAACTTCGATGTTTATTACTGTATATATTTCTATAGTATATATGCTTTTTGGTGGGGGAGATGGTGTCTGGCTTCTTTAACTCATCATAACAGTGGTGAGAGTAGACATTTTTTCCTTCTAATCTTAGGGCGAAAATATACAGTCTTTGATGTTAGCTATAGATTTATCAAAGATATTCCCTTACAGTTTGAGGAAGTTTTATTACTAATTTGCTGAGATTTTATCATGAATGGCTGTGGATTTTGTCAAGCTTTCTCTGCAAGTATTAAGATAATTGCTTCTACTTTCGGCCAAGATGGAGGTATAGGTGGACACACTGTGCCTCCTCTCACAACCAAAATTAAGGACAACAAAAATTTAGAACCAAAAAAAAAAAAAAAACCCAATCAGAACAGGTAGAAAATTGAATTGTGCAGAAGTCCAACAACAATTCACCCAGACCGGCAGGAGGGGTGGAGTTGGTGGCTAGTAGAGAGGGATCACAGCAGGAAAAAGCAGTAGCTAGTGGTCCTGGACGCACAGGCAGCGGTTGGCACACCCCAGACGCACAGGTAGCGGTTACCAGGCGCAGGGAGGCAATGAGCAGACCAAGCGAGGTACACAATGCAGCTGACCGTGGTCACACATTCACGCGCAGATAAACCAGGAGAAAATGGGCAGCAAGACAGACGGCGCAACCCAGGACCCTAGTGGCAGGAAATAAAGCCTAAAAACATCGATTATAAACACTTGTGGGGCTTGAAGTGCCAGGAGAGACTCCCAACCTCACAGGAGAGTTCGTCGGAGAGACACACAGGGTCCTAGAATGCACACAAGCCCACCCACACAGAAATCAGCACCAGAAGGAGCCAATTTGCTTGGGGAAAGGGGTGGAAGAGACTGGAATCCAAGAGAGCCTGGAGCAAGCGCCATTGTTCCCTCTCGGACCCCGCCCCCACATACAGCCTCACAACCCAGCAACTGGGTTGTCCTGCGCTGGTGAACACCTAAGGCTCCGCCCTTTACTGCCTAATAGCTAGGACCAGACCAGAACAAAAAAACAAAACAAAACCAAAAATGGCTCAAACGGGAGAAGAGATCAAAGCCCCAGAGCCAATTTATCTAAGTGACCAAGAGATAGCCAACCTATCAGATGCACAGTTCAAAGCACTGGTTATCAGGATGCTCACAGAATTGGTTGATTTTGGTCGCAAATTAGATGAACAAATGAAGGCTACAATAAGTGAAATGAAGGAAAATGCACAAGGAACCAGTAGTGATGGGAGGAAAACTGGGACTCAAATCAAGGGCGTGGACCAGAAGAAAGAAACAACCAAACAGAAAAGAATGAAGAGACAAGGATTCAAAAAAATGAAGAGAGGCTTAGGAACCTCCAGGACATCTTGAAACATCCCAACATCCGAATTATAAGGGTACCAGAAGGGGAAGAGGAAGAGCAACAAGTGGAAAACTTATTTGAACAAATAATAAAGGAGAACTTCCCCAATCTGGCAAAGGAAGTAGACTTCCGGAAAGTCCAGGAAACTCAGAGTCCCAAAGAAGTTGGACCCAAGGAGGAACACACCAAGTCACATTATCATTACTTTAGCCAAGATTAAAATGAAGGAGAGAATTCTAGAAGCAGCAAGGGATAAGGGGACAGTCACCTACAAAGGAGTTCCCATCCAACTGTCAGCTGATTTCTCAAAAGAGACCTTCCAGGCAAGAAGGGGCTGGAAAGAAGTATTCCAAGTCATGAAAGACAAGGACCTACATCCAAATTGCTCTATCCAGCAGAAGCTGTCATTTAGAATGGAAGGGAAGATAAAGTGCTTCTCAGATAGGGTCAAGTTCAAGGAGTTCATCATCACCAAGCCCTTATTCTATGAAATGTTAAAGGGACTTATCTAAGAAAAAGAAGATAAAAAATACGACAGTAAAAAGACAGCAAACTCACAAATATTAACAACCACACCTAAAACAAAAGCAAACTAAGCAAACAGCCAGAACAGGAGCAGAAACACAGAAATGGAGATCATGTGGAGGGTTAGCAACAGGGGAGTGGGAGGAGGAGAGAGGGGGAAAGGGTACAGAGAACAAGTAGCATAGATGGCAGATAGAAAATAGATGGGGGGGGGGTGTAAGAATATTATGGGAAAAGTAGAAGCTAAAGAACTTATGACACATGGACATGAACTAAACGGGGGAAATGTGGGTGGGAAAGGGTGTGCAGGGTGAGGGGAATGATGGGGGAGAAATGGGACAACTGTAATAGCATAATCAATAAAATGTTTTTTTTTTTAAAGATAATTGCTTCTTTTTTCTCTTTTTTTAGCTTGTAGGTATGGCAAATTGCATTGACTTTTGAATGTTAAACCAACCTTGCATTCCCAAGGGACTCCCAAGTCCCAAAACTTCCCAAGTCTTCCACAAGGAGACTCCCAAGTCTGTCAAATTTCTAAGAATCTGGGTGACCTAAAAACTACCAATAGGAGCCATTACAAAGCATACTAGGGCAACACTGCAAGCTAATACATTTTTGTTAACTCTGGCTTATGAGCGTGTAGGTGTGATTTACCATTTCATCCATAACTAACATGTTTTGGGAGAATTCTCTGTAGCATTTCTCATCTTCAGAGGCCATTTTATTCCTAATGGAGTCCCAGTTTGTTAAAGATTTTATTTTTAGAGAGAGGGGAAGGGAGAGAGGAAAAAGGAGAGAAATGTCAACGTGAGAGAGAAACGTTGATCGCTTACCTCTCGTATGTGCCCCAGCTGGGGACTGACCCCACAACCCAGGCATGTGCCCTGACCGGGAATTGGACTGGCATTTCATACACTGGCCCGTGTATGAAAATGAAAGGGTCAGGGCATCCTGAATGTTTCGCTTTGTGGGTTGTCGCTCAACCAGCTGAGCTACACCAGTCAGGATAAAACAAAGTGGTTTTTAAGGACAATTAAAATTTAGAAACAAGGTTATTTAATAGGATGTCCTAAACTTATTTAAAATTTTAAATCTTTACTTACATTACAATTATAAAAATTCATATTTGCTCATTAAGAGTAAATGAATCATTGCCCTGGCTGGGTGGCTCAGTTGATTGGAGAGTCATCTCATACACCAAAAGGTTGTGGGTTCGATTCCTGTTTGGTCCACATACCTGGGTTGCAGGTTTAATCCCCAGTCAGAGCAAGTATAGGTGACAGTCGATCAATGTTTCTCTCTCTTTTTGCTCTCTCTCTCCCGCTTACTTCCTCTAAAGTCAATAAACTTGTCCTCAGGTGAGGAGTAAAAAAAAATGAGTAAATGAATTATACAACCCAATAAAACTGGAGAAAGTGTGAAGGCAGGAGTCTGTATTTTAACAAATCCTGCAAGTCATTCTGATGCATGCTCAAGCTGAAAACCACTGCCCTAGAATATGATGTATTTCAAGCTCTAGTGAAATAATGGCAGGTTTTCAGCATCGCTAATTCTAATTTTCAAACAGCTGCTGCTTTAGGTTTTAGTTAATGATCTCCAAACCCAGCTGGAGTTCAGTCCTAGTTACTCCCTATTCTTTTTACTTACTAGTCAATGGAGCACCAGGTGCAGTTGTTGAAGTGTGAAAATGATTCAGCTTTGTAGGCAGTATTGGCATTTCATTCTTGACTTTGAAAATCCTTTAATCTTCTTGGCATGGTATTTATTTCAACAATCAAAGCGCTTCTATTTTAAAGGCAGTTGAGACTTATGCTAAAAGTTGAGGAAATTTTTGAATCTTCTTGCCAGTTTAATATCAACATTAATATTTTAGCTGCATTACAAAACTTACATACAATTAGTCCCTCATTATTTTTTCCTCCACTGTTTTCATATTAAGAAAAACATTTTTGTCACTTTCCTGAATAACTTACTTTCCAACTTCACATCTTCAACATTATCTTTATTTTTACTTTTAAAAATCCTAGCATAGATTTAGTTTAATTAAATGCATTCTGTAATAGTAAGACTCAAATATGTGTTTCATATATTAGAAAATGCATCAAGTCCTCAAAAAGCATTCCAAAAACATACTAATAAAATGTGAATCAAGGATCTATTTCTCACAACTGCTTTATGTTGAAGTATAGATAGATATTTAAAAGTGAACAGTGTGGTCAAGAACACAAAATACTTATTAGTAGGTAGGCACATGATTTTGCAGTGATCTTGCAGGATTGTTTTTGGTTGTATTACACATGGGTTATAAGTAGATAGTGTGATAAAAGAGATCAAAGACCAACGTCTACTTTGATGTTCTTTAATTCTGCACTTTGCCTTCATGATCTCATTCATTCCTTTGACATCATCTGTTGCCTTTGTGGTGTGACTCCTAAATTTCTATCTTTAGTTTAGAACTTTCTTCTGAGATGTGTCGTCAGCACCCTACATATTGCTTACCTGGGTGTTCCATGGGCACCAAAACTCACTAAGTCCCAAAACTGATGATCCAAGTTTCCATTGCACTAACCCTGTGAATGGGAATGGGATCAGAATTCTGTAATAGTGCAATCAGAGCTATGTAATAGCCTATTTTTCACTTGGTCTTGTTGCCAGATGTTCATCCAGGACCTCATTTTCAATTCAATTAAAATGCTATTCTGATATTTCTGGAAATTCCAGAAATGTTTCACATGTGTTAAAAAAGAAAAAGCAGAATTCCCTCTACCTGCAAGCCTCTGCTTGGTCACATTTTTGCCAACCAGGCAACCATCTCTGAACAAGTATGATTATGTCTGCTGCTGCCCCAAGAGAAAGTGTCAGAAAGTACTAGGACCCACATACACCCCCATCCACTTTGTGTGCCTGTGTGGGCAGAGGACTGTATATACACCAACTATTTATACTTGTCTTTTCATACTATGTAGTCACTCTTAGGAGGTAACTGCCCACCTGAAGACTAAATTTCCTAACAATCACCAATGCACCTAGGGATAGCCATATGACTAGTGTTTGACAAGATAAGTTAGGAAACTATTGTGTTCTCTCCACTCTGCCTTCTGATGTCTCCTAACTGGATGCAGAAGTCTGTGAGGTCCTGGGAGAATGTCAGTCAGAAGAAGGAAGGAGTCTGATTCCTTGAATCATTGTGTAAAAGGCTACTTACTGACCAGGAACACATACATTGCTCCTTTAACAAGAACTAAACTTCTGTGGTAGAAAACAATTGAAATTTTATTTATTCTAGTAGCTAATATTTCCCTAACTTAGTGTCCCTGTGTATTACAGAGCCCTTCGCTGAGATAGCTCCTTTGTGATCCTGCATGCCCTTTCTCCAGAAACTCAGACAGGGGTGTGTGGCTGTCCGTGAGGTGTGAGGGAGCAGATGCCGTGTTGTCTTCTCCAGTCCAGATCTTTCCTGCTGTTGTGCGTTTTCTGCCCTATCTTCCAGACCTGTTACGTGAGTTCAGAATAAAAGCCTTTATGAAGATAGATGCATCAACAGACCACCTACATATTTTATTTCTCATTTTGAACTTCAGTGTAGATTTCCAAATATCTTGAGTTCCTTCCTTCTCCTTCCCCAGTTGTTCTTCCTCCTGTCCCTAATTCTCAAACGCAGTGAATGGCCCCTTCCTCTTTCTCAGTACAGAAGCTTGGAGACAACACCTTGACCTCTTCTATTCCATTTACTTACCTATTTCTTTTACTTACGTCCTACCAGTACTGCCCCATCCTTATTGGAGTTGCCTTCAGGATTAAACATTGTGTCTTCAGGACATTAATATTCCACTCTAAGGGGTATCTCTGAAATGATGCCACATGTGGTCTTGCATTTCGGAAGTCCCAATGGGCTATCACTTTAAACTCTTCAAAAATGGCTCTACATTGCTTATAGAAGATGTTCTAAAATGTGGTCCATGAGTCTCAGGTCCTCAAGAACCATTCAGGGGGTCACAGTGTAGTTCACAATTTTCACGGTAATTCTAAGGTGTTACTTGCCTTTTTCACTGGTTGACATTTGCACATAGGCTACAAAAGCAATAGTGGTAGCAAATTGTACTAGTAACCATTGTATTCTTCATCACCTTGTACTCGCAGTTACCCACCTGCTCCCATAAAAAGCCATCTTCATGTAAGAATGTCCTTTATAAAGCAGTCAAAGTGATTAACTTTATTAAAATAATCTTGACTATTTAGTACATGCCTTTTTAATATTCTGTGATAAATGAGAACGCACGCCAAACACTTACTTCTGTGTACCTAAGTACAGTAGTTGTCTTGAGGAAAAGCACTGTTTGTGTTGATTTCCAAGCTCAATAAGCCACTTTTTTTTATGTAACACTGTTTTTACTTGAAAGAACAACCAACAGACAAGCTATGTTTATTCAGATGTTGGTCGTTGGCAGTTATTTTCTGAGAAATGAACACAGTGAACTTGTCACTTTAAGGAAAGGAACTGCCAGTATTTTTTGCTGATTATAAAATTTGAGAAAATGTGTATCTGCCACTGTGAGCATGACAGCTTCCCAACACTTAGAGACTTTTCTGATGAGATTGGTGGTGATATAATGAAAGTGGGTTTCTTTTGAAATTATATATAAATGTGTTAACATTGGAAGGATCTACATAACTCCATGACCCAGTATTTTCCAAATGACAATACAAGGTAGATCAATAAAAAATGTAGGACTAGTTTATTAATATAGTTTTTAAAAGAAATGCAAAAATGTAAAAATATGTCACTCTTCTATTTGTTTTGAAAAAATATTTTCACAAAATATGTCAGCATAAAAATTTATGCTAACATACTTTATTATTTTTAAATAGATTAAATGTTCTTAAAGTTTTGTCATTTTTATTTCCAATATGACATTGATAGATATAACCCACACAAACAAAAACTCTTTGGAGTCCTCAGCTTTTAAGCATACAAAGAGGTTTTGAGACGAGTAAGTTTGAGAACTGTCAATTTACAGGGTATAATGCATACTCCCGGGATGGGGATTAAGACACTGCGAGCTGGCCTCTGCCCACTCGTCTGCCTCATGTTTCACCTTGCCTTTACTCCTTCTCCCATATTCTAAGCTTACCAAGAACCTCTTTCACCCCGATAAATTCTATTTAAAAAATAAAGCTACATAGTTTGGGAAAAAAGAAGAACCACTTACAAGGCCTAAATGTACCGTGCGCGTCCAGGGGCATTGCTCATGCTTCTCCCTCTGCCTGGAGTGCCTTTCTTTTTCTGCTCAGTAGGTACTGTATCCTTCTCAGTCACCTCCTCTGCTAGTCCTTTGCTAAGCATCCCGTTTTGGGGACCTCTGTTGCATCTTGTATAAACTTTTATTATGGTGTGCCACCACATTCTCCAAGAGTAGGTTTAGCTCCAGGACCTGGTAGAATGCTTATAAATTAATAAGCTCTTGGTAAATGTTTATGGAATTTTTTTAATGAATCTGAGTGTGTAGAACTTGGTTATAAATTATTACAAATTTTTAGTATTCAAAGCTGCATAGTACAGTGTGACTGCTCGTTATTTGTATTCTTACAGGAGTCACAGGGGATGCATTCTTTGTCTTTTTCAAGGTGGACAAAGATATATCTGGGTGTCACTGAGTAAAACAAGATTATGGGAAAGTGTTAAGTGTTCCACTCCCCCTTGCTCAGTTGTCACTGACCTGCTTCTGTCTTTGTTTCTGCTTTTTCCTGTTTTTTTTTTTTGAGCTTGGTGGTGGCTGGGTAGAGAAAGTTCTCCAAAATACACATATACCGTAGAGGAGAAATTGATACCAGTTTTCTGAAATTTATTTAGTGGAAATGGACCACAGAAGCCCCTTGTTTTTCAGCTCTCACCAGTCCAGGAAGCCCTTTTCACATCATCCTTTGGGGCAAGTCCTCATGTAGCCTCCCTCTGAGTATCTCTAGAGACTGATAGCTTCCTTTGCCCTGAACTGCATGTATCTTTACTTTGCCTGCCTAATTATTTGAAAGCCCATTCTCTCCTGAGCAACAATTTATCTTGTCTTCTGGAATAATACTGCAGAAAGGATGCCTGCTTTCCACAGTCACTTTTTAACTATTTCAAGATGCTTTTAATACTTGTTTAAAAATAACAATGATTAGATAGGAGTTTGGAGAGAAGCTATAAAAAGGCCAGTGAAATTAGAGGATTTTTATTTACTTATTTTTTCAATTCTAGTTTACATTAAATATGTTATACTAGTTTCAGGTGTAGCACTTTTTTTTATGGAATTTCTCTAAGTGGATTGGGTTTTTTGAAACAGTCCTTTGTGTGGCATGGTTTATCCAGTTCATTCACATTGTGAGTGTACTCTATTTTTTTGTGTGTATGCCTGAAATGATACATAATATCCTCATGTGATTGAATACATATTTCTTAGGAATTGTGCCTTCCTGTGATTTAAGAGTAATTACTATGTTTGGTTAGGAATATTGGCTTTGGTATTAGACAGATTGATGGTTTGGATTCTGAACAGAGTCTTTATTTCGATTTACCATCTATAGGTAATAGGTATAGAGTTGTTGTAAAAATCAAATGAAATAATGTAGATTTAAATACAAAGCATTTTTCTGGCCCATAATAAAGGCCCAGTATGTGGAGCAATTGTTACTTTGATAATTATATGTTTATCAGTGTATTCTAAAATTGTCATAGATATTTTTCACAATATCTATGTGAAACTACATACCACTGTAGTTAAATAATTTTATAATCAAATTACATTAATATTTTGCTATTTATCTACCTTTACCACTATGTGGCTTTCATGCCTTTCTCCATGACCCATCTCTACATTTTGAAAGCTGGCTCCATCCTTTCAGGTCTTAACTTATTCAGTGTATCTTTCTTAGAAGTTTCCCACCTCCCCCATTCTTGAATTCAGAAATATTTTGTTCTTCTCTTTTACGGCATTTATTCCAGTGGCATTTGTTTGATTTTTTTACAAGATGAAAACTGAAAGTAGGAATAAATTACTTGAGAAGTTTATAGAAAGTTAAGGAATATTTTGAGATGTAATATCTTGGTATAACTTAAGAAAAGGAAAAAAAATGCCCTGGCTGGTGTGGTTCAGTGGATCGAGTGCTGGCCTGCAGACCAAACGGTCGCCGGTTCGATTCCCAGTCAGGGTACATGCCTGGGTTGCAGGGCAGGTCCCCAGTTGGGGATATGTGAGAGGAAACCACACACCAATGTTTCCCTCTCTCCCCCTCCTTTCCCCTCTCTCTAAAAATAAATAAGTAAAATAAATTAAAAGAAAAGAAAAAGCATATTAGAGGACTCACCATGTTCTATGAAAGTATTTATTGCAAGTGATTGAGACATGTAAAGAGTGAAGTCTTGAAGCCAGCTCACTTACGATTTTTAACTAGAATATATTTTTAAAAACAGGCATTTGCAAAAAACATAGTTACTTCTATAATACTGTCATGCTGTGTTTAACTCTGTGGCTCTTCTCCTTCCTAATATAGGATCTCAGACTACCAGTACAGTGTGGAGTACAGGCTCTGGAACCAGAGTGACCCGGGATGGTATCCTGCCATCAGTATTCACTTTCCTCATAATATGGTGCTTCTTAGGGTTGTTTTAAGAATCAAAACATGAGATAATGATTATATAGTCCTGTGCTGCTTGATAATGTAAAGGATGCATTCTGAGAAAGATGTCATTAGGTAATTTTGTTGTAGTGTGAACATCACACACAAATCTAGATGGTATATACTTAATGCACACATGGGATAGATGGTATAGTCTCCTAGGCTGCAAACTTGCTTGTCACTGTACAAAGCAATACAAGATTATTATTACCATTTTCAGCTTTAACTCGCTAGTTGGAACTTCCAGCGCTATGTTACATAAGAGTAGTGAGACTGTATATCATGTCTTGTTTCTGATCTTAGGAGGAAAGCTTTTGTCTTTCACCATGGAGTATAATGGTAGCTGTAGTATTTTTGTAGAGGAAGTTCCCTTCTGTTCTTATTTTTTTAAGAGACGCTATTACAAACGTGTTCAATTTTGTCATATCCCTTTCCTATAGATTGATATGATTGTGTGATTTTTAAAAAAAATCTTGGGTAGTCTCATTATGATGTGTCTTGGTATGGTTCTCTTTGCATTCATTTTTTTGGGGACTCTCTGAGCTTCCTGGACTTGTATGTCTATTTCCTTCAGCAGATTGGGGAAGTTTTCTTTCATTAGTATTTCAAATAAGTTTTTAATTTCTTGCTCTTCTTCTCTTCTTTCTGGCACCCTGATGATTTGGATGTTGGAACAATTAAAGTTGTCTCAGAGATCCCTAAGCCTCTCCTCATTTTCTTGAATTCTTGTTTCTTCATTTTGTTCTGGTTGAATGTTAATTTCTTCCTTTTGTTCCAAATTGTTGATTTGAATCCTGGTTTCTTTCTCTCAGTCCACCAGCTGGTCCCCCAGTCACTGCCTTATCGCACATCCTCTCCACCCCTCCTTCTAGTCTGGATCACTGTTTCTTCTTTAACTCCTTGGTTGTCGGACTTCCATACAATTTGATTTTTCTGGAAGTTCTGGTTGTTTTTTGTTTTTTAATTGGTTGTTACCCTTCTTTTGTTTATGTGAGGAAGCAAAGCATATCTACCTATGCCTCCATCTTGGCCACAAGCTCCCTGATTTCTGGATATTGATTTTCCATCCTGCTACTCTAGTGAAGTCATTTACCAGTTCTAGTAGTTTCTTTGTGGAATCTTTAAGTTGTCTATATACAGTATGAGATCATCTGCAAATAAAGATAGTTTTACTACTTCCTTTTCAATTTGAATGCCTTTTATTTCTTCTTGTCTGATTGCTATGACTAGGGCTTCCAGTACTGTGTTGAATAAGAGAGGTGAAAGCTGGCGCCCCCATCTTGCTCCCAATCTTAAGGGGAACACTTGTAGTTTTTGTGTGTTGGGTATGATGTTGGCAATGGCTTTGTTATATATGGCCATTATTATGTCTAGGGAGCATATGATCCCACTATTTCCACTTTGCTGAGAGTTTTCATCATAAATGGGTGCTGGATTTTATTAAATGCCTTTTCTGCATCTATTGATATGATCATGTGGTTTTTATCCTTTATTTTGCTTATGTGTTGTATGACAGTTACTGATTTGTGAATGTTGTACCAACCTTGCATTCCCAAAATAAATCCCACTTGAAAATGGTGTATGATCTTTTTGACATATTGCTGTATTCAGTTTGCTAATATTTTGTTGAGGATTTTGGTGTGCGTGTGTTCATCTGGGATATTGTTCTGTAGTTTGCTTTCTTTGTAGTGTCTTTATCTGGCAAAACAACAGTATGAATTTTTTTTAAAAATTAGTCGTTAATAGATACATTGTGGTTAAAAATAAAAAGATCTTTTCATCAGTTTTTCTGTAGTCAAATATATGTGAGTGTGTGTGTGTTTGTGACGTACTGCCATGTAGAATTTATGTAGGTCTATTTAGTGCAGTGTTTTATACTTAGCTTGATCACTATAGTCTTTTAATACACAAGGCCTTTAATACAATGTCAATGAAGATATAGGTATTTATTGTTATGGTCTTTTAAAAGACTTGAATTTGTTGACTGTGTGCCACACAGAAAAGTTTATTTATGGTAGAGATATGTGCCACTTGCAACAGGAGCTCAGAAAAACTAGAATTGTCGTGGGATTCGGTGTCAGTCTCCAGTGTCAGGCACATTAGTGCCAGTGTTGCCTGGCCTGCCTGTCATTTCATGACTCGAGTCTGCATCTCAAGTTATTTGCAGGCTGCACATTTTGTGGTGGTTCGGAAATAGCTTGCATAGCAGAGTCTGTGTAATTCATTAATCGAACATGAAAAAACATTACTTTAAAATGCACCTTTTTAAAATATTCTGCCAACATATTGTACACTACAAATGTACTGTAATAAAGCTTCCCCAGTGATTTGAGAGGGTCTCAGAAGAAATAGTACTAACTAGATGCAGAGCACCTTTGAAAAAAAATTGAAACTGTCAAATACTTAGAATACTAAAGCATACGTCCATATTACAGAGTCTTAGTGGTTTTAAGTATTGTCACAGGAGAAAAGAGTAGTTTACCATTAACAGTAGTTACTGTTATTGTTCAACTAACTGAGATTTAATTTGATAAACATATATCACTAACAAAAATTCTTAATTTTATCTTTTACGTAGTTTTAGGCATTACACTATGGTAATAATTATTTTGCTTGTTTATGCAGTATAAAAACATTTGAAAAATAGAAAATGCATATATTATTTGAATGAGGAGCATACTGACTGTTGTATTTGTACCTTTTCATAATTTAAGAAAATTTTTAAAAATTGGTGTGAAATATACAGTCCTATAATTTAATACATGTAATGAACCAAGAACAATGATTAATTTCAAAAACATATTAGTTTCATGGTCCAGGTAGAGTGTTAGCATCCTACAGAATAAAAATTCCACCCTGGCTGGTGTAGCTCAGTGGATTGAGCACGGGCCTGTGAAGCAAAGGGTCACTGATTTGATTCCCAGTCAGGGCACATGCCTGGGTTGCAGGCCAGGTCCCCAGTGGGGGACACATGAAGGCAACCACACACTGATGTTTCTCTCCCTCTCTTTCTCCCTCCCTTTTTTTCTCTCTAAAAATAAATAAATAAAATCTTTTTTAAAAATCCACATGCTAAATAACAACTTTTAAAAATATTTTTAATTAATTAGCTAGTTTTCAAAGCAGTTATTGGTCGTGTAAAATTTTTAAGTGAAAGGGGTAATTACAAAAACTATTAATATTGCACTTTTTCTTTAATCACTATGTTTTCTATAGGTAAAGTGGATGCCAGTTTGTGAAATAACATAAAATCTGCTTTTTTTTAAATGCTTGATTTCAGAAAAACTAGGGAAAGCAAATTTTGCATTGTTGACCGTCGGTGAGTTGTGATTTTGAAGGCAGGCTGGCGTATGTCTGGGCTGCTGGAGGACGCCCTGCCCTTCCCCGACAGCAGCCCTGTTGCACTTCTCTGAGCAGACAAGGGGGCGTGTGTAGATGCACGGGTCCCGTGGTGGTTTGTGGCTATGGTGATAATTTGGGGCTGTTTGGAAGATAAGATTTCTTTAAAATTATTTAAAATAGTAATGTACATAGGCTCTTATAAATACTTGCTCAGTTTAATTTGAGACAACTTTCAGATCCTGTGTAGAGGCTTAATAGCATCATATGGTCCCTTGATTTATAGGTTCATTTGGAAAGCACTGTTAATCTGGAAAATGTTACGCTTTCCAAAATGTGGTGTGTGCCTCTGAAAAATCTGTCCTATTACTTTTTCTTAATTTTTAGCTTCTTTCTATGGATTGTCTTTTTCTACTTGGCCCTTCAAAGTGTTCATATTTTCTAAGATTCTGTCCTAGGGTCTCTTTCCATGCTACATTCTAGATTATCTAGGCAATTTCTTTCATGCCCATGGTTTTTCCCAGGTGTCTTTCTTCTACTTGAACCTTTATTCTTAACTCTCAACCTACATGTCTAGTTACCTATGTAACATCTCCTGATGTCTGGCAGTCCAACAGTGTGTTCAGCACTCAGCTCATCTTTTTTCTCACATTTCCAGCCAACTCTCCCAAGGGATAAAGGATACACATGTATGCATATACATATAGAATATATGTCCTCTTGTTTTGAAAAGCCCACTACTAATAAGCAGCAAGTCTGGAACCTTAATTCAAGTCTTCTAAATGTGAATCCTCAGCTCAGTGTATTCTCTGTAGTATGGTGACCTTATTTCCTGAACCAAAATTTAAGATTTGTGGTCCAGCAATATTCGAAGCCTGAACTTGTTACTGTAATTATAGCACGTTGCTTTTTCATATCACTTTATTAAATCATAGGCATTATGGTGGGGAGGAACTAGTGACAGTACGACATGTAGTATGGGGTACATGATGCGTATGTTTATGCACATTTGTAATTTCCTTTTTATGGAATTCATTGGGATGATGCTGGTTAACAAATGCGTACAGGTTTCAGGTGCACGGTTCCACAACACATCTGCGCGCTGTACTGTGTGTTCACCACCCCAAGCCCACTCTCCTCCCATTGCTATTTATGCCCTCCACCCTCCTCCATGTCCTCCAACCACCCCCGCCCCACAGTGACCACACCGTTGCTCATGTCCATAAGTTTTTTCTCATTTTCGCTCGATCCCTGCTTCCCCAGCCCCTACCCAGGCGCATGTGTGTAATTTGACCTAGTTAGGGAGAGCAGATAATGCTTCCCTTGCAAGTGATGTTGAAATTGAGTGTGAAGGTTGAAGAGTTCACCTGGTAGGACTGGGGTAGAGAGAGAGTGGAAGAGTGTTTAAGGCAGGCAGGCAGGTGCAATAGCAAGGACCTGGGGATAGGAGGTGCATGCTGTGTGGGAGCAGCTGTTTCTGTGCAAAGAAATTTGCAGTCTTGTTAGAGAGGTTTTCTCTTCATTTCTTCCTTTGCTCTTGCTCTATAATTCTAAAAATTATTTGAAGCTAAAAATGTATGTTAAATAGGGAATAGTAGAAAGCAAAATGTAACTGCTTTTCAGACAACATGGTAGACAGGAATTTGAATTAGAGGAACTATGGGATTTAAGGAATAAACATAGCCAGGACTTATCTATAATGCAACACCAAAAAGATCAAGGTTTTGTGATGGGGTTGTTTATGATTACTGCCCTGCTACATTTTGATAAACCAGAGAATAACTAAATCCTAAGTAATAAATTTCAAAATCTTTGCTTGAATTTTAAGTGATCTACTTTCTAAGTGCATTTTTTACTATGAAATTCAGTATTCCTTATAATCTGTTTTTGTGTGTTTGAGGATTAGTTCAGGCTTTACAAATTCTATTAGACTGTAAAGTGACTTTCGAAGTACACTGAAGAACTCTGTGGTCTCTGGTATTCTTTTGTTCTGTTTTATATGCATATGTATTGTCCTTCAAAGGTAGTCCTCAAAACACTTCTTTAGCTGCTCTCACCCAGTTCTTGAAAAGGAGCATTATATTCCAAGTATAGGACATTCTTTTCAGTGTTTTACAGCTTCCTTATTGTCTCTTTAAAAGCTGAGTTTATATCTGTTTTTCTTTGCAGAAAGGGCTATTGCAAGACATGAAGTCCGAGAAATTGAGCAACGTCATACAATGGATGGGCCTCGGCAAGACGCCCCTTTAGACGAGGAAGAGGACATGGTGATCATTTATAACCGAGTCCCCAAAACTGCAAGCACCTCTTTTACCAATATTGCCTATGACCTGTGTGCAAAGAATAAGTACCATGTTCTTCACATCAACACTACCAAAAATAATCCAGTGATGTCACTGCAAGATCAGGTAAACACCACTCAAGGAATACATGTTTTCTGACTGACACTCCCTCACTCACACTTTATATGTCAAGGGGATAAAGTGTTTTAAGGGATATGTATGCCGATCCCAATGAATTGTAAGTCTGTTGCGGGAAGGAATCAACCACATTTTTTTATAACTTTAAATTCTTCACAGTATTTGGTACATTTCTTTGCGTATAGTATGTATTCAAATATTTGTGAAATAAGTGGATTAATAGTTTGAATTTTTGAAGAGAAAATCGATGCTCTTCAGTATGGTATTCTTTTAAAAATATATAGTATTATTAGCAAGAGACTGTGCAATAAAAAACATAATATTGTCTCAACTTAAGATAGAGAATTCTTTATTCGATGATTATCTGTATTCTATATGGCTCAGTTTTGTGACTTTCTTATCTTTACTAGTAATTTATGTAAATATTAGATATAAACTTCTGGAAAACAGGGATTGTGTGTTATATTTTAACATAATCTTGCCTTTTAAGTTGTCAAGAAACTTTAGATAAATGGATAGATAATTTTACGGAAGTGTTTTAAGAAAAGTGGAGGTAATTATCTCATGAAATGAAATCATTCATCTCTTTATCAGTAGTTGCACACACTTTCTCCACACCAGGAGTTCTGACTATAATTTTAAATATACAAAGTTCTTTCTACAAGTATTGAAGAGAATGGTTATTTTGCCCCATGAGAATAAAAGGTAATACTTGAAATACTACCTAGGATGTTTTAAAAATATTTTGTTGTTTATGCTACTACAGTTGCCTGCGTCCCCGCTTTGCCTTCTTCCCCCAGCCTCCCCCACCGCCATGTCCATGAGCAGTCCCCTCACCGTCGCCCACCTGCGTGGGTCCTTCATGTGTGTGCTTTCACTGGTCCCTTCACCTTCCTTCAGTGAGTCCCCACTTCCCCCCTCCCCTCCTACAGCTGTCAGCCTGTACAATTCTGTGCCTCTGGTTCTCTTTTGCTCATTGGTTTATTTTGTTCAAAATGATATCTAGGATTAAATACCTTATTGGGGTAGCCTTATTAGAAAGGTGTTTGTGATACTCATATAGTGAGAATGTATTTATTTGAAAACACCTGAACTTGTATTATTATTGCAGAATTGACTCTGTTATCCCGTTATTTAGCATATCTAATCCTTACTCTAAAGCAAGAGGATAACATTGATATACAACGTTAAAGTTCAGTTCTTGCTAGAGAGCCATTTGTAAAGGCCAGTGGTATATGGAATATCATCTGCCCGTATAATTCTTAGTTCTCTGCAGTATCCTCAATTACTCTTTCATAGAACAAAAAATCTACATCTGTCAGCCAAACTAAATAACTTGTCAGTAAATGAGAAGAAATATGAGCTAATTTAGCTAAGTGGGCCATAAAAATTATTCATTATATAATATTGTATATCTAAAGGCAAGTGTCCTAAATAATCAGTTTTTGTACAGCATGTGGTACATTTTAAATCTATTTGCATGGTTGCTTTCCAGAACATATCTTGGTTTAAAAGGGATATTTCCTAATGCTCATATAACGTTAGATTTCTTCAGTAACTTTTTTTTAGAAAGGTATAGTTAGTTTGCTTGTTCAAGTTTTACAGTTGTTTTGTGTCCCGCATTATAGAGTTCTATGGCAGCTATAAGATATCTGACGATGATATTGATGATTTTTTTCAGGAAATATAAATCTACAGAAGCTTACCACAGATGACACATTTATAGGCATCATGTAGTGCTACGTTTTCCCAGTTGTATTTGGATGAGATAAAGCTTCTGTTTTTCTTTCAATAGCTTGTTAGTTACATGTAGGGAAAAACCCCAGCCAAAGAGGAGCATAAACACTATCTTAAAAGCAATTGGATTACATAATGAACAACACTTAAAATATATTTATGTAGGGAGAGGAGAAAAATACTCTTAATCATTAGCTGACATATTTCAAAATATCAGTTGGTTACTGAGAACCTGCTCTTAATTAGGAATGATTTATATACCAAATATTCTCTAATATACTGTATCTAAATTACTTACTGGTCTTGTTCTATGTAGAAGCATTTGTTCAAATAAGTCACACAGGGAAGTTGCCTGCTTCCCTCTCCTTTGTATGGCGTATTAGATAGCATTTTAATTTCACATTTAATCTAGTAAACTTCATTTAAATGTGAACTTCTAAATTATACCAGATGCCTTGAAAATATTTTAAAGTATTTCTTACTTTGCATCACATACTTTAATTTTTATTCCATGTTTTTGTTCTTGTGTACTGTTCTCAACTGCTTCATCATTCAGACAGTAATGAAATGACCTTTTTGCTCTTCTTGTTTCTCTGAGAAATAGTTTCTAATAATAGCTGACTGAAATGAGACTTAAAAGATTAGATTTTTGTTAAATCTGCCATGTTTCAATCTTCGCATTTCAAACCCAGTCTACTCATAAAAGTATTTTGGGATGCAGTAGATGACTACTCTCTTTATTCTTGCACTTTCCAACCTCAGCAGTTCAGTCTGCTGAGTCCCTGCTCTTAGCCCCGGCCCTTTCCCCGGTGTGTTTTGTACATGCTGTACACAGCGCTAAACTGTTGACGTGTGTAATTATTTTACTCAAAAATTTTAGAGGCAAAGCCCCATTTTTAGTCTAGTATAAAACTATTCAATAGTTACACATATTCTGCTATTTTAGAAACGGTTGTCAACTCTGCTTTTACATTTCCATTTATTGAGTATGTAATATATACAGAGATTGTACGAAGTCTTTGGGGAAATACCAAAGAGACCAAAGCAAGGCTACATCTTTCAGGGAGCTCATTTATAATTTACTTGGGAACATGAAACATAGTCACAGGAACTATGAGGACGGTCGTAGGAAACATCAGTATATGGAATTCTCACCAAAATGTTTAACCAGAAGTACTTCTCACCCAAATGTTTAACCTGGATCTCTTGAGGAAATAGGCAAATCTGTGTTATAGAACATCCTCTAGAACAACTATTCTGAACTCTTCTGAAGTGTCAATGTCATGACAACCCCAAAATGTCAGGGTCAGGGGTGAGATAGTCTTCTCTAGACCAGGTGAGACCAAGGAGACGTGAAAACCAGATGTAATGTGTGACCTGTGGTTGGATCCTTGATCAAAGGTGTCTGCTACTGACTTTCAAATGTTTCTGGAAAAAGTATGTGTCTATATATCTCTAGATATTTATATATACATAGAGAGAGATACAGAAAGGGGCAAAAAAATCTTGGTGAAAACTGTGCAGATGTTGGCTGTACAGTTGATCAATTTTTCTGTAGATAAGGACTTTTTCAAAATTAAAAAGTTGGGATAAAATAAGAGAAAAAGAACAAGGAGATTAACAGATAAACATTTGAGCTCATAAGGCATGAGAATACTAAGTAATAAGAATAAGGCAGACTCAGTCATAGGTATGTTTCTGAAACAGGCTTTACGCAGTTGATAGATGGGAATTGGCAGGAGACAGGTACTCAATCTGCTGTTCTGACTGGAAAATGAAGTTGACTCTGCTATTGTGAAAATAGCTCTAAATTAGAGAACATCTTGTCTTTAAAGTAACTATGCCAACTAGTAAGTGCTACCATCTTTTATGATATTTCTTAATTCTTTTCTGCCCTTATATATTTTAGGTCTGTGATCGTATGTAACCCCTTTCTGTTCAGACATTGAAAATATGTAGAATTTGCATTCTTTGTAGAACAACATAGTAATTTTTTGTTCTTTGAATTCACCGTCAAGCCAACTTCTGGTCCTTTGCATTAGATCCTGCGGTTCAATATTAGTTGCGCATGCTGCTTTTTCAGCACAGCACTTTGGATGAATGCTTCGCAACTTATCATGTGTATACTAATCACTAGTTAAAAATGCACGTTTTGATTCAGGGCTGAGATGTAGCTTGATATTCAGAATTTCTATAAAGCTTCTGTTGGGTTGAAACCTCCTTAGAAGGTCATTCGGAACTGGCCTCCATACTGGAGGGAGGGCAGGGAGAGACGGGAGGCCTTACCTGGGTTTAATCCCGTGCAGCCCAGATAGTCTCACCACCGTGTTTGTGGCTCAAGGCTGTTGTTCTCGGACAGCTTCAGACATGGGGAAGGCAAGTGGAGCACACAGTCCAAGTACAGGGGAGGGAGTGGGAGCTTCCACTTGTCCCTGTTAAGCTCGTGGGTGGGTCAGACCAGCAGTCACATCCTTTTGATGTCCTCTGCCAACAGCTTCCACCTGATGTCAAAACTGATGATTCTAGGCCTTGAACCATGGTTTGAATAGTGATTCTCGGTGGGATTATGGGGACATGCATATTATTATCTTCTCAGGATGGTGAGGTACTTACATTAAAATTCCTATTTCTACCTCCCCAACAAAATCCAAATTCCTTACCTAGACCAGCAAGCCATTTTTATTAAAGCCCTTGCCCTGCGCTCTAACCTCTTACTAACTAGCCACACTGGCTTTTTGGTTCACTGAATGCATTAAGCCTTTTCCACTGAAAGGCCTCTGCATGCACCATTTTTTCTTAGAATGCACTTCTGGCTTCTCACGATTGGCTTCATTTCATCCATTTAAGGTTTCAGCTTAAATGACATTCTCTAAAAAAAACCCCTTTGTCATTATATAGGTGTGTGCGCGCACGTGTGTGTGTGTGTGTGTGTATTTAAAGTATTTCTTCCAACTTATTGTGTACCATCATTCTTTCTGTATCTTTTCTCTTAGTGATTTATTTGTTTGTTGTCTGTCTTTTCCTCTGTTATAAGGTTTTTAAGGACAGGAACTTGGCTGTCCTGTTCAGCACTGTATCCCCTGTACTTAAAAACAGTGCCTGAAACAGTAGACACTACATAACTTACATTAAATGAATGAACAAATGAACCAACTTGATTCTAAAAGTAGTTCTTGGCTGAGCATAACACCATGATGATAATTACTGTCAGAGTGAGCCCCTCTGATTGACGGTGATAATATAATCTGCCCTTACTTCAGATTCGGAAACCCCCCACCCTCACCATCACCTCCCCACAAGAAAAAAAAAGGTTGAATAATACAGTTCTGAACTTTAGTGAAAATACTGTATTCTGTTGCTGGTGACCTTTCTTATGTTTTTATCCAATAATTACTCAGTTTTCCTCTTTGTGTAGAAAACTCCTTCTCCAGTTTAGTCTCCTAAAACTACCCACGCTGTACAATGAATTTTTATTTTAAGTATATGCATGAGTAGGAGTTCAGTATATAGTAATTACGTAAGTTAATAGTAGTATTCATTTAATCGGTAGTAATTACGAAGTTGGAATTTGTCCAGGATGTTCCGAATGGCATTCTTACTTTTAGATAGTACAAACAAGTTCTTTTGTGAGCACGGATAATTTTAATGTTGAGATTAATCTTATTAAGAGTAGGTCTAGCCCTGGCTGGTGTAGCTCAGTGGATTGAGCGCGGGCCTGCGAACCAAAGGATCGCGGTTTGATTCCCAGTCAGGGCACATGCCTGGGTTGCTGACCAGTTCCCGGCAGGGGACGCACGAGAGGCAACCATACATTGATATTTCTCTCTCTCTCTCCCTCTCTCCTTCCCTTCCCCCTAAAGATAAATAAATAAAATCTTAAAAAAAATTAAAAAAAAAAAAAAAGAGTAGGTCTAATGAGAACCGGGAGGTGAGAAGCTAGCAGCATGTCGGAACCCTCTCCATGCACGCACGTCATTGAACAAAACAGTGGAGGAAGTACAAGAACCTAACACGACCCTAGAAGGTTTTATTTACCTGGGGTGCTGCAATCATTACCTGTAAACAACAGTCTTTCATAATTAAACTTTAACTTTCAGATCAAAAAAGAAAAAGAGCAGGTCTAGATACACTGTTAGTGAGATGGTGCTTTCTTAGCTTTTTCCTGTAGCACTGATTCAGGTCTGATTCAACTATAAATAAATCACCACACCACTCCCCACATTGCTTATGTTTTCCCTGAAAGTCTTTTCTGATTACTTGCTAGCCTGACTCTGCTTCAGTTATAAAATCTGACAAAAATTACAGTTTAGGTTCTGCTCCAGGCTAGGCATAAAAACATCTCTTTTCATCTACTGTGTCTCACTAGTGCTGCTGAAACATCCTTCTTGATAGCCTGTTTAACCAGAGTGTAGTCATTCTCTTTGAATAAAGTCACTCCGGTGACCATTTTTTTTCTTCCCAAGCCAGAGTCTGCAGTGTCTTCAGTCTCCTGAACTTCGTTTGAAGCTATTAGTTTCACTCCTTTCTGCCTATCACTTTATCTCCATTAGCACCAAGTCTAGTCAGTCAGAGTCCATAAAGGAAACCAAGTGGAGGCTTGCTCACCTACTCCCGTTTCCGCTTCTTGATACTCCAGAGCTTTATCCGAAGGTCGTGGGCAGAATGCTTCACTGTAGAGGAAAAGACAAAAGAAAAAAAAAGAAGAAGAAAAACTGAAAGACAAGGCAGGTGTTGTTAGAGAGGTGAGAAGGCAGAGAAAGGCGATGGGCCGGCAAGAGCAGCTAGACTGATTAAAGGGAAAAATGAAAGTGATGAAGAGGGCAAAGACGGACAGTTTTGGAGACTAAGAGGATAAATATTAAACGTGGCTGAAAGGAGAAGTGGCTAAATCTGTCCTTAGAAAACAAAACTTAAAAATACTGTTGGTTTTTTTTAAAGAAGAGATTAGGATCGTATAGACTTTTAGTAGTACGTAAATGATACTTCAGAATGTTCAGACAATATTTCTCCAGATCAACGTGAAGGGCCGCTATAACCTTATTGACGTTTTTGTGCTTAGCACTTTTTTCTTTCCTATAAAGGGAAGGTAAATCTCAGCTCAGCATCTTTCGATTTATGCAGATTGTAAGTCCGACACAGTTTTATTAACGAGACGTTAATGTAATGCCTTAGTTAAATGTTGATGAGGTAGGAGAAAATACATGTGCATCAAGTATGTAGCCTTCGGTATTCTATTAGCTGGAGATTAGAGAAAGATTCTGAGTATTTTGGAGATTTTAGCAATGTAAAGAATTCAAAAGCAACATTGATGCACTTGAATTTACCTAAGGATGAATTGAGGAAATAAAATTCGAAAGTCCTACATAGATATTTAGACTGCATCTCTTAGTTTTGACTGGCAATCTTCAGCAACCTCATCATTTACCCATGATGATAAAAAGGACAAGAATAAGCCAGTCATCGTTGTTGGAAGGTGCTTGTCCAAGTGAGAATAGTGAACAAGGTGATTTGGAAGTTGAGATTATAATGAACATAATGAGGAAAATAAGCAATTGAGAGACACATCAACAGAACTTTGATATTTCGGAGGTTGCGGAATTTTAATGATTAGATTTGTGGGGTTTCCAGAGTGGATAAAACCTGAAATTCTGTGTCCAAGTTTTTAAATCAGAATCACGGCATGAATAATGGCTGCTCACCTTTCCTTTCATATCCTTCTAATTTTTTTGGTTTGTTTTACCCCTGGTGTAAATTGGATAGTAATAAGTTAAGGAAATTAGCTGGAGGTGTAGAGGGATGATTGGACCAAAACCTAAGGCAGGTACATGGTTCTTGGGTTGCAGTTTCTCTATGTATGAAGTAAACAGTACAGGATATCCTCGATCTCGTGCACCACTGAAATACCAGTTCTGTAAACGAGAGTTTAAGATGGTAGCAGTGGAAGATTCATGCCTTGTTTCACTCTCTCCCTTTATTAAACTTCCCTGAGTCTGACTAAGGATACAGTCCTTATTTCATTAGTTTTCAAACTGTATTTCTTGGACTACCTTGGTTCTGATGTACTTCAGGTATCACGGTGTGAGGGGAGGAGGAGGAGACTTGAGTAGTCAGGAATCACTCTTCTCCTGTCCCCCCTTCTGTTTTATACACTGCGGTAGCTTATAAAATAATCTTGAAAATTTTTCTCTACTTCAGTATACTTTCTTCCGTATCATAAAAACAGTGAATATCCTTGCTAAGGAGCTTCTGTAGACCTCAGGCCACCTTTGCAAGTGCTACAAAAACAAGGCTCACATTGATAAAACCAAGAGTTAGCTCCTGGGCCTGCACAGGCAGAATGAAGCCTTGCTTCTCAGTGTTGCCCATGAACCGGGCCATCCAGTGGAGACTCTTCAGAAGTGCAGGATCTCAGGCCCCCCTCCAGACCTACTGAATCAGAATCTACGTTTTAGCAGTCAATTGTATGCCGAAGTTTGAGAAGCCCTGAAGCAGTCCAGGTATCATCTAGCTTTGCTGGGCTCTTTATCTCCCATTGAAGGACACATGTTGAATGAAGTGTGTTCTTAGAGGATTTAGTTTAATCTTGACCTTTCTTAGGAAGGGTGGAGCAAAGGGTACATGAAGCCTATATCTAACTCTTATTTCTGCCTGAGTTTTTCACAATAGTGTACTCTTAAGTTTATACTGTTATGATCTTCTCTAACATTTGGTTTATATAACACTATTTTCTCAGACTTCAAACTAACATCTTTCATTTTCCTCTTACACACCATCATAACCATATGAAATGTCAGCTTTCGGAAAATAAAGCTGAGTTGCTAAACATGTGTTAAGCACCCTTGAACCACCAGCTCCCATTCCTATTCTCTTTGCCGTCTATTTCCCCCTGATTTTTGGCTGGAATACTGGAACTTATTTTCATAGAACCAAAGGCTTACATGAAATAATTTATCACTAACTGACGGTTATAAAGGCTTTTGATATTCAACATACAACATTTTTAAGGATTCAGTCTTAGATTATCTGATTTTTTATTTTCTATTTCTTATTCATTTGCCATTTGTTATTTTCATTCTTTTTGGTGCCTTACTTGAGGAACAAGTAGGAAAGAATATGAGAACCGAAAATCACACATTTATCTGGCTCTTTCTTTTGGTGGGGATAAATTGAAAATATTTGCTAAAATATTTTCTAATGTGACATAATTTTAGCTACATTCAATTTTCAGATTTTATTTTGAGGTTATATGAGTGTGCATGCGAGGAAGATAAACAGATAGGGTTCATTTCATTTCCCTTCTGAAAACTCCATTATTTTTCTAGAATATGAATTATTAATGCTTCCCTTAAAAAATAACTTTTACTTCCAGAAACTTCCTTTTTGTCTAGTTCTCATTCCTGACAACGCCACTTTTGCAGTGTTGCCCTCCTGCCCGCCAACAGCCCTTAACCAGCCATCACCATTCATCGCCATTAACTTATTGATGAATCTGCTAGGAAATGCTCCAGGATATCTTCATGTAACTAACTTTATTCTAGCATGTAAATGAAAGACCGATAAACCGTCAAAAGTATCCTGTGAACAATCCTCTGCTTTAGAGGCTGAAGTCATAGTTTACAGATGCTTTCAGTTCAGTATAGGGTGGTGGGCTGCCACCCTTCGCCTCATCCCTATCTCCTCCTTTACCCCCACACTGTACCTAGTCTCCAGAAGAGATTCTTAACCACTTGGTGTTCATCATGTAGAGATTTGCTTATTAAAAATATGAGGTCTGTCTGGAAAAAGTCCGGCTATTGTTGATATAACGAGCAGTTTGTGCGACATCATTGTAACAGCCAAGGAGAGTGGACTGTAATGCACGTGTGTGGACAATGACAACTTCACTGTACTAGTCAGTCAATGAGGGTGGTAGGCATTGTTGAGTGAGCATGTGTACTGTGTGGCCGTCACATTCAAAGTGACTGAGCAAGTAGAACAACAAATGTGCATCAAATTTTGCATCAAGCTTGAACATTCTTCCATGGAAACTACTCAGATGATTCAGAAGACTGCCGCTATGGGCAACTGGTGATTGGCAGCTTCACCATGACGTTGTGCCCACTCATGTGTCATGTCCGGTGCAGAATATTTTGGTGAAACATTAAGTCACCCAGGTGACTCAGCCCCCCTATAGCCCAGATTTGGTGCCCTTCGACTTCTGACTTTACCCAAAATTAAAATCACCTTTGAAAGGGAAGAGATTTCAGACCATCGATGAGATACAGGAAAATACAACAGGGCAGAGCTGATGGCAACTGGGAGAACTGAGTGAGGTCCCAAAGTGCCTTCTTTGAAGGGGACTGCGGTGTTGTTGTCCTATGTACAATGTTTCTTGTATCTTCTTCAGTCAGTGTCTTTCATTTTTCACATTCCATGGCTGGATACCTTCTAGACAGACCTCACATATATCATTTTCCTGAGAAATTGTGTGTCACTGCTTTGCAGCTGCTGATATTTGGGTTTATCAAGGTCTATATTAAACAGTTTTTAAAATTTTTAAAATATATTTATACTTGAAGAATTTTTTATGTTAACTAATCTTTCGTATACTTTTAATTCTAGGGAATTAAAAGAGCAATATTTAGAATTTAATTTTTTTTATTTTACCTATATCATATCTGTAATTTTATTTTTTTATCAACAAATTTATGGTATCTGTTCTTAATACTTTAAAGTCTTCTGATAATCATCATGTGTTCTTTAATCATTTTAGTTTAGTGATTTTTTTTTTGTCTCCTTGTTAATGAAAATGGATTTTTAGGAATCATGAGTCCGAGAAGGAAACAGATGTGCATGGAGTGTTCCTGTCCTCTAGTGCGGCCTGCCTCACCGTGCATGGTGGTGCCCACCCTCCCCTTACCCCGTGTGCGCAGACTCAAAATGATTGCATCGTGCGACTTGGTTTTAGGGTCCTCTCTTTTTCTGAGTGTGGCGACAGCTCTCTCTATGATGAATCTCAGTAATTACAGATAGTTTCCTTAGTTAGAAACCTGTGTTTTAAGTTCTGTAATTGTGAAACTGGCGTGATTGGTTTTAAATGCCTACATGGAAAGTATTTTACTATAATTAAGTTTCATTTTATTAAAATTGTACTTAAGTAATGAGTGTGTTCTTCTGTTTTAGGTGCGCTTTGTGAAGAATATTACTTCCTGGAAAGAGATGAAACCAGGATTTTATCACGGACATGTTTCTTATTTGGACTTTGCAAAGTAAGTTATACCTAAAATGACATGCCAAAGAATGCTTTGTACTTTAGCAACCAAAAAATGAATGAATTGAATAAATTGTTATATTTTGATTTTTTAAAAAAATTATTGACTCGCCTTTGCCACATTTAGATATGTAATTTAAATATACCTTCTAGTGTTTTACTGCCCTCTAGTGTTCATAAATTGATAATTGTCATATTAATTTCAGAAATTCTAGATAGATTAAATTTAGATAATACTCTTTAAAGGTATTCGTCATTATTGTATTTATGTTTCTTGTACAACCAAATGAAACTTGTAAGAGAGCCCCAAGCTTTAACCTGGAGGCCAGTCAGATGTGACTTACTCTGTCACTGGTAGAGAACTGAGAAGCCAAAGAAGCCGTTTCTGTTATTGGTGCCCTAGTGCTTCTGCTGCTCAGCCAAGACACAGTGATACAGGTTCCCTTGAGCTGTCTTGATTTGGCTTTAAAATTGTGATCTATTCAAAAGAGACTTTTAAAAATATAGTGGTTTTCCTTTTTCTTTATAGTTATGGTATTTTTCTGAAACTGGAGATGAGTGCCACTCATTTTTGATATTTTATGAGAGGAGTAGAATTGGGGTATTTCTATCATAATTCTCTCAAGAAAAGTTCATAAAACTAGAGGCCTACTTAGAGCATCCACGCCCTATGTGGCTCCCCCTAGAGTCTGTGCTACATTAAGTACTAATCCGAAAACTGGTCAAAGGGAATATTCTAAACCCAGGCAGCCTGTGAATCCCACTTGAATACCGTAGAGTACCACTATAGTAAAACTCCAAATCCAAATCCTTTCCCTAATGAGATTCTGCACCAACTTCAAAAATGTTAAAAATATATTTAAAAGTTATTTAAGCTTAGATGTGTTTGCCCAGTCTTTCCATAAGCAGTCATGACTTCAAAATTATACATTTGTCAACTTTAAGGAGCATTTTGGGTAAAATTTAAAAATTAAATTGATATACTGCTGTCAATTTAATTTCTTAAATTTGAAAAGAAAATATTGAATGAAATGTTACTGATTCAGATTGATAGTAAGTCTTAATTTTTTTGAAAAGCATGTAAATAAAAAAGAATCTCCCAAATAGTGCATAGACAAAACAATATATTCTTATTTCTAGTTGTTCTCATGGTATTCAAGATGTTCAGTAAAATGGTAGTTCTAAAGTTAGATGTGCATTTTTCTATAAATAATTCATATTGCAATATCGAAAACATTTTATAGGCATCTTTAAAATAAACTAATTATTTTTTCTTTGCAGAGGCATTGAACCAATTTCATAAACTTCATTCATATGCATATTCCCCCTCAGGGCTGCATTATCCTTCAGTTGAATGTTTGTTACTCTTTCACCTAAATGATTTATTTTTTCCACACAGAGCTTGGTTTCTAATACTTGAGGTTTTCATTATTAAAATAATAGAGTACTTTTGCTTTTGGCAAAAGTCTTGTACTTAGAACAAAACTCTGATGATATATGGTGGAGTTCTTGCATTTGAAAAACTGTAAAGCTTCTTGAAAAAAATTAATCTCATTTATTAAATACAAACATGAACGTTTAAGGGTTTGAATATTTTCATAATGCGTTTCATGTTATTGGAAGTGAAAAGTATTGTAAGAATTTTTAATAGACTTTTACAAGATTTTTAAACAAGTACTTAAAAATCAACTAGAGGAAATATATTTTGATATATGTAGTCAAGAACTATTGTAGATATAACTAGTATCTTTTAAAGTAATTTTTAGTTCGATAGCCACACTCACCATGAATGAGTAAAGAAAGAAATGCCTTACAAAATTTTAAAATACTTTAGCCTTCAAAACATATCCTTGACTGGCATAGTACCTGTGGAGTCCATTAAAATACTTGTGTGCAGGAGAAAACAGTCAAATTTGGTGAAAGAAATACATAATCACAGAGCTTTCTAATTGCCTTAGCAGAGACACTAAAGAGAGAGTATAAACCCAAGAAATAAGATAGAGAAATAAAAAATGAGAAGTGCTTTTTCATTTAGACCGATTACTGAGAACTGTACATTTTATTTGCAGGCCTGTTTCTGCCTGTTAAGCCATGTTTTGGTTATATTTATCTGGTTTCATTCAGAAAATTAGAATAATATAAAAAGTATCTTCTTGTTACATATTTGTTTAATTCCTGACTGCTCTTTTTTGTCCTAATCCAATTCTTGATTTTTAAAACACATTTTCTCATCGTTCTTTTCCATTTTCCCTTTTAATGTTCGATGACTATTTTGTTTTTAATTGGTGGACAACACAATTTTATAATATTGTAAGTAAGATAAATTAATGTCATAAATTTATAAATTTTTCAGTTAAAAAATGTATAGGTTGGACATTTCCCAAATGTCCTAGGATGCAGGCAATATAAAATCAAATAAGTTATAGTTCTTATCCTGAAAGAGTTCACTAAAACCCCATTTTTTTCTACAATTACCAGTTTATTATGTCAAAATGAGCGTTATTCATCTCTAGTTTCACTCTTTATAAAGGGTGAAAACATTACAGCTTACTCTCCTTTTTAAATTCATAATATTCATTGATCAGCAGCATTTATTACCCCCTCTTTGATTTTCTTCAAATGATACCAAAGAAAAACATTAGAGGTTTCAAAAACCTTCTCAGTAACATTTTTCTTTATAATGAATAATGTTCATCTGATAGAAAACAGTTTTAATGCTGGTTTTTATCAGACATTGTTGAGATTTTTTTATAATCTAGTGACCTAGGGGTCCCAAGCCAGCAGCTGTTTTAGAAAGACTTTGGACATTTTATTTGATACAGCAGCCAGTTTTATTCAAGCATAGACATTGGGTATGTACCTTGGTGGTCGGCCCCAGGAAGGAGTGTGGGTTTTCGTCACCATCGTTTGGTTTCTCCGTATCACCCCTGCTGTCTCTTGCAGAATAATTGCAGCGAATCAGTAAAAAAGCAGATATATCAGCATAAGAAATGAATAACTGAATGCTTCACTGGACTGAAATATCATAGAGAGTAATCAAGTGACAATATTTTAGGCCCAAATAGAGTTTGTGTTAGTATATAGAGTCGTTTGAGGTTGTCTCTTTTACTTCTCTGAACTAGCTGAAGTTTGCACCATTTTCTACAACTTTCAACATATATGTCATAACCCTGGAGAAACATGTAAAAATTAATTTTCATCATCACAGGCACTATGTGAGAGCTGCGTTTTTATTGACCTTGTACTGCCAGCTCTGTACAGCACTGATCCTGTCGGCTGTAAGGAGCAAACTCAGAAGTCAGATCTGAGTTAAATCTACGCAATTCCTTTCCAGCTCTGTGGTCTCAGCTACGTTACCTTCAGTTTCCCTCTTATAAAAATGAGGATAATTAATGCAACTACTTCATGGGTGGTTGTGAAGATTAAATACCATAATGTATGTGATGCACTTGGCTGTGTCTCACACACAGCTGTGTTTTATTCTTTTATAATTCTGTCTCTTCTTTCAGTTACCATATTGCCTTGGTATTTGCAATTTCTTGCCCTAGAATCTGCTGGGCTTTCTTATTTCAAATTCTCTCTTTTTTTTAAAGATTTTCTTTATTTTTATTTTTAGACAGAGGGGAAGGGAGGGAGAGAGAGGGAAAGAAACATCAGTGTGTGGTTGCCTCTCATGCATCCCCCACTGGGGACCTGGCCTGCAACCCAGGCATGTGCCCTGACTGGGAATTTAACTGGTGACCCTTTGGTTGGCAGGTTGACACTCAATCCACTGAGTCACACCAGACAGGGCTCAAACTCTTAATAAGGCATTGCTCAAGACTCTGTCTTTGCCTTCATTATTCTGTTTTGGGAAGTTGACCCATTTTTATTTATCAAGACTTCCAAGCAAGAAATTAGAGTCATCTTGAACAACCCTTTTCTCTACCACATGTATCTAATTAATCACCCGGTCTTTTGAGTCAGGCTTCTTTCGCTCGCTTAGTGCTGCTGACATTTATCTCATTCGATGCATGTGTATCAGTAGTTAGTTCGTTACTGGGCAGTTTTCCATTTTATTGATGCACCACAATTACTACCATTCAACAGTTTCTGGATATTTGGGTTATTTCTAGTTTTTGGTGATTGTTAGTAAAGCTGCCAGAACATTTGCACGTAGGTTCTGTGTGCACATTTATGTGCTCACCTCTCTTTGGTAAAACCTAGAAGTGGGATTGCTGGAGTGTATCGTAACTTGGTAAGACGCTGCCAAAATGTTTTTTCCAAGTGGCTGTATTATTTTGCAATGTCACCAACAGTTTATGAGAGTTCCAGTTGCTGTGCATCTTTGCCAGCATATGGTATTGTTAGACCTTTAAAAAAAATCGGGGCCATTCTAATAGATGTGCGGTGGATGGATGCCCATTTTAAGAGATAAATAATTACTTTTAAAAATCTCTTATTCACATTATCATTAGTGGGACCAACATATACCAACAGGTCATCCTCTATTTTTGAAACAAGACAATGGGAACTTGTCACTAGAAGGATATGGAAGTTCCTGTGAACCTGTTTGGGCTCAGAGAGTGCAGAATAAATACAAGTATGTATAAGATATCTATGTCCCCAGTGCAACTGCAATTTAACTAAAGATGTTAAATATAATATAAAGCAGGAATCTCAAAGCATACTGCTTCCCAAAGGCTATTCAGCCCTCTTTCAGCTTTATCATCTTCTGTTTAGGTTTCTCTAGCAAGCTGGAGTAGGAACCTTGCAGGTTCCCTTCAGATGTTCTGAGTATGCGCTTGTTCTTTTAACCAATACTGATGCTCATTCATCCATCCAAATTATACATAAGACTGTGGTTGTAAAGAAATGAGCCTTGTTTGTGTTCCTTGTTTGGTCATACTACATATGCTGACATGGTAAGAATAAGGTTCCTAAAATGTCTTTTTACTGACCTGCTGCTCAGATTATACTTTCCCCCCTTTGATTCTTTTGTAAATCCTAGGTTCTTAACAAATATGTTCCTCTCTTCCCAGGAAGATCATGTTCTAACAGAGCAATAGTAGTTTATTTTTCTGGAAGGAAGATAGGTTTTCTCCTCTTCTACCTGAGCCCTTGTGAGGAGCAGTTCAGAAGACTGGCCAGGGTTAAAGGTGGGATCAGTGACCACAGAACATAGTTTTCCTCCTGTACAAAACCACCTGGTTAGCAAAAGAATTAAACCTACAAACCTAAAAGGATGCTTGTTTTCTAACCAGCTGAGTTGAATGACCCAGATACTATTTTTATCATGCCTGTTTTAGGTTATAATCTTTTGCTTCCATGTCTATATAACATACTCTAACTAACAAATAATAATTTCAGAATAAGTTCACACATTATCTCATTAAAATCATACATATACATGTCACCCAAAGCCATACCCCAGAAAGTAATTTTCTCAACAGCAAGCAGAGTTTTATGAAGTGCCACTTGTTAAGAATTGCTGTCGATTCCACATGCCAGGAACCAAGGGAAAGGAGGAAAGAGGAAGCGTGGTGGGAGATCGTCTTCTGGGAGAAGCTAATTCCCAAGGGGAATGTTCAGGGCTGGTCAGTAGCTAATAATGGAGAGATTAAAGGTGGTTCCCAGGGAATCCCACAGTTTTAAGAATGAAGTCATTGCCCCACTGTTGGTGTTTTTCCTTCCTGTAGTTTCAGCCCTCTCAGTTAAGGTAGCAACTAGGTATTCCTGATGCCTCCCTACCTTCTTCTCAGTGCTGAGTGTACTCTCCCACAGACGGGCTCTATAAGCGGCTAACTCACAACTGTCTGTTCAACCTAATTCTACTGATAGTCAACACCTGTGAGTCCAGCACCATGCTGAACAATGGTGCCAAAGCCATGAACAAGAGGGAAACAGTCCCTAACCTCATGGAACTTCTGTTCTAATACCCAGTGTGACAGTGCTATATATTTGCAGCAATACTATTTCCTCTTTTACAAAATTGTGAAAAAAATTTGTATTGCATTGTTGGTTTTTTATAGGTTTATGAGCTGTTCAATGAAAAAATACATATCAAGTTCTAATCAACCAACTTAACATCTGTTATAATAATGTTTTGTAAAAGAATTCTCTGTAGTTTTCAGTATTTCCACATGTACAAAGAATTTACTGCCTTAGAGCTACTTCATGGTGAGAAAAGGACTAGAATTCAAGAGAGCTGACCCCCCGTTTACTACCCACAAAGCAGTTCTTACAGAATACAACCTATTTGTAAGTTAGAAAGTTCCTGTTCAGTTAACTTTAAATAGTTTGCTGAACTAATCAAGTTACCTGGGCTCCTTGCCCTTTCTCTTCTGTGGTCTCTTTTCACTACTCATCTACTTAATAATTTAGTATAAAACATCTGTACTGTGCTGTTTGTGTGCAAGACATTGATTGTAACAGGCAGAAGTAGCGGGAAAATAGGAAATCGATTAGTTTAGCTCTATGCTTTTTAGTGCCTTTGGAAAAGATTTTAGTAAGAAGGGAAATTTAAGTTATTAGCTGAACTGAGGGTTTCTGTGGGCAGATGAGTGAGTATATCAAGAGTGGTTAAAAGAAGAAGCAACTTACATTGCCTTATACTCCAAGTCATACAACGTAGGTTCCATTCTATCATATCTCATTGTCTTTCTCATTTTGAGAGAGATTGCTAATATTTCTGATCTTTCAAAATAATGCTAAACAATAGGCAAGTATTTGTGTATACTAGGCTCTATAAAATGTAAAAGAATAAAGTACTGTGCCTACCCTCAAATGGCTTATCATGATGTTGGGGAGAAAAGACTTAGAAATATTTAGTAGACAAGCTATGAGACAGGGCCTTTTGATAGCAGTTGCTCCTGGGTACCGCTGAGAAATGAAAGCAAATACCACTGTATGCCGGAGTCATCAGGACGGCTTCTAGACATCGCAAGATTCCCTCGTTGTCCTCTACAGTTTCTTCCAAAACAGCAGCCAGGGTCCCCCCGCCCCAGCTTTATTGAGATATAATTGACATATAAAATTATTTAAGGTATACAGTATGATGATTTGATAGATGTGAAGTGTTTGCCTCAATAAGGTTAGTTAATGCATCTTTCACCTCACATGGTTACCTTTTTCTTATTGTTGTTGTGAGAATATTTAAAATTAACTCTCATAGCCACTTTCAAGTATATTGTTAACCACAGGTGTTACGCTATACATCACGTTCTGTGTCGTGACACTACTCTTCTGACCCCGTCAGCCTCCCTCCTGATTCGTGTGATGGCCTTCAGGACCTGCTCAATCTGCTCTTCCACTGCCCCACCCCCATCTCTCCATTCTCACACTCCATTCACATCCCCTTTGTGATTCTGCTGTGCCCGCATTGATCTCCTTGTTATTCCTCGGAAATGCCTGGTGCTTGGCTGCTTCAGGGCCTTTGTCCTTGGAAGTCTTGCCTTCCTGGAACACTTTCCTCCAGACATCTACGGGGCTCCCTCCTCATCACGTAACACCAGTGAAGTCTCCCTGACAAAACCTATTTTGAATCGTCCTCTTCCCACCTCTCCTGGCAGTCCCTGTTCCAGTTCACTGCATTATTTTTCTCCTTAGTACTTTTGGCTGTCTGACATATTTGCTTATTTACTTGTTTATATTGTCTCTCCCAAGTAGAATGTTAGCCCCAGAGGACAAGGAACGTTTTTTTTTACTGTTCCAGAGGACAAGGAATTTTTTTTTAATCCCTAGTATTAGCATAGTCCATGGCATATATAAGGTACACAGAAAAGCATTTTTTGAATGAATTTATGGAATAGAAAAACAAGGATGGCAGTTAAGAAAAGACAGTGAGCAAAGGCATGTAAGGAGAAACAGAAAGAAGTATGGTATAGAGGAGTAGAAGAGGCAGACAGAAATGTAAGAGATTGATGTTCTTTTACTTGAAAATAAAGTTACATCAATAAGATACTACCTAAGATATAAGGCAAAGAGATGTCAACAGGTAGACAGAGGAGTTTGGGTTTGATGCCAATATACATCATAGAGTTGTTAACGTTTTCTAAGAGGAGTGATCTAACAAGTGGTGTTTTAAGAATATCAGTTGAGAATTGGCATGGAAGGTAGATTGAAAGGAAGAGAGACTGGGTGTAAGAAAACTAACTAGGTTATTGCAGTATTCTAAGCAAGAGACACTGAGAAAGGGCAACGATGAAGAGTAACAGAATCATCAACAAAGAAAGGCCAAATCTGTGAGAAAGCCTACAAAAGTAAAAATCAAAAGGACTTGGTAACTGTACTAAAGGAAGAGTAAAGGAAGGTCAGGGTAAGGGTTCAAGACTAGGACAATTAAAATTGGAAGCCAGCCAGACAATTCTAGGGTCTGCAAAGGTTGGTAACGTAAAAGTTCCTTCAGCTCATTCCAAGAGGAAGTAATGCTGAAAACATCATGTCTTTCCCTGCTGTTTACCATCAGCAGCAGTGCAAAGCAGACTCATATGGACATTCTTGGTTGGGCTGGTGCTGTATCCATGGGTAACAGTTATCTAGTTTGGGGGCCAGAAATTAAAAAATCATCTCTACATAAAATTAAAATGTTTTACGTAATTTTGTCAGTAGAATTTAAAATTATTTTTCATTTAATTTTTCCTCCTCTCCTTTTCTTCAACTATGATTTTTAAATTCCTATTTCTTACTATATTGTAACATAAATAATCATAAAATATTTTCTAGTCTCTGCATAGTCTATTATTAAATTATTTCATGTTCTTTTCATAAAGAATGAGTACCTTAAACTTATAATTTCAGGGTACTACTAAGTAGAGTGAAAATGTTGATTTCACCTTTTAACTTTGGTTTTATTTCAGATTTGGTGTAAAAAAGAAGCCCATTTACATTAATGTCATAAGGGATCCCATTGAGAGGCTAGTTTCGTACTATTACTTTCTGAGATTTGGAGATGATTATAGACCAGGGTTAAGAAGACGAAAACAAGGAGACAAAAAGGTAATATTTTAGTAATTATTTTTATGAAAATAATTGTTTATGAAATGCAATGAACAATGTGCTTTTAAAATGTATTATTGATTATAAATGTACTACTTGCTTATTGCGGACATTTTGAAAAGAGCACAAAAGTATAAAAGCAAAAGTAAAACTACTTTATACTTGAGATTTTGGAGTACACATAATTTTTTTGTCATTAAAAAAATATTTGACTTACGTTTAGGGCTGAATATTTGTTTTATTATGGTGGTTATATTAGTAACAACATTCTATGAGACCATTATACCATTCATTAATGTGATGCATTTGTGCATGCACTTTGGTGGTAAGTCTGGATGACCATGAGTTTTAGACACTGTTTTGCTAAAGCCACTGTGCTCAGGGAAAGAATAGGGACTTGACAGAGTTCTTACTTAGCAGGTGCAGTATTGGGCTCTCTTCTATTTATGTGCACCCTCCGTAGAAGCACTGGATTTTTCTGAAAATCCAAACTGGTTGGTCAACTTTTCTGGTGGAACACCTTTATGGGAACCTCACTGCTCACAGGATTGCCTGAGGTACAGGAGACACAAGCTGACAGTCCGAGACCTGCCTCATTTCTTTCAGGCACCCAGTGCCCCAGCCACGTGAAAAGTCACTGTCCTCCAGACTCATCACTTCCTATTTTCTGTGCATGTGTTGTTTCTAATATTTGTGATTTCTTTCCTTCACTCTGGAAGATTTTGTCCGCCTTTAAGATCCTGCTCTCCCACGAAGTCTTTGCTGGTGTTCCCCGGGCAGGTGGCACGTCCCGTTCAAGGCTCCCAGAGCCTGCCGTTCAGATCTCTTTCTAAGCATTTATTTTGAGATATTTGAACTATTTGTTTACATATATGTCTTCTCGAAAAGGTTGTGAACTTCCTAAAGTAGGGGCTATGTTTCATTTACCTTTGCTTCCCAAGGATTCAGCCTAGTACCTAGTTCTGCATGTGCTTGACAAATGGATGAATTCCACACTTCTTAACTCAAAAGTGTTACACAGTAGGGATGCTGGATACTGGATACATCATAATAATTAATATCCAACAATTAAATTTTTTCTGAGTTAGATGTACCCTCAGTGTCACATGAGGAGGCAATATTTTTTGTTTTAGACTTCCAGCCAAGATGGAAGCGTAGGTGGACACACCGTGCCTCCTCTCACAACCAAAATTAAGGACAACAAATATTTAGAAACAAGAAAACAATCAGAACTGATAGAAAATTGAACTGTACGGAAGTCCAACAACCATTCGTCCAGACCAGTAAGAGGGGCGGAGTCGCAGCAGGAAAAAGTGGAGGTGCGGACCGGGGAACGCAGGCAGCAGCAGCTGGCAGTTCCCAGGTGCACAGGTGGCAGCTGGTGGACCCCGGGCACAGGGTGGCGACTGTGCAGACCCAGTGAGGCCGCACAAGGCGGCTAGCTGACCAAGTGGTACCATATTCATGCGCGCAGATAATCTAGGCGAAGGGGAAGTAGTGGAGGGGTCTGGAATCCAGGAGAGAGCAGAGCAGGCGCCATTCTTCCCTCTCAGACCCTGCCCCCACACAGCATCACAACTCAGCGACTGGGCTGCTCCCCACAGGGGAACACCTAAGGCCCCACCCCTCACTACCTAACAGCCGCGACCAGACCAAAACTAAAACAAAACAAAAAAAATCGCCAAAAAATGGCTCAAACCGGAGAAGAAATGAAAGCCCCAGAGCCAATTCCTCTAAGCCATGAAGAGATAGCCAACCTATCAGATGCACAGTTCAAAGCCCTGGTGATCAGGATGCTCACAGAATTGGTTGATTTTGCTCACAAATTAGATGAAAAAATGCAGGCTACAATATGTGAAATGAAGGAAGATGCATGGGGAACCAATAGAGATGGGAGGAAAACTGGGACTCAAATCAATGGAGTGGACCAGAAGGAAGAAACAAACAACCAAACAGAAAACAAGGAAGAAACAAGAATTCAAAAAAAATGAGGCGAAGCTTAGGAACCTCCGAGACATCGTTAAACGTCCCAACATCCGAATTATAAGGGTACCAGAAGGGGAAGAGGAAGAGCAACAAGTGGAAAACTTATTTGAACAAATAATAAAGGAGAACTTCCCCAATCTGGCAAAGGAAATAGACTTCCAGAAAGTCCAGGAAGCTCAGAGAGTCCCAAAGAAGTTGGACCCAAGGGGGAACACACCAAGGTGCATCATAATCACATTAGCCAAGATTAAAATAAAGGAGAGAATTCTAGAAGCAGCAAGGGGTAAGGGGACAGTCACTTACAAAGGAGTTCCCATCAGACTGTCAGCTGATTTCTCAAAAGAGACCTTCCAGGCAAAAAGGGGCTGGAAAGAAGTATTCCAAGTCATGAAAGGCAAGGACCTACATCCAAGATTGCTCTATCCAGCAAAGCTTTCATTTAGAATGGAAGGGCAGATAAAGTGCTTCTCAGATAAGGTCAAGTTCAAGGAGTTCATTATCACCAAGCCCTTATTCTATGAAATGTTAAAGGGACTTATCTAAGAAAAAGAAGATCAAAAATATGACAGTAAAAAGACAGCAAACTCAGAGATATTACCAACCACACCTAAAACAAAAGCAAATAAGCAAACAGCTAGAACAGGAACAGAACCACAGAAATGGAGATCATGTGGAGGGTTAGCAACAGGGGAGTGGGAGGAGGAGAGAGGGGGAAAGGGTACAGAGAATAAGTAGCATAGACGGTGGGTAGAAAATAGGGGGAGGGCAAGAATAGTATGGGAAATGTTGAAGCTAAAGAACTTATGACACATGGACATGAACTAAAGGGGGGAATGTGGGTGAGAGGGGGTGTGCAGGGTGGAGGGGAATGATGGGGGAGAAATGGGACAACTGTAATAGCATAATCAATAAAATAAGTTAAAAAAAGAAAAAGTATATATTTTTTGTTTTATTTTACTTTTTTATGTTTCTAGAAATTGCTGTTTCTTTCCTTAGTCTCAAAGCTTTAGTCAGAAGGTACTAATCCAAACACAGATAACTGACCAAACCATTATTTTCAGTGCCCTCCAATCTCTTAGCATTATTTAAGCTCTTAAAAATAATATATACTTATGTTATGGAGAGTCTGCAAAATTTTATAAACTCTAATAATACAACTATTTTGTGACCTAGTACTTTAGAATGTATTGATAGTCATTTCTAAATTTACTGAAATGCTTACTACCTTTTTTAGGCCTTATCATTTACATTAGCTGTTACTCAGTAAGTGTATCCACCTCTTTCCTTTCAGCAAAGGAATTCTGACGTTCGTGAGGGAAAGATTTGCAGTCATGTAGGTTCCTACATCCACCATTTGTCATTGTCATCCCAGAGACAATTGGCATCCTTGGATGCCACGGTTTTGTGCTTTGGAGAATTAGACAGTAGTAATACTTAATAATAATAGCTCACACTTACTGTTTATCGTGTATCAGGCATTGTTTTAAGAGAGATATATACTATATATGTGTATGTTATATATAATATGTGAATATATTTTCAGGTAGCCTGTACAACAATTCTATGTGGTAGTTGCTGTTACTGTCTCCATTTTACGGATCAGGAAACTGAGGCACAGAAAGGTTAAGTACCTTGCTCGATGTTAGCTGGTATTTAAACCCAAGGACTCTAACTCCAGACCTCACAGTTTTAACGCCTCCATGCCCTTTAAAAAGGAGGGAGGAGATGCAACATGCTACTCAACATTTTAATGTAAGAGATATTCCAAAGTTGCATGTTCAATACCCAGAAGCAGATATTTTAACATAATATGTCTTTCACATTAGAAAGTTTTAGGTAGAAAGGCTCTTTTAACCATTCTTCACCCTGATGGTAACAAGGTTTTAATGTTATTATAAAATACATATTAATACACCTATTTATTCAGATGTAATATTAGTAATATCAGCAAAATACCATTGCATTACCTTAATTCTTAGGAAGACAGAGCCATCTACAGATGCTTTATTAAAGTGAAAAATTCCTTTGTTTTGTGACAAAGTGTACTGTTTCAATCTTATAACATATTGAGATATACACATTTTAATTAATTTGACTTTTTTTTCTCATGACACAAATACTGGTAACATTCTTGGACCCAATGAGTTAAATGATTTGTTTTATTGCAAATAATTCTTTAGTATATTTAACTTGAAAGAGTTTCGTTGATAAACTCACATTTATAGTGTTGATAAGACTGCATGGCATATTGCATTTTTGAAAATGACAGGGTTAATGTTTTGAAAATGGAAGATAAATGGGGATTAAACGATAGCTATAATAATGTAGGCAATACCTTGCAATGGTTTCATTTCCATGAAATTGTATATTTGCACCTCAAGTAATAGTTTGAAATGGATCAGATTATATTCAGTTCAGCACTCACGGTAACTATTATGTTTTTAAACTGCAGTATTGAACTGCTTCCTGTTTACATTTCACACAAATCAATTTTAGGCAATACACCTTGTAAGGTGCTCTTGTAAAGAGCACAGAATTTATTTCATTGAGGGACATTTCAAATACTCTGTTTTTCATATTTTATAACTAGAATTCTACTTTACTCTCTACCCAGTACCTGGAAAATAGGGATATTAAATAACCCAAAGGTCAGCATTGAAGAACTATACAGATAAATCAGTGGTCCTCAAACATTTTAATCTCAGAACTCCTTTTACTCTTAAGAAAATTGTTGAGGACCACCAAAGAGGTTTCGTTTATGTAGGTTATGTCTACTGATACTTATAAGTGCTTTTGAAAATATTAATTAACTTAAAAGTAACAATAGGATACCCATCATATTGGTAACATTAATATTTTTATGCAAATAACCATTTTCAAGCAAACATAAAAAGTGTGGCATCTTATGCTTTTGCAAATTTAAGAAATATCTAGCTTAAAATAAGAGCTGGATTTTCATATCTGCTTCTGAATCCATTTAATTTAATCAGTTCTTTTGGGTGAAGTATATAAAGAGAATCCAGCTTTACACAGGTGTGTAATTGGAAAAGGGAGAATTTCAATAGCCTTTTTAGAATATCGTGGATATTCTTCTTTAATACTACATTAAAACCAGACAAGTACTGGTGTCTTGAAGTTGTTGAAGTGTAAAATCTGAAGCCACAGCAGTGAATTCAGTATGCTGTGCTGCATCAAAATCCATTGATGTATTTTACACTTTGAATGGATTTTTAACCAAGCATAATTTTGTAACATCATGCATTGGTCATTCGGGTCATATTAGTTAACTGACTATGTGGACCTTCCAAATGCTGACACATTTTATTATACAATATCAAAAATTCACATTCATTAACATCACTGTTGATCTCATCAGAAAAGTCTTTACATATTGGGAAAGAGTCAAGCTTATGGTGACTGGTCAGGTTTTCCAAATTTTGTATTTTTGCTTGAAAACTTTGTTCACTGGCTACCACAGGGTTTCTCAACATTGATACTGTTTGCTGTTGTTACTTTGGGCCAGATAATTCTTTGGCGGGGGCGGGGGGGTGCCTATAATTGTAGAATGTTTCCCAGCATCTCTGACTTCTACCCAGTAACCTCCTTCCCTCACACACCGCAGTTGTGAGAACTAAACATGTCTTCCAACATTACTAAATGTCACTTGGGGGTCCAAACAGCTCCAGTTGAGAACCGCTGGGCTACTAACACTGTCAGCTGTTTTCTTTCAAGCAACAGGCAGCACACTTTGTTCATTTTGAGAAAATGTCTGTCAGATGTCCGAGTTTGAATAGCCATAGTTCATCTCTGAGCTGTTCTTTCAGCGTGGGCCTTCCTGATGGCTCCCAGACAATGCTAACTGCACCAATAAATCTCATCGCTCACGTTTTCTAAATGTGTGAATATTTATTTTGTATGCTCTTAATTTTATACTGCCTTATAGATTATTAAACCTTTTATTAATTGTCTTATTAACAGAACATCAAGGGGGTTTGTACTTATGGAAAGAGTAATCACTGCATTTTTTGGACCATAAGATGCACTTAGGTTTTAGAGGAGGAGTATAGGGCGGAAATTTTCAAAGCAAAAAATGTGGTAAAATATTTAATAACATAATATTGCACCAATGTAAGTGTAAACAGAACTCAGCAGCAGCATTAACAACTATAATTCCTCCTGGGGAGCGGGGGAGGGGTGCGTCTTGTAGTCCGACCAGTGCAGTGGTTACCTGCTCTCAGTAACAGTCTAAAGAAGAATCAGTTTAGTCCCAGAGATTCAGTTCCCGCCCCAGTTTGCTTTTTGTATTTCTTTAAATTAATAGGCTTATCAACAACTAGAGGAATTATAATGAACTTAAAAAATACTTACTTTAATTTATAAAAGATAGTAAATAAAGCTGGAAGGAATTCGAGCTTAGCACTGCCTGGTTTTACCACCGACTTACAAAATGCCGTCCTCGCAGTCCTTGGCGAGTCACAGTTCCCTGACAGCGGTTTGTGTGTCCAGCATGAACCTCACTGCTCTGTCTCACAAAGGCATTTAAGAACTTACTCTTTGCTTAGAAAGTATTTTATGTGTAAAAAGCACCGCAGGAAAGCAGTATAATATCTTTGCAGTTGACATATTTACAGGTTTGCTTACTTCGTTGTAGACCAGTTTTCTCTGATCAGTAAAAGGTATATAACCCAGAGTCAGCCTTGACCTGTGTTCTTCCCAAGTTTCTGATTGGACCATAGACGGTTCCTTTCACTAGAAGAGAGAAAACAAAAGAAAGTCCCTTGTAATGGAGGTGAAGAAAGAGATGAAAATGGACAATATTTTTAGTCATGTATAAGGAGATGGAAGTATCAACTAGAAATGTATTCATACGCCAAAAAATAGGTTTGACTGAATCATAGATTTGAGAGTCATCCACATTAGGTGGCAGCTGAAACAAGCAATTGAATGAAATTGCACTTGGAAGACATGGAGAGTTTGACAAGAAGACCAAATGAAAAAGGAAGAAGAAAAAGAGCGGGTACAGATATGTAACTCTGGGCAATGCCAACATTTAAGGAGTAGGCAGATAAAGAGTAGCATGCCAAGGAGGCTGATGTCAGAGGATGAGAAGACAAACCGGGCAAGCCCTTGAAATGGATAGGATAATAATTTTTTTTTTTTTTTTTTTTTTTTGGAGGGACTGGTTCTTTATTTTAAAAAGACATTTGTCAATTTTCAGTATCAAAATAGTTGTACTATTGGTTTTTCTTTCTCTCAATCGGCCCCCAAAGAGACCATACCAAAGGAGAGGACATTTTAAGCCAGGAAGCTGCAGGATGCAAGCCTAACAGACCTCACAGAAACCTCACCAATAAGGGGGTACTGAGTAAGGAAAGAAACTTAAAGATCAGCACACCGCCAGCCCAGAGCTTTCACAGCCAGATGGGGTGGCCAGTGCGCAGGATAATAATTTTAATTGCAAAAAGTTTAGCAAATTGAGGGTTGAAATCTGTCCCTTGGATTCATCAATGGCAGGTTCATGGGGGATGTCAGAGAAAGGAGTGCAGATGGAATCCAAAGGGTTGAGAAGCAACTGAGAGATAAGTTAAGACTGACCCTGAGGAAAGACTGCTCTTGAAATAGAAGTTTGGCTTTGAAAGGAACAACAACAAAAAAAAAAGTCAGAAAATGTTTCTTTAAGATGACAGACACTTGGGCATATTAATATATCCGAAGACAGCAAGGGGTGATTATGCATGGAGCTGGAGAGAAATTGGTGGAGCCAGGGTCTCAGAAGGGGGTGAGAATGGCGTTCAAAGATAGGGGATGGGAATGTCTCTTTAAAGACCAGGGCGTTAGGGCTATAGATGCAGATAAACTTTTATCTAAGCAGGAAGTTGAGACAGCTCACACTTAATGTCAGTTTTCTGTATAAAGTACGAAGCAAAATCATTTGCGGAAGATGGTTTAATGCAAGTATAATTGCCATTACTATCAAGCATCTGTTTAATTCTTTTAACCTTCAATTTTAGTAGTTAAATATCTAAACTAATCATCTAAATGGTCTCAAGAATATTTTAATATTTCATGCTTTTAAAAACATTTGTGTCTAGTTCACAAAGAATTGCTCTTTCTAAAAGCTATAAATGGCTTTCTAAAAAGATTTTATTTGTTTTTAGAGAGAGGTGAAGAGAGGGAGAATGAGAGAAAGAGATACATTGATGTAAGAGAGAGAAACATTGATTGGTTGCCTCTCATGTGCACCCCAACCAGGGACCACGCCCACAACCCAGGCATGTGCCCTGACCGGGAATCGAACCAGCAACCTTTCACTCTGCAGGATGGTTTCCAGCCGAGCCACACTGGTCAGGACAAACCACAAGTGGTTTTTAAGTAAAAAAGCTCATCGTAACTTTTTGTTTCTCTGGTGATTTTGTGGATGAGAAAGAGCCTAGAGTGTTTTTATTTCATTTGTTTTTGCTTTTTATTTCAAGGACTTGAAGTTTCATAAGAGAAGAATATATATAGAAAATCCTGTTTCTGAAATGTGACCAATATGTAAGGAGAAGGCTAATAGAAGTTAGCAAATCAGCAGGGAACTTTTGGTGACCAGGCATTCGAGGGACGGTTTTCTGTGGTGACTAGAGAGGTCCGAGCGCTGATTTGCTGTTGGAGTCAGCCCAGCAGTTCATCATAGGGTCTCAGTGGTTTGATCATCAAGCTGAATGTAGTAAAAATGGCATTGAATTGTCTTAATTTTGTTTCACTGGGGAATACTTGGTTTATTTTATTCAAATATTTAGGTAGAAATGGGAGAATTTCTGCTATATGCTATGGTCTGACACACACACACCTGTATGTTCACCAATTTTTGATTTTTCATAGTTTTTCCCCTTGCACATCTTCCTTCCCATCTTTGGGTTGTTTCTTTTAGTTGATACCTCCCCCAGATAAGAAGAAGGAACTGTAAAGGAGCCGAAAACCCAAACTGTTTTTCTACTTTCATATCGTCTATTAAACCATTTGGTAGGTGAATTAGAGTAGATGCTCTGCTTCTGAAACGAAGGAGGGAGCCTGCGTGTAGAGACACTCGGGAGCCTTCACTGCAGCCCAGTCCCCTTTGTGCTCCTTCCTCCTCCCTCTGCTCAGAAACAGCAGGCGGTGTTTGGAGAGTCTCACTGCAACAGCCCCAGCTCCCAAGCTGGTTCTCTGGGTCTCAGTATCACATCATTTTGGGTAGGTAATGCCTACTGAATGCACAGTGCCTGTGCCGGACAGTGAGTACCCAAGAAAGCGAAATTGAGTAATGTTAGATACATAAGCTGTGTGAGTCTCTTTCCCTTTTAATTATTCCAGTTAGAGGCATTAAGACAGGAAGGCAGACAAGTCATAAGTATCTGAAGTCATTTCTGCTTTATACAATGATTTTTTTGTTGTTGATTTTAATGAGAAAAGGAAAAAAGACTTAAATGTAGTCCTGCCTTACATATTTTTTCAAATGATTATAAAGAAGTGATAGTACCTTTGGCCTTGTTTTTATTTAATTTTCCTTTAGTACTAGGAGTTAGAAAGTGTAAATACACAAATTTAACATAAACCAGTGCTTATTTTCAAGGGAAAGATTTTACCTGGGGGGGTTCATTCATATAGTGAAAGAACTCTTACAAACATTGGCATAAAACAAAGATGTGAAGAAAATCCACGTTTAACTTTCCTCGGTATCTCAGGTATGTGTTCATAACCTGCGCATCCCTTTAACTCAGTAGCTCAGTGAGAGGGTACCCACTACCACTTATTTATTTGATAACCTAATACATCAAGATATTTGTAGGTGAGACTTGGGTTTATGGCTCACATGTGCTGTCTTTGTTCCAGACCTTTGATGAATGTGTAGCTGAGGGCGGCTCAGACTGTGCGCCAGAGAAGCTCTGGCTTCAAATCCCATTCTTCTGCGGACACAGCTCGGAATGCTGGTAGGGAGATAAAGTTGGCTTAAATTGATAATCTTCTTCATTATCTCTGTAATCTGTATTTCACAATGTGCTAGCCAAGGGTTAGGTATAAGAAAATTTGTGGAAGACCAGATTAAACATTGCTCGTGATTAAGTAATACCTAGTTTTATGGTTACTGTTAAGTGCACTAAAAAGATTCTTTATGTATAATAATCTTGCAATGTTTTCTCAGATGCTGGTTTTTGATCTTCTGTTTGTTAGTTGGTTGGTTTTGGTGTTACATGTTCTGCTGTATTCCAGCAGAGCTCTTAATTAGAGGTCAGGGGTCACTTTATAAACCTCACTTTCCCCCTGAGCTTACTGTTTTAGCCATTCATGTTAGATAAAGTAGGACTTTTGTCCTGCTGGGTAAATTCCTCACCTGGTTTTACTGTTCAACTGGCTTTGACTTTGAGAGAAGGTTATGGTTATGGTTTTGTCTGCTAATAAACATGAGGTGGAAAATGAAGATATGTTATCTTGTACAGAGGGTATTTCCTCAGAATGTGCGGAGTTTTCAGTTTCTAAAAATAATGGTATGTCGTCATTTGATCTAATAATTTTAAGAGGAAAAGTTTAAAAACAAGAACACATGGAAAGTTATTATCTTTCTTAAAACCCATCAGGAGAGGCAAGGAATGTCATCTGTTCTTTTCTTCATTATTTGAGATATTTGATTCCCATTAACTTTAAAATCCTGCACAATAGATTATGTAAAAGTATAATTAATAGTATAAGAATAATTGGAAGCATAAGAAGAATGTCTTAATTTTTAACCATTTCCGTAGAACAAGGGATTAGCAAATTACAACCTGGAGATTAGATTTAGCCCATTACCTGTTTTCATAAAGTTTATTGGAACACGAGCCACGTTCATTTGTTTACTTACTGTCTATGGCTGTTTCCACGCTGCAAGACTGCATGGCCTGCAAAACCTAGGACGTTTTTCCTCTGGCCTTTTGTAGAAAGTTTGCAGCCTCCACTTTAGAATAGAGAGTATGGCTCTGCTGGGCATTATTGAAGAGATTTTGACTGAATATCTTAAATGTGTTTTATAGATGCATAGAACTGGGAGAGACCTTAGAAATAAACTAATTTATTCTACCCCACATCTCACCACAGCTTTTTAATGACTGAGGAAACAAAGAAAGATAAAGTCCACCAGCTCGATATCACACTGCTTAAAAACAGAACTGAAATGATGGTTAGGGAATGTCAGTGCTAAAAAGAATGGAAAAGTACAGTTTATTTAGAGCCAAATCTCTATTAACAGCCATTAGCTGACAATGTCAGAAATCAAAGATTCCTGGCAGAGCCATTTATTCTTTTACTTCTGTTCCTCAGAAATGAGAGGGGAAAACCTAGCTCACAAATGAAATTAAGATTAGCACCACACACAGGTCTCTCAGGCCTTACTAGAGAGTTTTTAAAGGGAACAAAGTTTAGTTTAAAATAAATTATATATATAATTTATAAACTATATATATATATCTGCCCTCAAACTAAACTTTGTTCATTTTAAGCTAACTGTAAGTCTGAATTAGCAGTGCACAGTTGAGCAGAAATTGAGAATAGAGGCAAAGGAAATTGAAAACAGGTGTGCCTCCGGAGGACATTAATAAAAGAGGGTTAAGGCTTTGGACGGACATGTGTTTATCTATTTTTTTCCATAATATACAGTGGCAAAGGCATCAAGTCCTTAATTTCTTTTCTTGGTTTTAGGAATGTGGGAAGCAGGTGGGCTATGGATCAAGCCAAGTATAACCTAATTAATGAATACTTTCTGGTGGGAGTTACTGAAGAGCTTGAAGATTTTATCATGTTACTGGAGGCAGCTTTGCCCCGGTTCTTCAGGGGTGCTACAGAACTCTACCGTACAGGTATATAAATGATAGGTTTCTTTTTAAAGCTGTCCTGAACTTTATTTGAAAATTGAAAAATATCTGTGATTTGAGGTTTCTTGAGTAAAATACAAGAAATACTCCAGAAAGGCAGATATATTGCCTGTTTTTCCTCACCATTTTCAAAACAAAACAATTCCTGGCATTCGGATGGTGTTCAGTAAATATTTTTTGAATGGATAAACATGTATTAGATGGTAACTAGAAGGCATTGTAGGAACAGTGGAAATAAACAAACTACAGAACCAGTCTTAGAAATGTATAACAGTTAATAATTCTGGATACCAGACATTATGACTGCATTCCATCCTAGACATGCTAAATGGCATTTAGAGTAGAGGCGGGACAGGGGGCCTCCGGCACTTTGGTGGTGATCATCATGCGCTGTGTCTCTGACGGTCCTCCTGACAGCTGCTGCCGCAGCCTCGACAGCACTTCGGATTGGAAAGCGACCGGTGTCAGTCCTGGTTTCTAACGTAGAATTATATGGGGTACAGGTAATGAGAAATTAGTATTAAGATTGAATGTAGATATTTTATCACATTTTCAAAAGTGAACTAGTCAGAGCACTTGAGCATACAGCATGTGTTGTGACAGCCTCCACTTTACTGATTGGCAGTCCTTACTTTTACAATCTGACAACTCATGAAGTCCTTAACAAGGTTAAGGATTTACATTACAAAGGAATAAATCACAGTTGCAGAATGATCGGGCACTGATTTTGACCCGAGTGATAATAATATAAAACAATTATGTTACCTGCCCTTCCATATTAACTTAAACCATCGATTGAAATAAGAGGCGTTGACCTTTTATGTGTTCTCAGAATTATTTACCTTTTCTTTTTTTCGTTTGTAAGTAGGAAAGAAATCTCATCTTAGGAAAACCACAGAGAAGAAACTCCCGACTAAGCAAACGATTGCAAAACTACAGCAGTCTGACATTTGGAAAATGGAGAATGAGTTCTACGAGTTTGCCCTAGAGCAGTTCCAGTTCATCAGAGCCCACGCTGTACGAGAGAAAGACGGAGACCTCTACATCCTCGCACAAAACTTTTTTTATGAAAAGATTTACCCTAAATCAAACTGAGTACGGGGTATGACTGCTGGATTTTTGAACTGAAACTTTGACCCTGTCTTCACCTTAGTTCCCAGCTCCACAGCTTGGATTGCTGGTAGGTGTGTGAGATGATTTGTATTGAGCCGAGTTAGGAAACAGACAGTGATGTCGAAGAAGCAGGTGCTGGCTGCTGTGTCGGCGTCCAAGAAGTTTGGGTTTCAGGCGCTTTCTGTTTTTCCTGGTTCAATTTTGGTGGGAGTTACAACCTCCTGCCTAAAATCAACCTGTAGCAGTTCTAATCAAAAGGCTAAATATAATTTCAGAAAAAGTTCTGATAAGTCTGTTTTTGGATACAGCATTTTTTCAACAAACCATGAATGAAGGAACCCATTTGCAGCTTCGCCTTGCCCTGGAGGCTCGGGTTCTCCAGCACCACCAAACGGTACCGTTAGCTGTTTGGCGGCATGGGCTTCATTTTTGTGAGTCATGTCTCATGGGATTTCTTGGAATGTTTCATCCTGTTTGCTAGCAAATGTCTCTACTGTAGTTGGAATTGCCCATATTTACGTAGGTCATGTTAATTTCCTTTAAAAATCATTGTCATTAGTGTTAAGAACCAATTTAAACGATTACTAACACAATAAAAAGAGTCAGAGCAGTATTTCTCACCCCTGTCTCCCCCAGGACCTAAGCTTGGGGACACACTTCAAAGAATGTTGGCATTGCCTGAAGTTTTAGTTAAGGCTTCCACATCTTCATATTAAAAAAGTAAGTTTGATATTTGTTTCTCCATGGGTTATTTGTAAGGCTGTAAACAGGTATCAGTGACTCCATATTATAACTCCATTAGTGAGCTGTGGTATGGATAGAGTTTTCCTACTTCTTCTGTACTTTTACTTGTAGACTATTTTTACTAAGGTGCTTTATAATGTGTTTTAAAGCATTGCATTTACAAAAAAAAAAGGAAAGTGCTGTAAATATTGCATATTTTATGTATTTGGACCAAAAGGTTATCAGTAATTAGACAAAAGTGGTTTTGCACCAATTTTATTATGTCAGGTAAAACCATCAGACCTACTGTTCTTGTATTTCTCATTTAAGGTATCACTGAAATTTAATAACCTTTCAATTTTTATACATAGTACATTATTCATAATTGGGGGCAGTAATTACAGTGGAAAGAGTTCTGGACAAGGAATCAGAAAACTTGATTTCTGGTCTGGCTCTGCCACTTATCAGCTGTGTGATCCTGGGTAAGTCACTTAACCTCTCTTTGCCTCTATTCCCTCATTTTGAAATGGGGGTGATAATACCTGCTGTACCTACCTCGCAGGGATGTTGTGAGGACTAAATGAGATGGCATGTGAGAGCACTTTGAAAATGGTAAAGTGCCATAGAAATGTAAGGTGTTGTGGAAACATCTTCAACATGCAGTTTCATGCCATTCATTTTTTTTAAAAGAAAGGGAAAGTCCGCTTATAAGCTGGTTGAAAAAAATTAATCTTGATATAGATTTGTTTGATAAGTATCTTCTCAGTGTTTTTATCTTCCCTGTTTCAACTGTTGAACTATGAAACACCTGTGAATTCTTAAAGATTCACGAGCAGCTGCTTGAGTTCAGAAGGTTCCCTCTTTGAAAAAGACTGCATTAGTTGACTAGGGGCAGGGGAAAATTTATTCTTCAAATTTGGATGATTTTCCTGATTTTATACCTCCGGTTTTTAAGGTATATTTTGCAGAGTTTAATTTCCCTGCGCGTTCTTTAACTTCTTCCCCTTCTTAGAGTGACAGAGATAAAGAACTTTAGAAACACTTTTCTAAAAGAATAACCTTTGATATGTATAGTTTAAATAAATATTCCCAAACAAGACTTCACCAAACTATGTAAGCATTTTAGGCAGGTTGCTTTCAAGGTTATTAATTGTATGGGAGGTGAGGAGGGAGTACTACTTATCAAAAAACATTTATTAACAAATTTAAAGAAAAATTAAAGGAAGTTGACAGAATTATATTTGTACCTTTTCCTGCAGTAATAGAAAAATATTAAGAGAATATTGACATGCATACTTTTCTTATTTGGCTTTTTGTGTATTTATTAACTTTTACGGATTTTTGTTGGAAATATATACAAATTATTTCCTAGCCCAAAAGTAAAACACCACTTCCAGGTGGGGCGCTTGCCATCTATCTGCTAAGGAGCCCCAGCGTGTGGATTATCCACGGAGTACGTGCGGGAATCCTCTAGATTCCCGCATTAACTCTGCTAGGTAACTAGAGTAGCATGTGCACTAGATCAGGGGGTCAGTAAACTTTTTTTAATAAATATCCAAAAAGTAATTATTTTAGGTGTGTGGGCCATATGGTCTCTGTCACAATTAGTCAACTCTGCCATTTTAGCACAAAAGCACCCATAGACAATGCATAAATGAATGAGCATGGCTATTTTCCAATAAAACATTATTACAAAAACAGGTGACATGCTAGATATGGACCAGGGGTTGTAGGTTACCAACCCCTGAAATAGGTCATTATTTATGGAGAAGTCGTTTTTGAATCTGTACTTTAATGGCCTAAAAGCGTTTATGTGCTTCCCAAAGCTCTCCTAACTTATATCCAAAGAATAGCTTTCTAATTCAGGCAGTGTCTCCCACAGATTCGTAAACTTTTATGACTTAGATTGCTTCCAGGTGGGCCGTTTTCTTTCCCAGTTTAACAGTTCAGAATAGGGGTTTATTCTATCATCTTTTAGGGTGGGTTAGGCGTGTCCTTCCTGGAGACTGAGAAAGGGTTAGATTTAATTCCGTGTGGTCCAGTGCAGCCCTAGGAGTCTGGTGAGCACAGAGTCCGTATAATGCCTGACTTTATAATCAAATATGTAGAACCACTGAGACAATAATGTATTTTTTTAACGTGGCAAATGTGGTTTTCTTTATTCAGCCTTTGCGCTTTTTCAGTATTTTGATCATAGGGGGAAAAGAAATTTTTTTTTTTATAATACAAAAGCAAATCAACCACTTTGAATTTTAAAATATAATGTTAAGTGTGTATGTGTGTGTATGTATATGTATATGTTTATTTCCTAAAAGAAGAAAAAGTACCTTTTTGTTGAACTTGTATCAACTCCTGTTTTCTAATTGCTGTGAAATGGCAACTGTTGATAAATTATTGTGACTGTTTTAAAATGTAATGGGGAGGATATACTTTGATTTTACCCAGCTTTAATCTGTAAAGTATCACTTCAATATACCTGATAGCAACACACAAGATATTGCACGGGGGTCACTTTTCTATCGTTCACACTCATTTGTGCAACTCGGAACATACTGGGTGCTTCTGAATTCCTGACGATTGGATTTAAGGTACTGAAAATCAGATAACTTGAACTTGCTGACTTTTACACTTTAAATTTTATTTTCTATTTTTAAAATTCAGTTAATGTCTACAATTTGAAATCTACTGTTGCTCTTTCTCTGTGTGTCCTACTGAAAACTCCTAAAATTCTTAGTGCCATCCATGATTTACAAATAGTATTTTGATATTGCAGATGATTTTGCTCATTGTATTTGCATAGTTAGAAAGAAAATAGTTTGTAGACAATTATTCTCTCTTTTTCTAATAAAATGAAATAAAAGTTCTAAAAGCACTAGAGAATTTAACTAAAGGCTGGTTCCCAAATGCATAGTTGGTATTTTCATTTATATTTAAATTCTACACAGAGAACATCTGTGTAAACTATCTATTTGCATTTTCCCAGTGATCATTGTCAAACACACCTATGGTCCTCGAATGCTTTATGATGAGAAGCACCCGGTACTGTAACCTTTTAGGAAGTTTGTCTTTAAGAGGCCCAGGTGCTTCTATAATTTATGATTTGAAAACTTGCCTCTTCATAAAATTAGTGCTATTTAGTTTGAGAGGAAGCAGGGCAATTGCTGTGAAATTTTAGCATCCATTTGCCCTGTGCAAAGTTGCTGTCTGATGCCAGCTGAGCTGCGCAGGCAGCCTTTTGAGGGGAAGAGCAACCCTGTTTCAGCTGCACTGCCAATTCAGCTCCTCTGGAGTGGGGCTTCGTTCTGTTCTGATTTCCTGAAGTGGGATTTTGAGAGATTGAAATGGGTGATCATGTTAGTCAGATTTATCCCATAATTTAAGTTCATGCAGCTTTGTGACCTTTGCAGTACTATTTATAAAAGGACCCTGATGGAGATGATCTCCTTAAAACACATTACTGTTAAGCCTATGATTTAGACACACTGGTGCCGTCTATCTGATTTTACAGACAGCTTCAGTAGCTTTCTGTTGAGAGGTATGTGAGCATCTCTAAAGCAGTGTCAAATGCAATTTGGAGGAACATGGATTGTGTATATACATACACATTATACATATACAGACAGCTAAAGAGTGCCTTTCCCCCCTCACAGTCCATGTTGGAAGATGCTGACTCCTTGCTCTGTCTCTGTTCTCTCCCCCTTCTCCCCCACCCATTCATTTGATTCATTTATGCAATACTGTTTCCAACTTGAAACCATTTTGTCACATCTGCTGGAGAGATAATCACCCCTTTTCCTTATAGTGCCAGCTTTCTGTTGTTGAAGTGTTTCAGTTGATTACCTGATGCAAAAGCTATAAAATAAACACTTAGTGGGAAGGGGAAAAATATTTTGTGTGTCCTGTTTAATATTTCCCTCTGTACCCAGATGCTGGTGGACATTTTCCAGGTGGACTCTGTGTCCGTGTCATCGGCATAACTCTCAGAGATGTCCTTGCCACCAGAAAGGTGTGCACCACCATTGGCCTATGATTTTCTGGGTAATTTTTGACAGTATTTTATCCAGATAGGCTTTCCTGTGCTGCTTTTTGCTTCATACTTCATCACTGGTATTAAAATTTCAGGTTGAAAATTTATAAGGTGTTCTTAGGATATATACTTAATTAGAAGAAAAAAGGAAGTAAGGAAAGGACTAACAACTTAGAATAAAATGGAAATTTGAAAGAAAAAAGTTACGTAATCTGATTAACATTTACTGCATAGTTTTAGACATGTCCATAATATTTTCTTTGAGAATACACATTTCTAATTATTATGATTTTTCACCCTTACAGGAGAAACTCTCAATTACATAGATTCCCAATTCCCAGCTGCTGGCTGATTGTTTGAACAAGTAATTGATTCTATTTATATTATATGATATTGGGTTGAATAAAATACCAGTCCAGTGATAAATTTTCTGAACAGAGAATTTGGTTTGTAACCACTGAGGCGGAACAGAGAGCAGGGATTTGAGATCAAATAGATCTGCGTTTAGCACTGCAACTTTAGTTAGTGGAAAGAACAGTATTACTGTTCTAAACATTGGACATGATAGATGCAAAGTGCTGGCCCAGGTAGACTTACTAAAGGATAGCTTTTGTATGCTCTGTTTGAATATTGTTAGGAAGCTAACCTGCCCCATCTGATCCTGCAGAGTACTAGTGGCATCATTTCATACAAGATATTTTTATAAATATTTTTGAATGCCACTGGATTTTACTTTTTACTGACAACCTGTTATCATATTACCTACCTTACTTATGTGTCAATAGCTTAGACCAGGGGTATCACACTCACTTTAAGCGGGGGCCACATCAGCCTCACAGTTGCCTTCAAAGGGCCAAATGTAATTTTAGGACTGTATAAATGTAACTACTCTTAACAGTTAATCAAGAGTTAGGTGCTGTCGCTGGGTATAAACAAGGTGGAGGGCCATAATTGGCCCGTGGGCCTTGTGTTTGCCAACTGTGGCTTAGATATTCTTGGTCTGGTACCTCTCTTTCCACCTACAAATTTTCTATGTGAAATGGGGTCTGGGCGTGGGTAGTGATGATTGTCCTAAAGGAGACGACACCTGCTTTTTCCAGAAGTGGCTGTAGTTCGGCAGTGTGGACTGCCAAGTGGTACACATGTAAAACTCAGGAAACTGGGAGTGAAATGATTTGCATTCTTTTATCAGAAAGGAAACTATCCATAGTTGGTAAGAAACAGGAGATTTGCCTTAGAATTACAAGCTAGTTGATCATTAGCTAGTTAGAATTCCAGGTAGTTAGGATATCTGAAAAATAAGCTTCGTTTGCAGCGATCATTTTCACTGTATTCTTATCATCACCAGCTATTTTTTAAAGTGGCAGTTGAAATTTCTGAATCTTCTTCCAGCAGTAACAATGGAAAAGTGCAAGTTTCTGATCACCATCCACTAGTTTTTCTCTGGAGGAGTCCCCCAACCTGTTACCTTACCTTGTCTTCATTATAGCCTGCCTCACCTTTGTCACCACAGAGCAGCGGTGTAGCACTTTGCAACAAAACAAAAAATAAAGCAGCATCAACAATACAATTGACTTCAGAATGCACATCTCACCCTTTCTACTTCAGGGGTAACCAGTTGAACAAGGGAAATTTTTATAAAGTCACTACTCTCTTTGAGGTTTATTACATTGCTTCTTGTATCATGAGACTATACAGATAAGAACGTTAAAAAATATGTCAAGGGGCTATTTAAGGTATAATGGACTTCTAGATATGATATTTAGCACTTAACACCTGTGAGGAGGGGAAACAACAGGAAATATGTAGGAGGAATTTTCTTGTTTTTGGTTTTGCCTTTCACCTATTTCATTCTATGAGAGAGAATAAAGTGTCTTGAATAGATAATTTTTGTGTTTGAGAACAACACATGGGGATTCAGGAAAAGATAATCCCTAAGAGCTCACTAGTCTTCCTTCCTTTCGACCTTCGGGCCCTGCATGTATTGAAAACCAGACGACCTGCTTAGTGAGATCACCGCACCCTCTTTGGAAAACCTGGATATCCTTGCTTTGTTACCGTGAAAACTGAGGTCTCAGACGTTACTTAATCTGTCATATTCTCGTAAATTTAGTGCGGCCTCTCCCTTTTTCCTACAGTCCTTCACTACATTCTATTGTTCTGGAGACTCTCACGCTAGACAACTGAAAGTTACTTTTTTTTTTTTTTTTTTTAAATGTTTTATTGATTTATTTTTAGAGAAAGGGGAAGGGAAGGAGGGAAGAGAAACATCATTGATCAAGAGATACATGGATTGGTTGCCTCTCTCACACCCCCAACTGGGGATCTGGCCCGCAACCCAGGCATGTGCCCTGACTGGGAATCAAACCCATGACCTTTTGGTTTGCATACTGGCACTCAGTCCACTGAGCCACACCAGCCAGGGCTGAAAGTTACTTTTGAAAGATGCAATGACAAGGTATAGAGAGATCTATGAGTGGCCATAAAAAAGCCCAGCTTATGTGGTAGTTAGAATATGGACTCTGGAGTGCTGCCACTTAACAAATCTGATCTGGAGCAAATTAAACTTCCTAAGGCTGAGTTTCCTCATCTGTAAAATGAGAACACTAATACCAGCAGTTTGAGGATGAAGTGAGATAATATGCATGTAAGCTCACTTAGTACTTACTTTGGTGCCTGTCACTTAAGCACTGAAGAAGTGCTAACATTATTACCCTGTATGACAGATAAGAAAGAGAAAGATGAGGCATGAGGAATGTGAAAGATGAACAAGGAGGTGTTGAAAAGAGAGAGGGTAGAGAAGAAATACAAATCATTACGCAAAACTCTCAGCCTTACTGTGATAAACCACCTCTTTTGTTGTGATTTTTGTTGTTAAGGAGTCATAACCACCAGCACCCCCAGACCTTTTAATTTAATGCATTTAAGCTCTTAGTTTTAACATTAATGTAGCAAAAGCACCACCCAGCCCTGGTGATCACATTCTAGATGCCTGGGCCCTGTTAGTCTGGTCTACAATGTGAGCCTCCGTTTTCATTTGTATCATAAGCTTAACTTCATGACAGATGACTGTCCTCCCACTTTTCTGGACACCTGTTTGGGTTCAGAGGTTAAAATGATAAGGTTTTACTGTAAGAGGCATTGTTGACATTCAGATGTAATTTTTAATTCTATTATATTTCAATTCCAAAGTCATTTAAACAATACTGCAAGTAAAACAATACACATAGTCGCAATTTCATAAATGAGTTGTGTTCTCAGAATTCTTTATAAACTAATTGTTTGAATTCCTTGGAGAACCAATATTATACATGTGGGCCCAATCCACAAAAGTTACTTTAACATACACACTCATGGATTTATCCCTTCATTGGCGCAAACGACTCTAAGGTCTGTGTCCTTCCTGGGGCTTATGTTTTCCCCAAGAAGATTTTTCAGTCTTGAATCCTAAGCTAAGTAGTTTGTATTTCTATTTTGTAAGCAGAGGGTGAATTGGTCACAGAGAGTTATTCAAAGATCATTGCAGCAATGGAGAGAAGGAACTGCGGGCTGAACATTGGGAACATGAAAACCTCTGGGCAGGGGGCTACTGAAGTTATTGAGGGAAGCTGAGATGATGTTGGGTAGAAGCAGGTGGATCTTAGGGCGAGAGACCCCATCGTTTAGCTACAGATGGATGGGCTTGGTCACCGGACAGTGGGGACAGTGATTGGGGTTCATAACACACTGCATTTGCACAAATGTTCAGATCCCTTGCCTTTGCCCCAGTTGCCCAGTGATTTTCCAGGTGAGTGTTTATCCAGAAAATCTAGGATCGCAAAGAGAATTCACCATCTTACTGTCAAATGTTTGCTTTCCTTGCCTCTCTTTGCTCATTCAGATTTTGTGACCTAGATTAGGGTTTGGAAAAGAACCTCCCAGAAACTTCCACGTGCCCTGTGGTTTGATGAGAAAGGCGTTCAGTGAAGCACCCCAGTCAACTTCAGCCTTATCTCTGTGCCTTCACCAAAGCTGGAGCCTCACAAAATTAAAGCCATGCCTGGAGCGGTTTCACACCATTAGCCCTGGGAGAGTTTATCAGGAAACAGAAAACATAGTGGGAGCAATTTTCATTTTAGGTTTCGGGCAAAGGTTTGGACAACCAGGTTTCTAGAGCTGCCAGCCTGTCTGTGGTTCTGGGGAAGGCACAGAATGAGCTCTCGGTGCTAAAACTGATCGTCTCTCCAGGTTTATTGCCCAACATGCCCTCTTCCCCACCCCCTCACCTCTGCTCCAAGTAAACAGGTGAGATGATGACAAGTGTCTTGAGCTGTAAGAATGTTAAGAAATCCCTCTCCCTAGGCAATCCTAGCAACCCCGTCCCGGAGGCTGGGAGCCAGGCAGACCAAGGGTGATGGCCCTGGGATTCCAGAGGCACGGTTTGGCTCTTTCTCCTTGTCTTCCACTCCAATTTAAGTCATTTAGTCTCTTGACATCAAAGAAGCTCTGATACTTAAACACCTAGTTTGTGATTATTTTTAAAAGATTGTGCCTTTTGAAAGAACCAAATCAATTTAAGCTTTAGCTTGCATCTAAGCGAGTGTTAAAATCTGGCCAAGGGTAGACCTGCAGACCCCAAGTCACGTGGCTTCTCAACTTTGGTTTTCTTTCGCAAATGTGAACCAATTTGACCTAAATCAGGGTATTCCCTGTAGCCTCCCTGGAGACTTATTAAAGTGTTTGTGGCAATCCCATTTAATTTGTATCTATTTTACTGATTCTGGGTGACCCCTTAATAACACATCAGGTTCAGATGTACAAAACAATGTATCAGAAAGTTTTCAGTCTTATGTGGTAGAGACTAATGTTTGAGCATCTCTCAGAACTGACTGACTGAAGTAGACCACCTCTGGGTGACAGGAATTCCTTCGAAGTGGGTGGCACCTTCCTAAGAATGTTTGACTGGAAGTAAGTGACATGCTGTTCAACCAACAGTAAACAGAGAGGGTTTCCCCCAACCCCCTCTTTAAAAGTAAATTCTCCAAAGCATTGGTAATTAGGTCTCTTGGCACAGCATGGTTATCTGATCAGACTTTCATGCTCATAAACAGTGAAAATGCAGGATGTTGATTCGTTCACGTGTTTTTAAAGGAGGCGATGGACTGACTTTCAGCTCCCTTTTCTTGCTCTTTCTCACGTGTGCTGTTTCTCTCTGTGTTGGTCTCATAAGAGGGCTCTTCAAATAAAACCTTAGACAAGAATGATGTTTAAAAAGTGGGTCAGTTATAGTTTGCTTCTCTCTTTCTGCCATACTAATGGCTCCCTACTTGATCATTTAAACACCGATCCAAATCCAGATGGAATCGGATGCCCCTTCCTGCCGTCAGACAGTCTGCAGTGTTTGATACGGATCTTCTGAGTGGACAAGATGAAATTAGATTGGTCTCTCTGGGAGCCAACGCTATTCATTTTGTAAGAAAGTTATACTGGAGGCCTGAGGACTGCCAACAGCAAAGTGGAAACAGAGCCCAGCTTTTCCTCTTATCAAGATCCACACTTGGTTCCACACTCAGCAGCGGAGCACTCTCTGGTGAAAGAATTTCAATCATGAACTGGGTCAGAAGCCAAGGAGGAGGTCCCTGCCACCCATGACGGGAATATAAATTTCATGTAACTCTATTACCATTTCTTTTGTTTGTTTTACCGTATGACAGAGACAGAAATCTCTGGCATGGAGTGCATGGCTATTTTTAGTTTGGGGTATTTTTCTATTGAATACTTACTGAGCCGAGCACTCCACTGCAGGCCTCTCCATGCACCATGCACTGTGAACGTCAGCCCCTTAGAATAATCCTCCTGTTCAATCCTTAACAGCGACACAGAATGTTACCCTTCACTAGGCACTTGCACACTTACCATCTCAATAGATTCTCACTTGGAAGGTGGATCTTTATACTCATTTTCCAGTCGAGGAAACTGGCAGCTAGTAAGAGGAAGATGGGCTACCGGAGCCCTCACGGTCCTGGTCCTAGTCCTACTCCTCCGAGCTGGAATGCCCTTCCTGCCATGTTCCTGTCTCCAAGTGAGTGAGGTCCTTCATACAGATGAACAGTTTGAGTGGTTCTTAAAGTGTAGTCCTGACTCTGGGCCAATAGCTCCAGTGTTCCCAGGAACTTGGTGAAAGGCAAATTCTTAGACCCTGGGCCTTCCAGGTAGGACCAGCAGTGTGTGCCAACAAGCTCTGCAGGTGGTTTTGACACAGCCTCAAGTTCAAGAGCCACTAGACTGAAGCACCAGTTTACAGAAGAGGTGACTGAAGCTCAGCTGGGTGAAGTAACCCATCTAAGGCCTCGTGACAGGAATTGTGAGCTAGGATTTGAACCCAGGTGTGTCCAGCTCCAATGCTACCTGTTTTCTACAGCGGGCTCCCTACTAACTTGGATTTCCCATTCTTGGTAAATTCCTCTCTGAAATACCTTTGGGGAAGAGGGGAGGCCAACAAGAAAAAAAAAGGTCTCTGGATGTCATCGTCTTGAGGGAGGCATAAATTCTGCCCCATCTGATGAGTTCTTTCTGGGTGAGGTGAGCTGGGGGGTGGACCTTGAAGTGGTTCCCAGAATGCCCACGGCAGGGAAATTCGGGGACAGGGCTGTGGGTCTGAAATGCTCTCCAGAGTAAGCACATTTCACCCAGAACATTTCCAGGCCCAATGCGCTGTGGTCGCTTCTGATAGTTTATTTACTGTGGGGATTTAATGCCAAAAGGGCACCTTGCTCCCTGCGGTGGCCCTATCTGGAGCCTGGGGGAGGCAGTGTGGGAACACCCGCAGCCACTTGGAAATCCCTGGTGCTGTCCTCGCTGGCAGGATTTTCCCGGCTGAGATGGGTAGCCTGTGGTCACCTGTGGACTCTTCCAGCTGTGTGGCTTAAACAACAGTCCCCACCTGTTTCTTATGAATTCCATCTGGGTTTTGTTTTTTTTTTTCCCCTCCTTGAAGCAGGAGCCCAAACCAAACCTTAGTCCATAGCTCAAGGCGTTTCCAGGGAAACAAGGCCTTTCCAGCACAGGCTCTGGAGATCAATCAATGAAGGCGCAGCCCGAGCCTTTGGTGCAAAGCGTTCTCAGCACAGTCCTTTTTGAAAGAGACAAATTTGGCCGTGTGAAGAGCACTTCCTATATGCTGGCACTGTACTGAGTGCTTTGCATTTGTTACCACATTTCATCCTCTTAATCCTCCCAGGAAAGTACTACTCTTAGCCCCATTTTACAGATGAGGAAAATGAGGCTCAGAGGCCCACTTCCCCACAATCACACAGCTAGGAAGTGGCAGAGGCAGGATTCAAGTTCATGTCCGACTGCAGATTTCCAGCTGTTGACCATTGCAACATAGGCTCTGACAGCTGTGACAGGCAGCGGAGAGGGTTTGTTTGGAAAGGCTCGCCGCATGTCTATTTCAGCCTCTTTCGTGCAGTCCCACAGAGCTTGGCAGTGGGAGAAGTGGGACTTGGGCCGTGGCGCTCATCCACGCGGGCTGCAGCTGTGCGGAAAACTGCAGGGGCCTCCAGCGTGGAGGATTACAGCTGGAAGTGGGGAGGGGCGTGCTTAGGCCCTTTTTTTTTAATGCTTCCTCCTATTTTTATTTCATACTTTATTCTCAGGTCACTAAACGGTAGCACGTTGTTACTGCTTAAGGAGTAACCAGGTTCCCAGCTTCGTGTTTGGAAAAATCCCCCTAGGTGCCTTGGTCTGTTTTGCAGTATGCCTGTGAGTGGGTGCAGGCCAAGTCCCAGCCTCAGTTCCCCGGGGTCAGCCAAGGTTGCTTTTGGATTCTCCTGGGGCTCTTTGGCTCCAGCAGGTTCGTCAGGTGCAAACCTTGCCTTTGCACCGAGGCGGCCACAGCAGGAGGTTGTCCAGTCTGCCCTGGGGAGGCAGAAGGTGCTGAGCAGCTTAGGTCTCCTCCCAGGCAGCACGCAGAGCAGGATTGGCCCAGGTGTAGAGTGAGGACTCAGTGAAGTCCAGATTGTCTCCCAGTACCTCTGCCCCTTCTTCCTGTCATCCCCTTGTTGCCCTATTTGGCTTGCTGTTCACCCACCCTTCCTCTGTGCACTCTGGGCCTTTCTGCAAGGAGGGGTTTAAGGTTAGCCCTTACTAGTGAGTCCAGCATTCCCAGGGTGGAGGGCGGAGCTGAGTCCCTGCAGTATGTATAATACCTCTCCCTGTGGGAGTCCAACATCCTCAAGCACAGAGGCAGGGCACAGACAGTCCTCCAGCCCCAGAGACCTCTCTTCCTAGGCGGTACCTGCTCTGAGCTCTCCAAGTCCCCAAATCTGTTGTACCCTCTGTTACTGCCTCTCCCCATCCGCCTGCACAACTCACCTCTCCCTCCCCCCACAACATTCCCTTTGTGTTTAGGGAGGCTTCCCAGCCCCTCCCTGGCTGACAGATCAGACCCATCTGAATCAGACCAGGCCTCCCGTTTAGTCACTTAGGCCTCTGGAGTCCGGGTGGCCCAGGCCCATTGCCAAACTCACTACTGCTAATAGCAATATGATTATAATGGCTTTTGTACTTGAATTTCCTTTCTTCCAGGAGCCCCCAGGTCTTTAATAAATGCAAGAATTATGCCGCAAGCCAAAAAATAGAAACTGAAGGAAAATATACACGTTATTTCAATTATACTCCTCCTTCATGGTCTTGCGTAGTTGCTTTGAAGGGTGGATATTAAAGGTTTATAAACTTTGGTGGGCAGGTCGGAAGGAGTAAAGGAGAGCTGAGGTTTTCTTCCTGCCTCAGACCCTACCAGCTGCCACTACCTTCCCTTTCTCTGGTTTAGCGGCTCTAAAACCGGGGAACTCCGTTTGAATGAGTCTAATAAATTTGTGTGTTAGAGGAAGCGATCAAGTTCGGTATCATGACGTTTGCCTGTCATACTCCCCAGAGATGCTCACTGAGTCCAGCTTATTGTTTTGTGGCTTAGGACAGATGCCGGGAATGGCTTACAACAGGCAGGAGTTAGATTTTGGCTACACGTCCCCATCCTCAGCACCCATGAAGATATCAGAGGGTGAAGGCAATACAAACCACGGCCCACGGCTCTGCTGGCGCTCTCGGGGGGGGGGGGGGGGGGGGGCGGGGTGGTGTGCTGGTGGTGGCTTTGTCCAGGACTTTCCTTTTGGTCAAAGGTCCAGCCATTTTGCTTGGTAAAGGGGAAAAAGGATTAGTCTTGGGGTCAGGAAACAGCTCTCCATTCTGATTAACCCTTTTCTCACCAGGGGTTTTGGCAGTAAACAAAAAATTTTGTTTTCATTCTGTTAGAGGAGAAAATACGATCTAACTTTAAGTATTAAGGTTGATATTGTGACTTGAACTCATTCTTCATACTGACAACAGAATTGTCTCCCCAAGAGGATTTACTCCCTCCTTCAAAAAGTCTCAGTGGCTTTTCACAACTGGGAAGGAGTCTCTGTTCCTTTAATGAAGCATTTAGACCTCCTACAATACGTCCCCCAATTTCCTCTTAGCCTTGTTTACTGCTGCAGTTCTCTAGTAACCTGGGCACACCAGTCTACTCATATATATTTTCATGCCTTTGCTCATATTATTCTCCTATTTCTCAATAGAAATGCTGCTCATTTTTCAAGGTCTGGTTCAGACAACATCCCTCTGGGACAGTTTCTTGAATCCTGAGAGCCCGAATCTATTATTCCTGCCAGTACATCCACAAAGCCTGTTGCTGGTGCCTACGTTCAATAATAGTGATGTGTGAACACATGCTTGTGGAATGAGACAGACTTGGAATTAGGTCCTGGCTCCTCACACACCTGCCATGTGACTTTGGAAAATTCCTGATCGCTCAGTTTCCTTGTGCTACAAAAAGTAAAATCAAAGCCTGCTTTACTTTACAGTGTTGTGAGGATTGAATGAGATCACATTTATAAGCTTGGGAGAAGAAAATTGTGGGGAGAGCTGAAGGAGTTTCCTAAATGTTTCCTTCCAGGTCTTGTCAATACCCACTACCTCCACTAGGTGGCAAGTTCTAGGTCAAGGCCGAGTCAGCCATCTTGAAGTTTGCCCCACCCAACTCCAAAAGCAAAGTCTTATGCGGAGTGGGCATTCAGTAAAATATTGTAAGCACTTAATTTATCTGTTCCTCAGTTTCTCTTTCTGGATTGTAGTGACAAAGAATATCAAAAATGCATTTTCTGGGCTTTAAAGAAAACTTCCCTCCCAGGACAGAGCCTATTGTTAATTGGAAAATAAGTAGCTCTTAGCTGAGCATGCTTCTCCTTTCATTCCCTGCATCCCTCCACCCCCAGGCAATGCAGTGGCTGTTTGGGAGACAGTTACACCTCCTTTGAGGTTAATAATGACTGCCCCAGACTTCTTTGGAAGAACGTTGGGAAGACAAATGAGATAATCCACATGACAGCTCTTTGAGTTCTTCTAAAAAGATATCCTTGAAATAATAGGATACAGGTGTGCCTTGCTTTGGTTTGTGAATTTGGAGGATTTTATGAAAATCTGCACCTACAAAACAGACAAATTAAGGGGTGAAAATTAGCATCACAAACAGCCTCTTGGCTTGACAAAAAGATTCACAGCAGGATGCCTTTAAATAGCCAGCTCCCCTAGTGCATTTAAAATATGACTCAATTTATAAAGAATTTGATTTACATATACCCAGTCAGGAACACGTCTACTACAGAAGAGGAGGCACATATGTTTTTTATAATAAAGATGGATAACTGTGGGATTTCTTAAAATATAAAATCTTTCTTTCTTTTTCATGATCTTTAATCATGCAGTTAACACTTCCACTGCTGGGAAGCAGCTCTGACGAGGCGCAGAAGCTGTTGGGGAGGTTGGGCCCAGCCCCCCTCCCCCAGCCCCTCCCCCTCAGCACACCTCCAGGAGGGTGCAGGCATTCAAGGGCTCTGCTCAGCTGCCGCCTGATTGAAATAAATAACTGGCTTGAGATCCAGTCTGAATGCAACACGCTGTTCCTAATTGGGTTAAAGCATTTCCAACTTCATATGAGATTAAAGATCAGCAAGCTGTGGGTCTCTGGTGTCTGAAAAAGTAAGAATCACATACATAGCTGATGCATTATAGAATTATACACCTGAAACCTATATCATTTTGTTAACCAATGTTACCCCCAATAAATTCAATAAAAAAGTAAAAAGTAAAAATCAGCCTTATTTAGAAGAGGGACCATGTACATATACACAGATGTGGAAACCACTAGATGTGAGTGAGCTCGTTCAAATTCTGGGTGCTGGCCCCCACTTGGCAGGGCCGAGGGGAGTGTGCTAGTCAGAGTAATTATCTCCCATAGTGTCCATGTCCTAATCCCTGGAAACTTGAATATGTTGTGTTACATGGCAAGAGAGAATTAAGGTTGCGAATTTGGTTAAGTTTCTAATCAGTTTATCCTAAAATAGGGAGTGTATCCTGGATTATCCGGGTGGGCCCAGTGTAATCGAAAGGGTCCTTAAAAGGTGGAAGAGGAAGAAAAACTGGGCAATGTGACATGGGAAAGAATCTACTGGCCATTGCTGGCCTTGAAGATGGGAGGATCCATGAGCCAAGGACTCTGGGCAGCCTCTCTGGAAGCTGGAAAGGTGAGAAAACAGATTCCAGAAAGGAGCACAGCCCTGGCGACACCCTGATTGAACCTAGAGAGGTCCAGTTTGGACTTCCGGCCTGAAGAACTGTTAAATAATAAATCTGTGTTACTATGAGTCATTAAGTTTGTGGTAATTGCTCCAGCAGCCATAGACATCTAATGAGGGGTGGGGCTGGAGTGGTTACTGTAGCTTCACTGGACATCTTGTGTCAATGAGGCCCGTGTGAAATCTCGGTGTGCTCATGAACATGGATGCAACATCACGTTCAACTGCTACAAGTCCCATATGGCTGGGACTACACTCTAAGGAAGAGGCAAGATGCAGGGCCAGGTGGAAACATGTGGGCTGGCCCTTAAGCCGTCCGATGTGCCACATAAGCAGGCAAAAACCCTGGAATTTTCTCTGCTGCTCTGCTTCCTCTCTTCCAGTTAACTTCCCATGGGCAGGGCAGCCTCTCAAAGCCAAAGGCATATATTTGAGCAATTCCACTTTTCTCCCTTCTCCAAAGTTAGTGTCTTTAGGCCCCTCTTCTCACTTTGGCATCTTCTTCTTCAAGCAGAGCCCCGGTTCTAGAACACTAACCATCTTGGAACTCCTCCTGTTTCTCAGCCCCTCCCTTTCTCCTTTCCCAGAGCAACTGCATGTGGTTGGCCTGACCGCAGTAGCCTGGAACGTGATTGGTATTTGAAAGGCACCAACTGCCTGACCCCTGAGGGGATCACACTTTTATCTCCCCTCTGTGCTTGCCTCCCCGCTCAGGCAGGTGCCCCTGGCCAGGCTCTGTTCCTATAGTGGGCCTCTGACTGCTGGGTTTGGGGAGGGGAAGGTGGGAGAGTAAGTTCAACTCAGAGGAGAAAGAGCAAGAAGACTTGTCCGGTAATAGGTTTAGCTGCATTCTCCAACCCAGGTTTTCCAGCAATAGATCCGATGTCTTCGTCTCTCAACTGGCTGTAAACCTACAGTGCAGAGGTGTGTAATTAATTGACCCCAATGGTTACCATAAGTAGTCTCCTGATAGTCCAAGTTTTGAATTCCAAAGCCCTCTGTGGTGAGAGAAATGTAAGTGTGAAACTCTGATCTTTTACTAACTGTGTGATTTGCCTCAACTTACTTCTCCAAATCTCAGTTTCTTCATCCCTACAATGTGGATAATAATAGTATCTAGATCATGGGTTACTGGAAGGATTAAATGAGATGATGCTCTAGGTCTTCTGCACTGTTTTATAATAGGAGGAAGGACAACCACAATTGTTGTTATTTTTATTTTTATACAAAGATGGTAAATGGGACCCTATCTGGTGTAGCTTCAGCTGAAGTCCTTAGGGTGACGTGTGCCAGTTTCTTCCATTTTTCTTAGAAAGACGCTGGCCACCGAAGCAGGATGTGCCAAGGAGATGGCCCAGAACTGGTTTTCCAGCAATTCACTGACTTCAGAGGCCAAAAGAGTGGCAGAGAGTGGAGAGAAAACTTTCAAAAGGAATGTTTTGTGTTCTGTGCCACTTCCCCACCCCCACCAGCAGAGTTCCTGACTACCTGAGGGGTCCCCTGGGAAGGTGGCCAGGAGTTGTCTGCCAGGTCTAAGAGGACTTTCTGGAGGGGCAGTTGGGCCCCAAAAGAGACCCCATGGGAGTGATCTCAGAATTCCTGAGGCAGGAGGGGATGCGAGCAGCTGGGCGGAGGACGCATCGCCTGCGTTAGCAGATCTGATGAGAGAACCCAGGCTAGGGGACTCACCAGGGCCCAAGGCAGCTTTAAATAAGTTTGCCCAGGTCCATCTGAGCTGGTGCCTGTTGTTCTGGTGCGATTAGAAAGCACATCTACTTTCACTCTCAGAAGTGTCCCAGTTTGGTCAAGAAATGATAGAGTCTCCCTCCGCCAAGGTCAGAGGCAACCATGTCCAACCCAAGACGGTTACCCTGGGTCCTCTCCTCCTCTAAGCCCTGGCCCCTCTCACTCTCAAAGAGTTCGATTCCATGAGGACCAGGGAGAGGAACAGAAATGTGGAAGCAAGAAAGAGGAGCCCACAGCTCATGCCCACCCTGCCTCCTGCCTTTGCCTCTGGAACCTGCCCACCTGAAGGAGGCCCACGCTGCAGGGTAGGAGCTGGAAGCCGGCCTTTCCGATGGCTCCGTGGAGCTTCCTGAACTGTGTTCCTGTGGTTAGAAGTGGCCAGAAGACTCACTGATCCGGCCCAGAGGATAAGCCCTGAGGTGGCCTCCTTCACAGGGTTGCAGGGATGCACCAGCCCACAGGGCCGGCTGGAAGGGACAGAGGGGGAGGACCAGACAGAAGTATTTTTCTGACGACAGCTTTTATTTCTTATTGTTAAAGACACTGGCTTTGTTGTTACTATTGTCATCCCCACTATTTATATTTCTAGCTCCACAGACACCCAGGCAAATGACCGGTCTTTCTAACTAGGGCTCTGGCTTCCAATCATTGTTCAAACTCCTGTCTGGTGAACTGCAAGGACTCCTGCAATCTTCCAGGAATTATCCCGAACTGCAAATTCAAGGCCTCGGCCAGAGGCTGAAGTTGCTGGATGTCCTCCTTGAAAAGGCCTACAGAGGATGGAGAGGAGAGGGAAGAGTTCAAACAAAACAGAAGGACAGCCCTGCCTGTAGAGACAGATGGCTTCTTCCCCCAGTTTCGATAAACAGAATTGTAGAGGTCACCCAGACATCCGTTACTCCAGTCCCTGGAGTCACAAGGTCGTGGAGGGAGGGGAAAGTCTGGACGACACGGAAGGATTTGCTCTCCGACATCCACCGCCGACCTTGTCCCATAAGTCCCTTCCGCTCGATCTCCTGATGCCCATGGAATATTGTAAACGTCTGACAGGACCATGGGATCTGTGCAAATCTATTTCAAAGTCAAGTTCCAAATCTTGCAAAAGATGGAGGATTTCATGGTGTTGAAGCGAAGGAAGTTGTAGAATTGCTGAAATCATACCAAGGTGTTAAAAAAATAGGGGTGTGGGGAAGGCGTGCCAGTTAACAACGGGGAAATAACGCAGCAGAGGCAGTAACCCCAGAGGCACTTCAAAGAGAAAAGTGTATGTAAAAAATAATTACGAGAAGCCTTTGGGAAAGTTCATAAGGCTCCTGCATACTATTGTAAAAATGTCTCTCCATATGGGTGGCTGTAAATGTAAAATATAAAGCAAAGGATGTAGTGCTATTACACAAATAGTTTGAATTTTTTTCTAAAATGATTTATTTCTTAGTTCAGTCTAATAATTAATGCCTATTTGTAATAACTTAAGTTGTGTTAAATATAAAATTTAAAATCTTAATGTTATAGTTTTGAGTCTTATTTTCCAAGTTCAGGCCCCGATCAAACCTTTTTCCCTCTTATTTACTACTAAAGTGTCTCTCAAGTAGTTTCCTATTAAGTGGACATCCCAGCATAATTAACCACTGAAGACTTTCTGTTCCTAAACTGCATTCTTTGCACCCGGCCAGCTTCATCAAGGTCAGGACAGGGGAGGCGCTTGGCTGTCACCACGTAGAGGCACTAAAGGGAACCCCCTAGAAGGTAGCAAGTTTCTGTCCCCAAAACAACCTCCAGCTCTACCTTTAGGGACAGAGCAAACCAATTTTCTGTTCATTTTGAAGCGGCCAGTTTGTCCCCGCTGTTAGTCACCAACAGGTGGAATTATCAAAACCCTATCTCAGAGGACCCCACTATAGGGGCAAACATTTTTTAGGTGACAACACCCCCCCAAAAATTTTTATAGGGCCTATGTATTTTTTATTGCTAGTCTGCATTTTCTGGGACGGGAAGCCAAACCCCTGCACTGTTCAGTGAGATACCAGACACTGGTCTTCCCTTCCGGAGGCACCTGGCGGCCTCCCCAGTCCTTGGCCCTGGCTGGCCTGAACCCCGAGGGGCTCTGACGGCAGGAGGAAGATCCCAGCTCCGAGGAAGTGAGAGGACAAGAGAGGCCCGGGCTTCCCAGGGAGCCTGAGGACAGACCTGCCTACGCCCTCACTCTATACCTACCTTACCACCAGTGTTCTCTGGGCCTTCCAGGCCTTCTCTGGGGTGGGGGTGGGAGTGAGGGAGGGGGACAGAGGTTGTCTCCCAACTGTCTCTGGACCCCACCTCCCTACATCAGTTGCTCGGTGGTTGGGGACTCCCTGAGGAGAGAAGCAGTGAGAGGGGATTGGCCACGTGCTCCAGGCCCTTCACAGCCCCTTCCTTCCTTCAGCTGGAATCCGCACCTTTCCTTAAAGACCCAGATCAAATGTCCTTTCTTCCTCAGGATGGAAGGGAGTGAGGTTGGGGGAGGAAGGAGCTTCAACTGCATCCTAGAGGTCAGGGTGTGTCTGGAACAGTCTGGAGTGGGTGAGTGACCTCACCTACTGGAGGAAAAGGAATGAGTCTCAGACCACAGCACGAGGGTGCAAGAAACATTACTCTTAAGTCGATGTCATTTCCCTTTCAAATCTCCATTCGGCTTGGTGGCTGACAATTTCAGTTAGCGCTGGAGAGTTTTTCTAACCCCGGGGATTGCATCCCCATTCTGGGTGGCTGATTAGTGCCAAAGCAGCCTGCAGGCTGGGGGTGGGGTGGGCAGTGGGGAGAGCGGCCCCTGCACCAGGTCCTCTGTCCACACCAGCCTCTCGGGTCTGTATCAGCCCGGCCCACACTGGGCCACTGGCCCGTGCAGGTGTGTGGCTGCACTCCCTCCCCACGGTAAGGCCTGCGTGGGCCTGCCTCCGTCCTAACTACGTTCTCCTGCACCTGGGGGAAGCTCTGCTGCCCTCCCACACTGCTCCTGGGCTGAGGGCACTCTGTGGGGCTGTCGGAGGTCTCTCCACACAGGTGTACCAGGAGTCCCTGCTGCTCTGCTCTTCCCACTCAGGCCAGGGCCCAGTTCCTAGTGGCATAGCAAGGAAGGGCAGACGTGTCCTTTGTTCTTCAGTCCCCCAGCCTCTTGGGTTGTTCCTTCCTTCCCCTCTGCCCTCCAGGTGGCAGTGCAGTGTGGGGTGGCGGAGGCAGCAGTGGTAGGACTTTGTCGAGGACCCCACGTCAGAGTCTTCTTATTTTCCTTGTGCTCTGTGGTCTCCGAGCTAGTCTGAGGACTTGATGTCATCTCAGGGTGAGTTCCATCCAGTCTTTTATGTCTTTGCTTTGGAGCCTTCAAACCTAAACATTTGGATCTTGGGTGCCCTGGTTCCACTGGGACAACCCTCCTTTGGGACAGGAATGCCTCATGGCCCACGGCTGGCTGAGGAAGAGGCACCCTGCCACAGAGACACTAGCGCATGTTTCAGTGTGCTGTCCCCCTCGCAGCACCTGCACCCGTGCCGCCGGGGGTGCAGAGGCAGACCCACGCTGGGGAAGGGCTGTGCTCCGTGAACATGAAGTTACAGGCTCCAAAGCTTAGACTGTTCCACTTTGTTGCAAGTTTAAACATGGAGATATATCTTCTTGGCCCAACTTGAAAGGTAGATATTTTCTCCCTTCTGTGAGTGCAGTTACTGGCCGTTTTAGTTTTCTACGAACGTTCATCTGGAAGAGAATCACAGCTTGCTGTGAGTAGTTAAGTTTATTCAACATATAAATCTCTTAAAACCCATGCACTTAAATGCTTGTGGTTGTGTGGGATATTATCAGTGTCAGGGATGGGCAGAGTTGAAGGCATTTTAGGGCAGTCGACTTTCTTTAAATCTTCTCCAAACATTTTAGGTTTGGCAAAACCTGAATTGCATTTGCCAAACCCCTGTGCCTGTAATTTGTAAACCCCTGTGTATTTTCAGGGAAATGTAGTCCATATGTTTCTGATTGATTTACACTTAACTCATCTAAACGTTGTTTTGCTAGTGTTATTTGATGTCCAAAGGACCTCAGAGCCTGTTTACATCTGTCTAAGCTGCTTTCTGCCCCCCTGAGACTCGGGAAGATCTGTTTTGCCAAGAGTAAATTAAGTTGAACACGGCACTGCCCCTCCCCACCGCTCGTCCCCTTGTTTGGATCAGACTTGGGTTGAATATGAAATAAAGATCTGAGGAAGTTGCACGGGCCTTTGAAGTTGACCAAACACTCTACGCCACCGCACTTCACTGAGAGGGATCAGAGCCCAAAGCCTCCCTGTTGAGGACTGTGAACAGTGACACCAGCACAGAAACAGCCCCGGGGCCCCGCCGATGTCCCTGCCTGGCCTCGTCCCTAATGGCACTGGCGCTCAGTTGCAACCAGCCAACCACCCCACCTCCACGCTCCCTTCCATTAGGGACAAAGTTGAGCCAAGCTTCCTCGGAGGAGGGCAGCGACTAAAAGCTATCAGCCCGCTAGATCTGTGATAACAATCTTGTAGAGCAAGATTATGGCTTTAAAACAAAACAAACAAAATTCCTCAGCTAGCGCCCCACATCACTGAACCTTAATTTGAGACAGCCTATATTTGCCTTGCAAATGAATCCAAAAATTACCAAGCCACAAACATTTAAAACCATCCTGCCCACTGCCGGAAGGAGCAGGCCGGGTGGAAGGAACAAGGCCAGCCCCCACGGCCCAGCTGCACTGGAACTGGGAGGAGGGTGTTGCTGGAACTTAGATGGCACCCGTAACTTTGGAAACATGATAACTAGACATGGAGGCACACTGGTGACAACTGTGTGATTCACTGTTGAGGGGAATGGCGCCTTATTTGGAGGAAGTGCCTCAGTGGGAACTTGGTCAGGTTCTAGTCAAGCTGCTTGGAATGGAGATATTTGAGACACGGAGGAGTAGGTGGCTCTATAAAATAACATGGCAGATTGTCTTCTCTGTATGCAGTATTGTGCCTCTGAGATTATTGCATTGACTTGGAGGCCAGCCTGAGATGTTTCTGTCTCTTGTTGGATCCCGAAAGTACTAGGGAACCTAAGTTCCAGTAAAGGGGACACAGTGAAAGCATTTGACTGGGGGAGAGTAGGCTGGCCCCTGAAACTTGGGGCACACTGGGAGCTACAGACAAAGACAGCGCAGACTGCCCATCTCCAGGGTTTCAGCCTTTTGTTTCTATTTCGAAATTCTCTCCTGCTATCTTGAAGCTTTCTGAAAATTTTGATCTATATCATAGGTTGGTCTTGATTACGTTCTGGGGAAATAGGAGAAGGGCCTGTGTCTAGGCTGTGGGAGAGCCAGCAAGCCGTGGGGAGGCCAGAGGAGACTTGGAGAGGAGCACGGTCCAGGGGAAGGCGGCAAGTGACCCTTGGGCCTGACCTCCGGAACGTGGATGCATTCCTTGGGGACTCTCCGAGACATCCGGGAGGGGAAGGACATGCTGGTGCCTGGCTTTCCCGCAGCCTCCTGGCATAGATGCTGAATTAAGGGAGGAGTTCAGCCTTGACGGCTGGGGGATCCAGGGACACCAGGCTTACCTCAGTGTTAACCTTGGTAGCAGTCAAGTGACAATACTTAGTGATCTCATTTAAAGTGGGCACCAGTGGTGCTGTCACGAGGCACTTCGTGCTGCGGCCCCTGCAGGAGGACGGCAGGTTGCTGTCCCACAGCCATGTGAGCCGATGGCTTCTCCCACCTCCCTGAGCTCAGGTGGCTAATCGGAGAAAGACTGATCCCATTTCAGTGATGGCTTGCTCCACCCTGAAGTCAGTGCATTTAGGCTGTGGCTTAAGAAGCCTAGATAACCATATGTACAAACCCCAGAACCATCTAGGTCCTTCAGGGACGCTACTTAGCACTTTTTCTCTAAAGTGCTTTGCATCCTGGTATGTGCCAGCCCCTCTGACCAAGGTGTGCGGGGAGATTGGGGGTGAGACTGGGGTTCAGGCTGGGATTGGAGGCGAGGGGTATAACTTGAATGAGCAAAGGCCCAGGCTTCTTATTTAAAGCAGTACTACCCAGCTAGGATCTGAGCTATTTTTCTTGGAGTCACTTGTCTACATGGGAAAGTTGTTGGTGGCCCCGAGGAGTCCATTTCTTTTTGGTCACCCTGGGCTGTCCTCATAAACCTGAACCCATGCTGGCTGGGGTCCTCAGGCTTCTCCTTTACAACCTTGCCACCTCCAAACCTGTCGTTGCACCTTATCTAACTGCAAGGAGGTAACTGCAAGAAGAGTGGCCCAGGCGGGCTGTGAGGTAGAGGATGGTAGCTGCAGTCGGGGCAGCCCATCTCTCAGCTCTCCAGAGCGTGGCTATAATCCCCTTCTTTCTGTTTTGTTTTCAGATTAAGGGGGAAAACCACACACTTAACAGCATGTTATTATTGTGTTGGCCAGAAAGTCCACATGATTTTTTTTGTAAAATAAAAGACACATTTTTCTTTTTCACCAACCACTTTCTTGATTTGGACATTTGGAGTACATCAGCTATCTCCCATGTAGTATAACATTGATTGTTTTCAGTTAGTATCTCAATTTGATCTCTGTCAGCTTCAGCTGGTCTACCTGATGGTGGAGCATTGTCCAGTGAGAAATGCCCAGCACAAAACTTCGCAAGCCACTTTTGACACGTTAAGCAGTCACAGCACCTTCTCCACACACTGCACAATTTTTTTTTTTTTTTTGTATTTCAGTTGTGTTTCTTACCTTCCTGGAAATAATAAAGCATAATATGCCAAACATGTTGCATATTTTCTTCTATCTTCAATATTAAAATGGCTACACAAAAAATCACCAACTTTGATGTTTTTTTTAAATGCATGCTGACATGACAGCTGTCACAATAACAAAACTGTTTTGAATGAAGTTAAAGGCAGCTAAGTGCCTCTAGAGCCATCGTACAGAAAAAACCAAATGAACTTTTTGGCCAACCCAGTACAGTAATTGTTATGGGGGACAAGGGACTGTCACATGTTACTGTCTGAATCCGTGGATGGACGTGCCCACGCTCCTCAGCATCAACTTTACCTCCTGTCTATGGGGCTGACTGTGGGAGAGTGGGGCGGGCTGGGTGGAGGGGGGCGGGCAAAAGGGGAAAAATTTTGAGACAATTGTAATACAATAAATTTTTTTTTAAATTTATTATTTATTTATCTTTTAGAGGGGAAGGGTAGGAGAGAAGGAGAGAGAGAGAAATATCAATGTACGGTTGCCTCTCGTGTGTCCCCTGCCGGGAACTGGCCTGCAACCCAGGCATGTGCCCTGACTGGGAATCGAACCTCGATCCTCTGGTTCGCAGGCCCGCGCTCAATCCACTGAGCTACACCAGCCAGGGCGTAATACAATAAATTTTAAAAAGTAGAAAAAAACTCTTTATTCTTTCTCTCTAGACATAATTTTTTGTTGTTCAGTTTTTATTTTTTAATCATAAACTTATCTCTGCAACCCAGCCAGACTTGTCAAGGGTGAGGAAAACATGGAACCCAATGAACTGTGGTGACAGCATGGAGATTATAGAACATTCCAAGCAGGTGGGGCTGAAGAGGGCCTCTCCCGAGCTACGGAAGGAATGGTCTGGTGGGTAATATAAAACCCAAGTCAGATTTTTTGGAGGTGCCCACGGTCAGCAACGGTGACCTTGCTGGTCTCGCCATTCCTGGACCCGTAGCGCTCCACGGCTGTCATGACACCCGCGCCGTCCTTCACCTGGCCGCAGACCACACGCTTGCCATCCAGCCACTCAGTCTCGGCAGTGAGCATGGAAAACTGGGGACCATTTGTGTTGGCTCCAGCATTTGCCATGGACAAGATGCCAGGACCCATATGCTTCAGGATGAAATTCTCATCATCAAATTTCTCCCTGTAGATGGACTTGCCCCCTGTGTCATCGTGGCGTATGAAGTCACCACCCTGGCACATAAATCCCAGAGTATTTCTGTGAAAGCAGAAACCTTTATAACCAAGTTTTTTCTCCCTGGTGCTCAGAACATGAAAGTGTTCTACTATCTTTGGAACTTTGTCTGCAAACAGCTTGCAGGAGACGTGGCCCAAGGGCTCGCCGTCGGCAGGGATGGATGTCAAAGAACATGGAGGGGTTGACCATGGCGAGGAATTCTGGGGCAGCAGCATCTGCAAGGCCTGTTGACCTAACCTTTACACATCTCAGAGAGACAGGGCTGATCCTTGAAAGGTCATTTGGGACACTGGTTCCCAAATCTGGCTACACTTCAGAGTCACCTACAGAGCTGTAAAAGTCATGTATCATGGATACCAAGGAATCTGAATTTTTAAGTTGTTTTCCTAGTGGTTTGGTTGTATCCAGGGGTGGGGGTTTGAGTTAGGCCTTGTCTAGCCCTGTTCTCTGCCACCAGGCAAAAAACTCCTTCCTGCTATCTCAGGCAGGTGGAACCTGTCTGGGTTGCAGACTTGAACCAGCAGGGTGCCACACTGCCCGCTCCGCCCCGCTCCCTGGGGAGCCCTTCCAGTGTCTGATATCCATTTCCCCCCTTGCATTCTCTGCTTGTTTCTCCAAAGATCTTGAATAGCTTGTGATTATCAGCCAGCCGATTTCTTTGTCTCCCATCTGGTTACTATCCCTGTCCTCTCCTTTGGGAGGCGGGTCCAGTCATTTGCTTCTCCTTGTTATTCTCTGAGGCTAGAGCTTTGCTCCACTCTCCCCCTAGCTCTTCAATCCTCCCCACACTTTCTCCTGTCTGGAGTTTGAGTTTATTTTTCTTCCTGCCTAACTACTTCTAATATACTAAGTCAATAAACAGATTCTCTGTGGTTACATATGGCAAATGGCTGAAATTTACAGTTGAGAGTAAAATTTCCTCATTTGGGAAAAAAAATCATTTCACGGATTTAGAAAGTGGTCATTCTGATCTCCAGGGCAAATAAAAGTGTTTTATAACCTTCCACAAAAGCTTATGCCTTGATTAAATTTTTATTATGAATTATTAATTAAACCAAGGAAACACAGAGGCCTAAACCTTTGCTTAAATTTGCTCCAGATTGAGACACAAACCAAATGCAGCAAGAAACCCTGAAGGGGAGGTTTAATGATGAGTAACACATACAAAACTATCTGAGCACTTTCATCTGCCACAGGCTCCGGACCAGCCATGGAAATGAGCCCATGTGCCCAGGCCTGAAGAGAGGCCTGCAGTGCGCCTGGAAGTAAGAGGACCTCCTCAGCTTCATGATCTCTTTTGGATCATGGGTTTGGGTTTCATGGGACATTGTGAATTTGGAGACACACAGACTATTCACTTGATGAACGGCTGTGGTCAGGTGGAGAGGGGTAGGAAGCAAAATAGAAAAGAAGCCTGTGGTCTTGGAAACTGAGCCAGAGGTCAGGAGAAGTGGGTCACTATGTTCATCACGGAGTCATGGACTCAACCGGGGCCACCAGATACAGTGGTGCAGGTTGCCTGCAGATCGGGGCAGGTGAGTACAGAACACAGCTCATGTACTTCTTACCAAGCCTTGCTCCTAGCTGTAGAGATGTGTCGTCCACTAGGAGGTTGGAACATCTGTTTCCGATTCGAACAAGGGAGTCATATGCTGGTCAAGACTTACTTGGAGGCTGAAAGTATATGAATGGGATACACCTGCATTCTTCCGGAAGGGGCATCTTTCTTAGAATGGAGAGGGGTTGTTTGGGCAAGTGGTGGCCTAGAATTCATCCAGCAGATGGAGGGGATGCAAAGAGCTCACAGTAACTTGGGGAAGCAGACAAACAAGCAAAGTGCTTCAACACAGTGGTGACAAATGAGCCACAAGACACCGGTGCACACGGGTGCCGGCCCACCCAGATGCAGCGGGACAGGAGAGGAGCGGGGACGCTTTCTTGAGGATGATGTTTAAACGAGTCTTGAAAAGTGGAAGGGGGTTTGGAATGAAGGTGTGGGGGCTGGGAAGTCACTGGAGGCAAAGGAAGTGCGCCACCAAAGTGATGGAGGATGAAGCGGGGTCTGTCTGACTAGAAGAAAGAGATGCTCCCAGAGAAGACATGGAGATTCTTTGGGGGCTCCCCACCAAAGAATATGTGGTTGTGGTTCAAGACATTTTCCAATATGAGCATTTATTCAGATGGGAAAGAAGAGTTGAGGCCCATCCCCTTTCTCCGCTGGCCTCCACGGGTGGGCGAGAGCGAACACCAGATGCCCAACGCAGTGCTGGGCGCCCGACACATTCCAAGGCTAGTTTTGTTCCCTTCTCCACTTCTTCCTCCCCAGTCCTTTTTAATATGAAAGGCATACATTGGTGTGTCTTTTAAAACATTCATAAAGGAACGAACAAAAATGGGAAGTGACAGGTGCACTTGGCTCTTTGGCGATGGGCAGCCCCCATGGTTTTGTGTCCCCACGTTTGAGCCGGCTTCTGAGAAGGTATTGCTGTTGGCCCCCCAGATCAGCCCCTCCCAGAGGAGGAGAGGAAAGGGCAGTTCTTGACTGCCCAGTAAGCAAAATTCGACTTATTTGATTATCTTTAGGGGCTCATGATCTCTCTGAGTATCCAGGCTTCCCGTCATGCCTAGAGAAGATTCTGCATGGGGACAACTCGGCTTTTATTTGGCTCTTATTTATACTGAATTCAGTGCTCATGGAAAATGGCATGTTGACAACACTGCTTCCTAGCATGACATCACGTAAGTTTGAAGACACCACATAACAAGTACCCTGTGAAGATAAGAGAAGTGGTAGGAAGAAGTGAAAGATGCTGTTTCCTCCCTAACGTCTGCCACGCCAGGAATCACTGCGCAGAGGGAAGGCGCAGAACCGAAGCCCCAGGGCTGGCAAGCGAGCCCAGGGGTCGGGAGGGGCCGCCCTAGAGGCGTATCTCAGTTTCCTCCCTTGGTTTTGGTCTGAGGCTGGGCGGAGAGGTAGGTGGAGAGCTGTGGGGCTGGTCTGAAGGATGAGGAGGAAGGGTTAATCTGTGCCGGTATCTAGTTTTAAAATCTGCCATACGAACAAATCCATCAGAGCCTTGCATCCACTCAATTAACCAGCACCTATGAAAGCTCCCTGTGAGCCCAGCACCGTGGAGGCGCCCAGGGAAGCAGGTCCTTCTGTCCCCACCATGGAACTGCTTGAGCCCTCTACAACATCTCTCTCCAAAAAAAAAAAAAAAAAAAAAAAAGGCGGTTCCTTTTTTTTTGCTCCTTATTTTTGTTTCTTGCCTTCTTCTACAACCAGAGGAAAAATAAGGTGCAAAATTCCTAGTTTACCTTGAGTTTCTGAGGGAGTGAAGTTCCTTGGAAAAACAGTACTTTATTCCTTTCTTTCAAATGTCTTTTTCCTGGAATACAGTTCAATTGTGGGTTCTCAAACGCTCCTGAAGTGTTTTTTATTTGTTTGTTTTAAAGGAGAACAGGGTGTCAAGGCAGCTGAAGCAGACTTTTGGTGGCTGCCTTCCAAGGGGGAACCCCTGTTCCAGGGCTGGAGCATGAGGGGCGGGGTGTGTGGGGAGTGCGACCCAGGGGGAGGTGGGCTCAGCATCCTACTCCAAGTCATCTTATTTGAGGAAGACTCCTGCTATCCCTCAATAGAATGTTGTAAAAGCTGAAGAGTCTGCTGATGGGAGGAGGAAAATGACTTCTTGACAACAGATGGAAAATCAAAGGTGTGTCCCCAAACCAGAGACAGTGCTCAGAGGTCCTCCCAGCAGGGACACATATGAGGCAATGCTTTTCTGGTTCTCCTCAGCCGCCTGGGAGAGGCGTTCCTGGGGAGCCAGAGGGGTTTAGGCTGGGGAGGGAACTGAGGAAGAATGCGAGTGAGGAGATGCTAGCCTGAAAGGTAAGAGCTGGTTTCATTCCGGTCCGTGATATGGACCACTTGGGTCTTGGGTATTATTTAGCATTAAGCCCTGACTTTAGATTTGAGGAAACCGAGGTCCAGAGAAGTTTAAACTTGCCTTTGGTCACACGGGGAATTTGTGGCCCAGCAGGGTGTAAGATCGCTCCGTAATCCCTGGTCTTATCTTTGCTGGGGGCGTTTGAAGTTCTTTGCTGCTCTCAGGTAGAGGAAGAACCCATGAGGAAAACATTGACTTTAGAGTCAGGAGACCTTGGCTTTGGGGTCTAATTGCTCAGTTCCCATCTTGCCAACATATTATCCCAAGCTTTCTAGACTTGGGCAGAGTCCTAAACACTTGCTTTCAAGCTGGTGACCTGTGAGGGTTAGCAGGAAGAGAGGGTTCAAGGCCAATTCAGAACCCTGTGTGTGTGTGTGTGTGTGTGTGTGTGTGTGTGTCCCTCCCTTCTTTTGGAGGCAGCAGTTAGGGGGCAGTGTGACCCTTTAGGAGGAGATAAACTGCCTCAGATAGCAGGGGTTTATCTTTGAGGTTATTGCAAATGTGACAGACTCCTTAATCTAGTTCTGTCCAGACATGAACTGGTAGCTCGATAAACTGTTGGCTGCTGGATTTCATGTATTTATCAAGTCCCAACAATTATCAGAAGGTAATTATCCCCTGGAAGGCCCGTGGCTCAAGAGATAAGCAGTGCTCCGCCCGTCTTGCTTCTGCCACTGGTCCGTAAGTTGTCATTCCATGCCCTGTGAGGGTTTTCTCCTCTTTCCCCAACATCCTAAATTTCAGAGGAGGTTTGATGTTTCAACACGTCTGCTTTGGTGTTCTTTGGCCCACAACTGAAAGTAAAATCCAATGGTTTTTATAGGTGGATAAATCCTTTTTAAAGGCCCCTTTGTTATCACCACGGGGTTTGCGAGCACTAAAAGTGGGTTTTAAGGGACCAGGGAGACCTTAGATCCAAGTTTGCTGTATCTGGAAGGGACCAAGTGACCGCTTGGCATGACCCTTTCATACTGTAGACGAAGAAGCCAAAAAACACAGGAGTCAAGGCCTTGTGAAAGGAATGTGCTTTTTAGAGTTGGGCAGATGTGGATTTGAAGCTTGGCTTTGACTTTGACCTGCTGTCTGACCATGGGTTATCTCCAGAGCCCCTATTTCCTCACCTGTCATGTGGAGCTAGTAATCCAGACCTCAGAGCATTGTTGTGAGAGGTGAAAACTTTCCCCGGTCAGGTCACACAGATAATTGGGGACAGGGAGTAGCCTGGTTCCCAGATCTCCATTCTTTCCATTATACTGTGGAATCTTCTTCTCTGGAGGCCTTAATTTTCTCATTAAATAAAAAGTGAAGATTCTTCTTTGTTCTACTCAAAGTTCTAGTTCAGTGTTTCTCAGACATGGCCCCTTCAGATGTTATGAGGCTCAGTTCTGGTCGGGACTCATGTTTATATGATGAAAGCATCTATATTTTTTTCTGGATGAATTAATAGCTGACTTGCAGACATCACGTCCTGATGTCTCACTGAGAGTCATTTTATCCCACTCATCCTGGTAAATTTTCTATTTAGGTTTGGTGGCTGCAGGAACATGGGCTTGGGGGGTATGCTTCCCAGCTGAAGGGGTATTACTGGTCCCCAAAATGATAGTCCCATTCCAAGATCGGGGACCTGGGTTTGAGGACTCAGGACTGTTTTCAAGTGATCTCAACCTGTCCAGGACGTTGTCTGCGCCTCGGACGCTAGGTGGCGCCGCAGGAACATCCTCGCGGCCCAAGGCACGGTCACAGCCCGGGAGCACTTGCCGCGGCGCGGGGGAATTCTCTGCGTTTCGCGCAGGATCAGGGTTCCCTCGGGCCACCTCTCACCGCCTTGTCCTCCCATCAAAAACACAGCTTCCCTCAGGGGGAAAGGCCTGGTGTTGGCCTGCCCGGAGACGGGAGTCGTGACCCATTTGCTGTTAGGCTGTTCCAATTCAGCCTTTTAAACACCAAAGGGCTAATCGTGTTTATTCCTTATCAGTCGCTGCTTCCGCCCCCTGTGTTATTAACGATTCATTTGCTTTGAGTCGCAGCGTTACAAGGCTTTGGGGACGCGAGAAATACCTCCCTATTTTTCTGTTTTTAAAAGACTGCAGAAGAGATACATATTCGGCTTGAGTGATGGGTGCCTCGGAGTTGGCCTAGAGATCTGCTGGGGACTGGGGAGCAGGAAGCTGCAGGGAGTTCGAGCACCTGGCGAAGGTCCCCGGGCGGTGGCTCTCCAGCCAGGTGCGTCCTGGAACGTCTTTTCCTTCAGGCCGGCCCCGCCAGCGCCCCCTGGAGGTGGGCCGGGGAGTGGGCACCAGGCGCGACCACCCGCAGCCAAGGTCTGCCTCCACTTTTCTGTTTCCCTCTCAGGATTCCTCAGAGATTCCCAATTGCCTCTCTGGTCGCAATAAAGTTTCCCCACTTCAGAGTCTATTGCTGTCCTCTTAAGACCCGTCCGTGTCAACATTTACACTTCCCTCATCCCCACTGCCCCATCCAGACAAATGTCTTCTCTGCCCCACTGGGTTCTAGGTTCCCTGCTCTTCTGTGCCTCACCAGTTTGAGGCTCATTTCTCAGAGGGAGGACTCCTCTCTGGTCTTGACCTGGCAGGCACTTGTTTAGATCAGACAGGGGTGGGGTGGGGGGTCTCTCCCTACGCCAAGTCTTCCACTTCACTTCCAGATTTTGGACAATCAGGAATTTAGCCAAGTTTGGTCTCTTTACTTAGGAATTTAGCCAAGTTTGATCCCTTTTCTGATTTCTTAGTGCTGAAAGCACACTTCAGGTATTCTTTTCCTGTTTACCAGGATGGTCAGATCTGGAAGTGATTTGAAAATAAGGGCAGTTTCTCTTTCTGCCCCAGAAGTTTACAATGGTCTAGCTCAGACCTGGGAAGTTGATGGAAATTTCAACTACATTAGCCTCAGCTGTGAGGCCAGAGAGATGCTAGGCAGAGAGTGAAGAGCTGGCAGATGGAAAAGGGAGAGGGAGGACTAAGAGGGGCTACAGGAACCAGGGCCCATGTCTGCAGGCCTGGTGGTGTCTGAGAACTCTGGGACTGTGGGTAAGTTGCTTCACTTCTGGAGCCTCAGTTTCCTGTTCTGTAGAGTGGGAATACGACTGCTACCTCATAGCGGTATGGTGAGGATTATGAACTACTGCCTGTGAAGTGCCCTCCTGGCAAATAACAGAGACTAATATCTAACAGGTGTTAGCAGGGATCCATTCGTAGTCACTGCTCTAGTCTTTCACCAAACTGATTTTATAGACAGCTCAAGTACCTGCTTTTTCTACTGTGTTTGGGATTAGGAGAAACTTGCCCTGAATTAGTAGTGTTTTCCATTGTTTTATGGGCTGTAAGGTCTTCTTCTGTCCTCCACAGAAAGGAAGAAAGGATGACTGGATTAATATTTTCCCTCAGGATTCTTGAGGAAGAACTCATGATGTAGTGAAGCCACTGGGGATAAATGTTGTAGTGTACCCGGGTTGGGGGAGGGGCGTATGTCAGCTTCCTCCCCTTTACCTTGGGGATTCCACACAGGCCCCTCCTTTCCAGAAATATTCTGGGACACCAAATATTGCTGTACCATCTCTCTGGAATGGACCTGTGAGTAGCAGCAAGTCCATCTCTTTGCTTTTGGTGAAAATTGGTAGGTAGAGTTTGTAAACATTTTGCAATATGCCACAATGTAAAACACCTCTTGGACTAAAAATCAAACCAAGCATCCTTTGCCTTTAAAAATCTCTTGCTGTCAAAAATATAAAAAGAAGTCCTGTTTAAATTTCTGTTTTTCTCCTGCAGAGATGCTCCATGTGTTGTTAGAGAATGACTGACCTCTTTTTTTTCCTTGCAATTGTTTTTGAAGATATAGTTGACATACAACTTTGTATTAGTTGAAGATGTACTGCCCTTGTTTTAAGAGTTTAAAATATTAACACAGTCAACACCTCGCATTTGAGGAATACTGTCTGTGTTTTTATCTTATTGATGTTATGGGGTTGACAAGCACATATCTTCTCCTCTGTAGATGAGGAAACCGGGACACTGGTCTGCCATATTCCCAGTCCAGGAACAGCATGCCTACAGGTGGGCCAGGGAGCTCTGAAGACCTTACCAGCCCTGTAGTTGTCATTCCGTGGGCAGAGCAAATGGACTTGGATTCCTGCGGCGATCCTGTCTGAAACAAACCCTTCTTCCAGCTCCGGACCCTGAACACTGCGGCAGCTCTGAGGACAGTCTGCAGCAGTGAACAGGAGAGACCTGGGATTGCTGCTCTTGCCTCAGCGCTCCTGACTCTGTGGTCTTTGGCAGAGAACTGAGCTCATTTGTTAATAAATACTATGAATGTGACTCATATACCAAGCCATCCGCTAATGCGAATGACTGAAATTATTAATGCTCTGAGAAAGAGCCTCCTTTGCTTGCCAGCAGACTTAAAATAGTAATTCATTAATACTGGCTTAATTATTTTTAAAAGATGGCCTAATTAAAAGCAATACATTCTCTGTGTGTTTATATGTAGAACTGTATATATAATATATGCATGTGTGTGCTTACAAATATATATATATATTTAGCATGGTACAAATTGTTGGAAGAAATACCCAGGAACCAGCCCCCTTTCTGTCGCTGGATTCAGCGTACAGACCACTCCATGAGGGTGTGGCACTGGTGGCTTCTCAGTGGCTGCACGTTGCACAGAGCCCTGCCCCAGCATCAGGGGCCAGCAGCCTTGGGAGAGGCAGGTTCTGATCTCTGCTCTCCTATTAGGATGTTCCTTTCCCTTCCTGAAGGTGTTGAGATGCTTGAGCAGGGGATGTTGGGCAAAAGTGTCGTTGGCAGAAGAGACATGGACTTGGGCTTTTGTTTGTGGAGCTGGCTGTCTAGCTTTCCTAATGAGCAAATGTGTTCTCTTTAAGGAAACAAACAAAGCAAAACACCAATTCATCTGGATTTTATTCATTTGTTTTCAATACAAACAAACAAAAGGAGTCGGGAGAAGTGGTTATTTCTGCACCAACTATTTCAAATGCAAGTTACTCCATCGCTCGGGGTGTTTGGATGGTGCTTGTCACCATAGGACCCACAGGGCTAGTTCCAACCGTGTTTGGTAAGCTTTTTTTTTTTTTCTTTCCAAAATTCCCAGCGTTCCTTTAAGGCCCATTTAGCTGCGGGTTTTGTTTATTCTCCCGGCAATCAGCATTTAAAATAAGACAAACAAGCATTTTTCCTGGTCTGTGAAACCCTGCCGGCCAGCCTCCACCTGTATACCTGAAGCCAACGTGCCCAATTGAATTTCTCTGTAACCCATACCCCCTTTAGAGACCTGCTCCCTCCGTACTCTGAGCTGGAAATAGAGAACTTAAGCAGGGCAAATGTAATTTTAAGAATTGCTAATGATGCTAGAAATCTGCAATGCAATTAGCATCATTGAATTTGGCGTGTCTCCGAAGGCACGAAACTCCTTGTCACACCGCAGTGGCAGCAGCGGCAATCGCCTTCATGTGCGCCGGGCGCCCGGGTAGGCTGGCAGCCGCTTCGCACCCAAATATGATCGTTTCGTGAAACTTCCTCTCCTTCCCTCTCAGCTACTGACTTCCTTGTCTCTTTTCTAGGATTCGGGGGTTGGATATTTTCCGTTGGTTAAATCCTTAGATTTGGGTCCCCCGGTGACGTCACTCGAGGTAATTTTCTAGGTAATTGGGATCCCTACTTGTGAACTCATTTTGCTCCCTGGGATTACAATGCTGCAGTTCAACCCATGTTCCCCCTTTTCCAGAACCTCAGTAATTCTCTTCTCTAACTTCCTTTTCTTTGCCACTCTCCATGGTTGAGAGGTAGTGTGAAGAGTTAATGATAGGGATATGAAATGAGCCAGGGGGAAAAAGAGAGTGAGAAAGCAAAACAAAAATGAAAACAAAACAAAAACCAGAATGAATTGTTGGATTCTTACTTTTTCATAAGAAAATGATTTTTGTCTCTGGAGAAATAACATGGGCCAGGCGTGGAAACCATGTTAACTGGCTCAGAGGTTGCAAAATCCAGAAGATGGTCTCGGTAGGTTTGTTCAGTTTAGCAAAGGTTTCTGCTCTGGGGATCCTCTTGCAGATACAGAGGTCCAAATCAGAAGCTTGTAGAGGGGAGCTGTTCCTCCAAGATTCCAGATGTGTCTGTGAGACAACACATTATGGGGCAAATTGATTTCACCCTTGGGAAACCGGAGATTTTTCAAAGTTATGTCTGCAAAGCCAGCTAATGCAATTCCCCATTAGTGCATTAAAGTGTGCCCTTATTAATTCAAACATAAAGGCAACAAAATAAGCTGTTAAATTTAAAATATAATACATATATAATGAGAATGTGTGAAAGCCTTATTCAAATGAAAATACAGGAGTGTTTGAACTACTGAGGTATCTTTTGTATTGAATTATGAGCATATGTAATAGATTTAATTATTAATTTCCCCATTGTTCTATGCACACAGACAGGGTTCAAGGCACAGTCGTTCGCTGGCTTTCATAGATCTAATTTGTATAATTATTGCCTGAATAAAGCATTGCTCCAATCCCTAGCTCCCTTTCTTTTTTCCCCCTTCTAAATACTATTTCAATGCTGCATTCCAAAAGGGGAACACCTGCCACTTCTTCAAAGTCAGCTGATCATTTGGAATGATGGACGGCGCTGCTGCCGATGACGTCCCCTTTCAAGTCTCTTTGTCTAAGTGAATTATCGTGCATCCTTTTAATTTTATTGAACAAATTACATTTGTCAAGGTCTATCTTTGTAAATAAATGATAACTAGAGACACATGGATGTGTATTTCTGCTGTTCAAGGGCTCTTGTTCCATTTCTGGAAGCCAGATGAACATGGAACAAAGGAGAAAGTTTCCTCTAAAAGCAATTATCTTTCTGCATTCCCATCAGTATAATTATATTGCAGGGAATTTTAAGAAGCTGTAGAAGTAGAATTGAATGCTTAAAACTGTGTTTGCTGAATTGCTATGCAAAAGTTGAGCAGGCTGTACTGCATCACACTAACCAGTCTAACTCTCTCCCGGCCACATTTCTCTAAGGTTAGCGTGTGCCTGAAGGATGGGGAAGGTGAGTGGAGGTGGGTGAGGAGGTATGTCACATTTTGGGGTTCGTGTGTTTCTTGAAAGGAACATTTAATGACATCCCTGAAACCTGAGGGCTGTTAGCAAGGTGAGTGGGGATGTGTACAATCAAACTACCCATTTCCAGTCCATTTGGAAAGCTTCTGAGTTGCAGATTGCCGTCTGTATGGAACAGAAACATACTAGCTTATTAACTAATCCATTAATGGAGGTGAAATAATGAGGGGATTGTTCATCAAATCCTGGTAGCAGCAATTACATTGCTCCAAAAAGCAAGTGAGCAGCTGGTTTAGAGAGATATTGAATGTGGTTTGTGTGGCGGGTGTGTCAATACTGCATGTCAACAAGGATCACTTCTTTACCATTGGCTCCCCCATACTTCAGTGAAGTAAACTATATTGTCTCATCACTGAGGCTATCAATAATCTCATCCTTCCCCTTCCCAGTTTTCACTAAACCACCTGAATACAGGGGAAAAAAAGCATCAGTGAGCAGTGACAATAGAGAATGCCAGGATTATGTGTTAGTTTAGTACTGGCTGGTAGGTTTTGAGTTACCAGGCAATTGATGGGATAATGTTGTGACCTAGAGATCATGAAAAATAAAAAACAAAAAACAGAAACAAGGATGATCTTGTATCTTCAAAGAGAGATGGGTAAAGGAGATTAGAAGCCAGGAAATAATATTCCCAGTTCACAAGAGACTGACTGCAGGGAGCCATGGGAGGAGCGTGGGCCCCGGGGTCAGAATCAGGGGCAGCCACTTGGCCTCCCGCAGCTGTAACCAGGGGTCTGAACCAGATGATCTAATAGCTTATGTTGAGATTCCAGGTCCAGGATCATGAATGCCATTATACCCATGGGCATTGATCTCCACAGGACAGTGGTGAAGGGAAGATCTGCATACTGAGGGTGAGCTGCTAGAGCTTCATGAAGGTGCTGAAAAGAAAAAGTGATTTAGTCTCTTAAGAAAATGAGTCCAGTGCTCCTATCTCCAATATCAGTGGGGGATGTCTGGTGATCAGCAGGGCTGGAACCCAGGGGTTCCGTGAGTTTGAAGGTAACGGTTGGAAAGCGGTAGGTCTATAAAATAGTGTTTGAAACGTGCTTGGGCATCTTTGTTGTTGAAAAGACTCCTCTCTGAGGGGAAGGTGGCTGGTGTGTCCGACTTACTTGAATCAGATCACCTCACTAAGCATGCAGTGAAGGGAATGGGCAGAGCCGGCCAGCATGTCCAGCTTAGTATTAAATTCAGTCCCCCCCAAAAGTGCCAGACACTATGCCTGGTGCTGGAAATGGATAGTCACATAAGACCCGATCCCTGTTATCAGGACCAAGTTGCATAAGTCTGCTGGAGAGGCCAGGGAGGAACGTCAGTGCTTACAGGACAGAGTGATGAGGGTCATGACATGGATCTCCTGGGAGGGGCGTGTGTGCTGTGGGAGCACAGTGGGAGCAGGGGGTGGTCAGAGAAGGCTATGGAAGGAAGTGAGGCTTGAGTGGACACAGTCAAATAAGAGTGGGGTGAGAGAATGGTACCAGAGGGGAGAATATGTGACATAAAACAGCAAGTCACATTTAGGAAGCTGCTAACATATCAAGATGGCCAAGGAGAAGGGTGAGGATGAGTGAGTGGGAGGAGATGAGGCTGAGGCAATTAGCACATGCCAGATGAGGAGGGGCCTGGAGGGGTCTAGCCAGGAAGCCCGAACTTCATGCTGCAAGTCATGGAGAAGCATCGAAGGAGTTTCATAGGTAGATGACATGATCAGGGTCATGCTTTAGAAGGGTCCTATTGGGAGCCAGGACCCAGTGCAGAATGAAAAATGGGGCTCCCTGTTTAAAAACCAAGAAAAAATGCTGTTAAATGTACTAAAATATAGAGCTTTTCCCTTTGTTCTGTAGTCTCTTAACTTGCCACGGTGGTGTTTTAAATTTGCTATTTCATGACCCTTCTCCCAGGCAGACCCTCACTGGAGCTGGGGCCCTACCCTGAGACTTGGGGTGTGTGTGGCCTATTAGCTGTTGGACTAATGGGCTGTGCCCCAGCTAGAGATGGGAAAGTAGAGCTAGGCACCTATCTAACTAGAGACCTGGTACTCCAACCCTTGGCAGATGGGTGACTCACAAAGATATTGCAATATCTATGTTAGGTATCTGGGTCTGGTGTGGGTGCCAAGTCATCTGCCAGATACACTGTGGCACTATTAGCCTAGGGTGGAGATAGCCACTGCCATGCCCACCCCTAGACCCTGTGAGGCATGTTCACTCAACCCTGACCCTCGCCACACCCGTGCCCAGGCCCCTGCTGAGGTGGAGCCCGCAGTGGTCACTGGGAAGGCTTAGGGAGGAGGGAGGCCGTGCAGGGCCTGGGTGCCAGGGTACAGGTGAGTGGGTGGCTGACAACCTATACCAGGAACCAGGAGGTGGTGAAAGGAGTGGCACATAGGAGGCAAAGCCCTAAGTCCCTAGTGCATGGTCTGTTGTCCCATGGGCTTCACTTCCAAAACACTAAATTACTAAGATTTTCAAGATGGCAACCACAGAGCATTAAACCTGAAATGTGGGGCCCTGTGCAACTGCAGGATCACTTACCCATGAAGCTTATCGGCAGCAGGGAGCTATAGAGGAGCCAGGTAGAAGGCAGGGAACCCATTAGGAAGGGAGCTATCTGGTGACAAGTCACAACAACTGCATTTAAGGCAGTGGTGGTGGGAAAGGCAAGGAAGCGCCATGGGCAGAGACTGGGTTGGAGAAGGCAGTGGGATACGGGGTAACTTTGAGATTTCGAGTGTGGGGCAAGTGGTACTTTATGAAATGCTTTCACACAAATTTTATAATTTAGTCTGCAAAATAACTGTGGGATATATATTTTTGTTACTCCCATTTTACAGTAGGGGAATAGTCAGAGAAGTCAGGTAATTTACTCAAGTTTGTTTAGTCAGAAGGCTTGGGACCCAACCCAAGGCATCTGATTTCAATTTCACATTCTGTCCACTGTGACATTAGCCTCTCTGCTGCTATGAATGACTCTGGCCTGGTTCTTCAATCATTTGCTTGTTCGTTCATCCACCCATCCATTCATTCATCCACCCATTGCTTCATTCAGCAAATTCTTCTTAAAGTGACCACGATGCACCAGACACTCACCTAGGTGTGGGAGGTATGGGGGTGAGGCAGCCACGCAAGGCCTCTGCTCTCATGGAGCGCACACCCTGGCAGGGCCCAGGTGCCAAATTTAATCAGGGATTCCCGTAGGGCTTTAAGGGCTGGTGGAAGTGATTATTTATTTTTCTCTTCTGTTTCTTGTCCTGGTTTCTAATGAATTAGAGTTTGATTAGCTGCAACAGAGCAATCACGTCTACAGGGAGAGGAATAAAGTATCCTTTCAACCACCCCTATCCAAAAGCCGTGGGTAATTAGGAAAATCAAGCCCTGGTGCTCATTATCTCCACCTGGCTTGGCGGAGGTCTGCCCATTCTGTAGATAAATAATTATCTTGTTTTATTTTTTAATTTAAAAAATATATTATCTGTTTCAAAGAATGTTATAAATCTCCGACTAGGAGACTGGATATTCCCAGTGGGGATAAATTTCAAAGTACTAAAATGTTGCTGAGCCAACAGCAACGGTTCTGAATACTGTTCAGATGACTCAACAGTATGGGTCAGGAAGGCACTTAACTGGCTGATGACTCAGCCCCCCCCCCCCCCCAGTGTCTTGCACCATAGAAGGGCCTCCAGGAAGGCTTGTGTTAGGATGAACCAGTTTTCTCCTTGGGTGCATAGCCCCTGAACTAGAATGGCTGCCAAATGGCACGGGTGCTAGAGCATGAGCATTTACGGTCTGAGGAAATTACTGGAAGTTTGGAGACTGAAATCCTTTTAAAGGCAATGCTTTATTTGATAGGAAGCAACAATATAGAAAAGACTAATCATTGAATGAATAGTCATGGCGAACTAAAATCATTGTTCTTGCAGGAGAACTTCCTGAGCCTGATGATGTTTCTGTGGCCTGCCTTGTGTCAGAGATTCTGAGGGACTGTAACATGAAAACTCGTGACAGCAGTAGGCACACCCCAGTCTGCACACTCCAGAATGCCTTGGTGTGGTCCTGAGCTGATAGCCACGGTGCTGGAAGAATGAGAAATACAGAGGTTGGTCCTGGAAGGTCTGGTCTGTAGTAGGTGTGGGGAGAGAAGGGAATCAAGAAGCCTGAGTCAAGCCAAAAGGCATCAGTGACCTGAAGACCATCCCTGGACTGACTGGACCTCCCTTGGGCACACCCTCATCATTCTCCACACGGCCTCCCTTTGTGCACAGGAGGCCTCCTTGTGCGTGTTCACCGGGTGAAACATGGCTCTTCCTGATGGTGTTCCCTATCCGGCCCAGTGGCATTGCTCTGTTCTTGCACAGTCCCTCTCCACACTAACAGAAGCTTTTCCTGGGTTAACACCTCAACCCATCAAGCTTAAGTGATTGTTAAAATATTTTGTTATTGGCTGAGTCTTTGTGAAGTGGCTTACCTTGGACTCCAACTGGCTTCAAGAGATTTGTGTGTGTCTTGTATTCCAGAGGAGCTGTGCCCTGAACCCAGCACCTTCCACCACGCAGGCCTCTACCCTTCCCTTCCCTTTCACTCCAAATGGGGGGGGATCGCACTCATGGGGAGGCCATGAGGAATTTTGATTTCAGCTTTTATGTCATTGCCTGGTCAATTTAAAGAGGGACAGCATCCTGTTGAAAACGTGTTAAAAACACGTGATGTGGTTGGAATCTGCCCACCAGCATCAGGTAATGAGCACATGACTAGTTGAGTAAGAAGTGAAGATTCTCATGTCACTCTGTTGAGTGAGAAACCTAACGGACCTTCACTGGGTCCTTTCTGAGACCTTCCCTGATATTAAGTTCTTTACCTTCTGTTGGCAGCGTCGCACCTGTGTCTGCATTCATGTTGCAATCATGATGCGATAATTTGGCTACCCCGAGGAAATGATATTCATTTATTAACATCTTGTTAAAATGACTTAAACAAGCACACTAGTGTTTAATAGTAGTATTATGTCAGAGCCATGAGTCTTAAGTAAATCTGACCTATTTCTGATATATGTTCAGAGACTCATTTTAGTTTGTGTGTGCGTAAGGAGGGGTTGGGATTAAACATCAAGGTCAAATATGTAATTGTCCTTACATACAAGGACAGAAGGTCATGTATGCAAAAGATGTGACAGAGAAGGTACTGATTGGAATAGAACCAGGCTAGGCTCTGTTGTGATTTTCCTCTTGCACCTAATATGGCACGTGCAGTATAAAAACTGAGATAATAAATTGGGTAGGTAGGGCAAGCAAATACTGGAATAAAGAACTCTACAGTAACAAACCACAGTGCATATTCACAGCTGGTGAGATAAACTCTATTCATGAAGAGATTTTGATTTCAGCCCCTTATAAGAGAATTGTAAGATACTGACAGCATCTAATCTTGAGGTAGGTAGATTGTGGTGAGATGGCTAATGATGAATAATTTAAAAATCAATCTGTGGCTAAGTGTGGTGAGCTTCAAATCACCTCACTGCTGTGGGCTGTGGGGTGTGGGGAGCCACTGTGGTGAAATGGAGCTTGCAATGCTCCCTGCATTCCTTGTTCCAATTCCATTCCTGGCTCTTTAATTGCTCTGAGACCGAAGATTCCTTTTCCTGAAGTTTCCTGAGCTATGGAGTACCCCATGTCTTACCAGAGCTGAGTCCTGCTGCCCGCTTCAACTCCTTGGCCCTGCTGCTCCCACCTCCTTCTAGAGGTGGGTGGGGAACCTGGGAAAGGCCTGGTTGCTGTCCTCTTGGACATCCCTGGTGACCCACAGTCCAGCGACAGAGACCAATGAAGGGGTGGCTGCGGTCGTGGGGCTTCTGCGAGGCCCCACAGCTTTGGAGACACAGCAGCAAAGGAAGGAACAACCATGCTGGGGTTCTGAAAGGTCCTTGAGACCAGCAGGAGGAGAAAATCCACATCAGGGAAGGCTGGTGAGGAGGGAAGAGCGGTCCCAGCCGCAGCAGGATGTGAGGGGTGGTGCTGGGTCACAGATGTGTTTCCACCTAATTGGAATGCAGGGAGCTCGTGGGCAAGGCAGTGTTGGCATTTTGTAAATCAGACACTCTTCTGAACACTCTTGTCCCATAACCCCCTACCTTGACTGTGTGAACCTAAAATATTCCAACGGTATATTAATGACAGCTAAATTGTTGTGGCACAGCATCACGTTTATTGGAGCCCTGCCTTGCAGCCATCCCATGGGTCCTCTGCATTTGCGGCAACATGTGGCCCTATGGGAACAGTGACATACACCTGTTCGCACTTTCAGGTCTTCTTTGTGTCATGTCCTCTCTCACAAGTGATGATGATGATGGTGATGATGATGAAGGTAGCAGCTAACATTTACATAGCGCTAAGGACCTTTCAAACATTAACTTGTTCCATTTTCATAAAAGCCCTCTGAGGTAGGTACCATTATTGTCATTCCCACTTTACAGATGAGGAAACAGAGGCAAAGGAGTTAAGTGATGTAAGGTCACACTCTTGTTAGTGATGGAGTCAGGATTCAAATCCAGTCTTTCTGGCTTTGCTGTCTGCCCTCACAGCCACTTTAGCATGGTGTCCTCCACTGCTTCTTAAATGACAAAGAAACACAAGTCAAACCATCTTTTACAGTGTCCAAAGGCTGTGGAAATTTGTGTCCGCCATGGAGTGGTCCTACCCCCACATAAATTTATTCAGACACTTACTGATCACGTACCACCTGCTGGATCACCATACTGGAGGTAAGACCAATACAGACGTGAGCTTACAGTCATTTTGGAAAGTCAACACATTAAACAAGAATCACAGTGATGTGTGTGAGGATTATGCTAGATGAAATAGAAAATAATAGATGAAATATAAAATAACAATAGCTAATATTTACTAGGCATTTTGCTTTGTCCTGCTAGGCACTGTTCTCAGTGCCTTTTTTTATGGATTCTCTCTTAATCTTCACAGCAGCCCTATGAGAAAGTACTATTTTATCCCCATTTTCCAGATAAAAAAGTGGAGGTGCAGCAAAGTCACATAATTGCTGAGCAACACAATCATTCAATGGTGTGGCCAAGGCCCCAGGAGAACACATCTAGGGTGCACTTAGCCTGGGGTTAGGGAGTCTGGTTCCAGTCCCCTGGTGAGCCATGCTCATTGAGATATTAAAAAATGGGACATCCTTTCTTCATTTGCTCATAAAAGCATTTACCAGACTTCTTCCATATGCAAAGCCTCAAAGGAAGGGGTGGCTGTCAGTGGGGGGTGGGTACAGAGGTGGATAATAGTGTTTGCCTTTAAGGAGAAACAATTCAGAAGCCAAGGGCTCTGTTAAGTATTTAAGGATCTAAAAGATAAGGATTGCTCCTTGGTGTCAAGTTGGTGAGCATATTAGCAGAGGAGCGGAAGCAGGCAAGTTGGCTCCTGATTGTAGGTGCATCTCAATGTGATGGAGGGACTAGTGGGGCCCTGAGGAGAGAGGAAGCTGGAGCTCTGGCCCAGCTTTCTGGACACTCTACCTGTGGGAACTTCAGCAAGCTATAGGCTTCAGCACATTAGAAATGAAGGCTCAGAACCCCCATTTCCAGAATGGAAGTTGTTATAAACTAGAGAAATATTTGAAAACTGGTAAATTCTGTGATTCAAGGGTCCCTTCCATACCTCCAGATTCTACGAATCTTAACTTGTAAACTATTGCTGTATTTTTCCATACTTTGGGAATACAGCACCACAAAGTCTTCCTAGGCTCTGTGAGAGGAACTTCAAAGGAAGACAGGCTAGCAGCATAGAGAACACAAGGGAGCTGCCCCTGCACTTGGGGATAAGCTGGGCTGGGGCTTGTAGGTACCCTGAAGGGAACGGAGGGGTTGCCAGAGGCTGCCGCTGGCTGGGAACTAAAGAGGGCTGCGGAGCCACCTGGTAGCACTGGGGAGGTTTGGGAAGGAGTGTTTTCTAGGTTTAAAACCTTTTCTTATTCACTAACACAGGGCTCACACCTGATGTCAACATCCGCATCAGTGTTGCTGTGGGTAACCGCATGGGGAGTGTCAGGCACCAAGTTCAGGAAGAAGCTGCAGCAGAGGACAAGGCCTCCAAAGCCTCTTACAGGGAGCCGAATTTCTATAATCTACTTACCAACCATTTACACTCAGAGCCTTTATTTCTTCAGGAACTCTCTTTAAAATGGGCCCTTGTCTACCTGCTGGGGTTGGGGGGCAAGGATGCAGGAAGAAGGATTTCTTATTTCCCTTTAGACAGTGACTGTATCCTGAGCATCCCCTATGGTGGGGATGCCACAAGAGGACAAAATGAAGAGGAGGCGGCAGCGGAATGTACGGAGGGCGCCACCCGGCAGCTCCAGCTCCTGTGGGCAACCAGGACCTTGCCTGAGCTGCCCTCCATGCCATGCTGGCTTATTTAACCATTTATTTGTCGTTTATTTGGTTACTTATCTGTCATTCAAATCTAAATGATTTTTTTTCTCATGTTCTTCTTTTGCCACAAAAGCAACGGCGGCTCTGATTCCACGCACAGGCAATGAGTGACTACCAAGGAGGGACCCTGGAAGTCTGTCTTAAGAATGTCATCTTGGCAACACTGTTGTGTCTCACCAGGCAGGGGCGGGGTGATGAAGTCAAAGGCCCATCCCACACACTTCGGATAGAGACAGATTCTGAGGGCCTTGGGGAGGATGGTCTTTTCTGGAGAACTTTGCCTCGAGCCTTGAGTATATTCTCTTGAGAGTAGAACATGGAGATTTCCTCAGACTGCCAGAGCATTTTAGTGTTAGCAGAGTAGCCTGGTGTAATTTGTGTTACAGCAGGCTTGGAATCTGAAGACTTAGGTCTGAGATCTGGCTCTTTCACTTCCTAGCTACGGCTAAGTTGCCTTCTTCACAGCGTAGTTATAAAGGGCAAATGCGAAACGTTATGACAACACTTTATAAACTGTAAAGTTGTGCAAATATTAGTTTGTTATTGTTACCTAGCAATACTCAGGAATTGCCCTTGTCTAGGTTCCAGTTAAGTAGCCAGGATCTGTGTAACGAAGGCTTGGCAGGTTCAATTACAACTGAAGGGTGAAATCAGATGATAAAGGTTCTAACACAGGTTTCAGCTTGAAGACCTAAAATAACACTACGGAGGAACCATGTACAATTTTCCTGAGCAGTTGCTTTGGTGGTAACTACTAGTTTCTTTTCACCAGGGATTGGGTGAAAGGGACTGCATTTTATACCAGGGATTGTATTTGACCTCTGTCCCCACCCCAACACCAACATTTAGTCTTGGCCATTCCTGAAGGCTTGGCTCCTTCTCCTCCCCTGAGCTCAGCCACAGGGGAGTCACCTCTCCCCAGTGATCTCTCTGGTCTCTGTCTCCCAAACCTGTTCCCACTGTCTGCTGGACTCAGAGGCTGATCCTTTGCTTCCATTCCAGTCCCTGCTCTTCATTTCCTCCTTGGACTCGATGTTTTTAGAGTCCTCCTGGCTTCCCAAGGCCCTCTCCCCTCGCATTTTCATCAGCTCAGAGGGAGGTAGTGATGTAGGTTCCACATCCCCATCCTGGGCAGGCTGCCTTCTCTGGAGCAAGTGTTGGGAATGGAGGGTCTTCTCATGGTCCTGAGCATTTACTAAGATGCACTTTCTGATGTACAGGGCAGTCCTCTGCGTGGCTGCTCTCTGGCTCTTGTGACTCTTCCAACGTTCCTGGGTAGTGTCTCCGAAGCTCCCACAGTTACGTATCACATCATTTTGAGAACAAGGAGGCACTTCTTTCCATCTGGGAGGAGACCCCTGAGTCTCAGTCAGCCCTGGGTGCTTTTCCTACACTATACTACACTCACTGCTGGGCCCTGTTCACCTACCTTCTTACTGCTGTTTTTTAAAACTTCCCAAGGCAGATTCCCCTATGACCACTTGTGCCGGGTCAGTCTTAAGCCTCCAGATCCTCCCAGACAAGTCACCCCCACCTAGAGGATAACTTTCATCAACTTATGGGCCTTGCCTGTGGTTTGGATCCTTTTTGTCTCTGCTGAGCCTTGGGGCTCTGGCCGCTGTTCCAGGGCTCACCTCCCCCGTCCCAGTGCACGGGGGACTGGTCTGCTGAGCCTCCTCTGGTCCCCATGGTTGGAACTGTGAAGAAAGTGCTTCTGGGCAGGATGCCACTAGCAAGCTTGTCTCCCTAAGAACAACAGGCCCGCTTTCTCTCTAGTTGTTCAGAAACCCTCCCCTTTTCTCACAGCTGTGTGAAAAGAAGCCAAATGCCCATTCTTAATGTGTAACAACTGAGGCTCATATGCAAACTGCTGTTATCTCAGCAGGAGAGCAATTTGCAACCATTTAAAATCCTTTCACTCTTCTCTTCTCCGTGTATGGTTGTACACACACCAGTCCATATTTATTAGTGCAGATGGTGAGAAACTCGTCATTGAAAGGGCTTGGAGCACAGAGGGAAATGGATTTTTGGCCTCACTCTGGCCTTATAAACAAGAAGGCTTGAATGATGTTAGGTTCCTGATTCTTGCCTCAAAAGAGCACAGTTTGCTTCTCTCCAAACACAAGAGGTTGTAAATTGGTAATTCATCTCCACCAAAGGCCACATGATGAGCAATTGTAGAAGCATTTTTTTCTTTGTGTGCAAAGGAGGAACCCGAAGTCTGAGTGTGGGTTCCAGCTGCCGCTTGCCTTTCACCATTCGCAGCCCAGAGGCACTGGCACGGGCAGCCCTGGGCTCCGGCACCTCCCGCTTCCACCTGCCAGGGCTGGCGCGAGGGGAGAAGTCAGCTCAGCATTTCCATGGGACTTCTTCTCCTTCTTCTTCTTTTTTTTGTAGCTAAAAAATAAATCAGTTCTAATAAAAACATTTATACTATATTCTTTATTGTCAGCTAATCCTGCCCGAACTCATTAAATAACAGTGTGTGGGTTATTTGCTGTCAGTGAAATTATCAAAGGCATTTTTCAGCTGGGGCACCAGGAAAACATATGCTTCAATGCCAACTAAAACAATAATGAGGAAATGTTATGATCAGTCTTGACCAGATGACCCTGTCCGTTTTAGATTAGTTCTTAATTTCAGCACAAGGGTCATCCTGTGAATTCTTACAATAAGTCACTGCTCACCACTCACATGAAAAAGATGTGACTTATTAGAAAACTCACTGTACTCATTGCAGTTAATGAGATGTGGAAAGCTTTGTAATTTGATTTGCTGGGCCATATGCTGTAAAGGGATACTGCTGATTTCATTCCTCCGTATTTAATTTAAGCAGTATGCAATCCCTTCTTCATATGGCTACTTATATAATAAAAATTAACTTGGGGTATAAAAAATACACCATTGTGGGGTTTATTACTTGGTGTGGTTCAGTTTCAAGTGTTTTTCATGGAAACATCTGTAAGTAATGTGTGCGGGTCTAATTTTAAATCCCGCCAAATATTTTCCATTTAACATTTCGTTTAACTGACAAGCTTGCAGAGGTGGTTTTCAGAATTGTCGGTAACAGATATGTACACTATTCCCAAGGCTATAGCCTTTTCTTTTTTTTAACTGGAAGATAACAGTAATGCAAAACTTGCTTTTCTGACCTTTTTTTTTTTTTTTTTTTAGCATTTCAGTGGTTGGTAAACAGTTCAGAATGGAAGCATTTCTATCTCTTAAAGAGCCAGCAGCATTGTAATGATCTATTATGGTCTAAAAATAGTTAGCTTGATTGTGACCATAGTTACCTTGTTGTGTGTGCAAGGACACCATGGCAGGCAGACTGACTATAGGAAAGGGACCCTCAGGACAGGGGCCTGCTCTGCTCTGCGGAGAGAGGGAGGGGGAAGAAGAGGAACGGAATGAAAGTCTGAGAACTGGGCCAATGCCCAGAGAGGTCTGAGCCTCTGGAGAAGTCACCAGAAATCATGTGCTTTCTATTTTCCTACTGTTGAAAAAAAAACAAAACAAAAACCTCACCTAATGCTTAGTGGGCAACCAGGCCCGCCTGGATTATCTGAAGGTCTGGTCAGAAGCCTATCTGTAAAATCACACAACAGAGCCTTTCCTTTCTTCTCCAGATAAAAGAGAGAACCTCGAGTTAAATTTGAACTTCTGATAAACAACAAAGATTTTTTGGTATGAATACTCATGCGTTTTTGCCTGCTAACTCCGGAACCCTACCCCCAGGGTCAGATGTGTTTGCTGACTGCATTCTATGAAGCTTTCAGGTTGATTTCGGTGGCTCACGATAGGAAACGTTCTGACGGAGCAGGCGGGACAGCAGCATCCATGTGTCCCAGCGCTGGGCCTACGCAGCAGCTCTGTTCATGAACCTGCGCTCCAGGCCCATCCAGGCTCCGCGGAAACGCTGACTCAGCACCGGGGCGGGCGCGAGGCGGGGACCCCCCAGAAACACTAAACTGTTTCCGTGACTGACTCTAAAATAAAATTGTGTGTGGGAAGAGAAACTTGAGGGGGAAGTTCGACAACAAATGGGGAGGTGTGGAGTGAAACCTCAGGGAAACTGTTGGTTTTGCTTCAAGGGAATTGAATTGAGAAACTGGCAGTTGCGAAATTTCACTCAGTTGATTCTTGTGAGAACCGAAGTTTGTTTTAATTGTCAATTAAAGCGAAGGGTGCCTGGGTCCCTGGGACCTCGGGAACCCTGGGGCGGTGGAAGAGTGGGAGCCGGTGTGAGTCCGATGACGGGGCTGGCCACTGGGGGTCAGGATAAGCTTGCGGAGCGCCCCTGCCGCGGCCAGAACTTCCCCTGGAGGAAAGAGCAGCACACCCTGCGAAACCAAAGGCCGGTCTGAGAGGTTGAGACAAGCACGCCTTAGGTGTGCCCCGCTCAGGCCACCTGGAGATTCCTTCGGCAGCCCTATTTGTAAGGCAAATTGAAGTCCCCCCACACAGTGCTCTGCTGTCAGGGACTAAATTGCCTTTATGAGAATCGAGTCTGTTTGCTGATGACAACACTCTGATAACAAAAGAAGTGTGGCCTTGTTGAAGATTTTATAGAAAAGGAAACGATTCATTTGAATGCAGAAGGAGTTTTAAAACAAAGCAAAAAGATCCAAAGACCTGGATTTTCTGCCTTATGACTAGTTTCTAAGAACTTGTTTAAGAAAATAGAGGTGATTAAAAAAAAGAAAAGAAAAAAACTACCCAAAATAGCTAACTAAGGTTTAATTTTCGTTTGTTGCTGCTTTTTTCTTCAGATCAAGGTTGCCTTCTTGTTAACCCTCTACTTCAGCTGCAGAAAATTAGATTCCCCTCACAGAGGGATTAACTGGCTAGCAGAGTTAGGGAATGTGAGGTCTTGAGAGACTTGAGATCGACGAGTTTGAAATGTTTGAAAGAAAAAAAATCTTCAGTGGTTTAAGAGCTTCACTAAGACACTTAAAAAAAAAAAGAATCAAAATTGCCCTTATTTAAGAGCTTTGGAGATCCAAATACAAGTCCCTTTTCTTTTGCCAAGAAGCCACTTATCCATTCTATGTGTCTTTAATGCTTAATAGAAATGCTGGGATTCCTGTTCAATCCCCAAACAGTAACCTTACAGCCCACTGCTCCTGTTGGTGATGGTACGTTGTAGAGTTGGTACCCTTCTCTGGACTAGAATGAGAGAGAGAAATGCCTCATGTCTTTGACCAGGCCCAAGTGCTTGTGTGGTGAGGCTGCTTGGGTTGGGAGTGACATGAAAGCACTCTTTGATAAACTGCTGCTTTGTTTCAAGATCCTCTGTTTTGAACATTCATTCATTCATTCATTCACTCCCTCACTTATTAAACCGGCATTTACGAAGCACTGACCGTACGTGGCACAGTGCTAGGGATGAGGGCTATAATGTCTCGTAGCACAGAGTCACGGTCTCACCTTCCAGGAGCTTGCAGTCTGATGGGCAAACAGGCACTGTGAAGAGAGACAGAGGTTATTCCACTGTAGTGGAAGAGGCACCCAGCTTGTCCTCTCTTTTTCATCTAGAAGATGAGAAGAAAATCCAAGTTGTCAACATGGTTTATTAAACAAGTGGTACATCAGCAATAACAAAGTCCGTTTTAATTTGGCAATGACAGGTATCCATCCTTGTTGACTGACTGCTTCCTTTCTTCAGGGACCCGTCTTCTTTCCAGTGACCCAAACTGCCCTTTGAAGCCACTCTCTCTGCATGCAAACCAATAGGATAAAGTGGAGATGGGGGCAGAGAGCAAGCTGATCACTCACACGGTCTGACCAGCTGTTGGATGGCTCAACATAGCTGTGCTGGGAAAGTGGGGGAACTGTTCTTTTCCTTCTGGAAGGAGGAGAAGCCAGAAGTTTATTTAATCTTTTCGAGGCAACTTATTTTATTGCATTTTTAATTTCCTCTCTTGCATTAACATGACCCTTTTCACTAGCTTCCCACGCCTGGTGCTTAATTACTTATCATTAGCGATGTACATGGGGGCCTTGCTACATATTTATAAATGTGATCATTAGTACATGGAAAGACAAAGCCTTCTTTAAGACTGTCATTAGTTATTCTGTTTTCATGGAAATGTTCATTAGGAGAAACTACCCACCTGGTTAAATAATTATAATTAAGGATTGGTAATCTCCTTTGCATTTTTAAGTTGATCTTCCGTCTGTTTGTATGAAGCTAAACAAGCCTTATTTGGCCAGTATTCTATCTTTCATTTTCACGAGAACTGTCAACAAATACAGACTCTTTGTTTTTAAACTGTAGGTGGTGACTGGTTTGCAGCACGATCGATGTAAGGCAGCGGTTGTCTCCAAACCCATTAACCAGCGGTGGAATGGTGAGTCAGTGAGTGGGGTTAAGGATCTAGGGTTGGTTTTATTTTCTGGACTCTGTCAGTGGCGCAAATTGAACTCCAGGCTTCTGACCAAACTTAGTGAAGGATGTCCGTTAGCTCCTCCACCATGGAGACACCAGGTTGGGTGGCCACTGGCCACTGGCCACTGTTCCTTAGTCTGTGTCAAGCAGTCGGATGGTGCACGCATTTGTGTGGCAGCGTCTGATTCTCTGTCTGTTTCTGACCAGGGGTGATCACAGCAGTGTTAGGGCCGGGGCCCCGCCCGTGCCTCGGCAAACAGAGTCCGCAAGGAGTCTTCAAATTGCTAGCAAATGTCTCTGAGGCCCATACATGGTTACGTGTCAGCTGAGCTGAAACAAATGAGGTGACAGAAACACAAGAAAGGAAGCGTGGTCATGCTGCTGCCCACTCCCCTCTGCCCAGACTGGTCCCTCGGCAAGCCGCCACCCTGGACTGATGAGAATATGCCAGTGATAAACCACAACTGTGGGAAACGCTGGGTGGGGGCACGCATATCATCTGTAAACAATTAGGCAGCCACTGCTTATTCAGTGCCGTTTTGAGAAGCTAAGGAAGTCTGCAATCAGTTATATCTCCAATTACCATAAAAATATATTAGCCATTCATTCATTTATTAATGATTCATCAGTTAACCACACATAATGAGCAAATAATTAGCAGTGCTGTACGGTTGCCAAAATTGAAGAAGTGTTGGCATTTTAAAGATGAAAGGTTGCATTTATGCAAAAGTCTGGTGATGATAAAGTTAATATGGAAGATAATTATAAAAGTGGCTGTCCTATATTACAGGCGGAGGTACCACAAAACTTGCCTAATTGAACTGAAATTAATATTCTCCTAAAGTCTGTGTGTTGCCGCACACAAACTGCTGAATTTCTCCTGAAGATCTCCCTTCAGGAAGGTGCGCTGCACAATACAAGTTAATAAAATGCCAGACAGCTAGACTGTGTTCTTTGTTTGCTTGGTTCAGGGCCTCGTGGAAAACAATAAATTGCATTCATGTCAGCTGAGGCCCATCCCTTTGCTAATTACCGTTTGGTGCTGAAATGACTTCTGTGAAATTGGGAGCATGAGGAAACACACAGCCATACAAGGGAGGCTTTTCAGAGTTTTGCAGTAAATGTGAGATAGGCCTCAGGCACACAGATGTTAAAACAGTGAATTCCCCCACAGATTACACTAATGGAAACCCTGTCAGGGTAAGTCAAATCCGGGTCTGTGGTCAAAATCTAATTAAGGTTTCTGTACTTAAAAAGAATATGAATGCCTGGGGGTGGCGATGAACGTATAAGAAACTCACTTGTTTGTAAAACTGTTAGCATGAATAGTTAAGTACCGTGGGGCTGTTACCTGCGATGTAACACCTGTTTCCTGAGTCACTCTCTGCTTCGCTGAATGTACCAGGACGGTTATTTCAGAGGTCAATGAACTCAGCTCTGGCTGCAGTGGCCTTCCAACTTTGGGGCCCGGTGCAAGGCATGGTTTGAGGTCAGGGATGAAAATGGATCCTTAGAAGTTCGCCCTGGAATCCCAGAGGGTGCTTTGCTTTGCCACATAAAAACCACCCCAGATGATCCTGCCCAACTGCCTGGCGCCACTGAGGAAATAGTTCTTGCTAAGGGTGTGGGGCCGGCCAAATCTCCCTCGTGGGGAAACGAAGGGTCGTCTGCTCACGGGCGCGCCCTCCAGCCTGTCAGGCTGCCTCCCGGAACAGCTGCAGCGTGCAATCACGGCCCTGCTTCTAATAGAGGAAATGAATTTACAATGCTGCAGCCTCTTCATTTTCGCCACGCACAAATTTCCCCTTAAATACTTAAAAACAACACCCAGAGCTGGATATACCTTAAATTTCGAATAAATGAAATCTTAATCCAGTCTGTTGCTGAGTCTGAGCTGTTATTAAAGAAATAAATTTGAAACAGCAAGTGGTTTGAGAATTTTTGAATTTAATTATTTAAATCTACTTAGGGTAACTCTCATGCGTTATTTCAGTTTCCCATTGAGAACATGAATTCTGGGAAAGGTGTCCCACGCAGGGCCCTGGAAATATTAACTTTCGTGTGCGACTGTGGGCTCAGCCATAGACAGACTGTGCCACCCCCCTTCCCTGGAAAGCTGAAGAAAGGAACTCTAAGATTCTTTTTTTTTCCCTGTGAATTGCAGCTGAGGGGTACAGGACATATTTTTCAAAGAAGGAGGAAAGCCAAGTCCTCTTCTTTAGGCTTTTCCAGGCCTCTTCACACACACTGTTTATGTGAATCGTCTGAAGCTCTTTAGGCAGCAGTAGGTTTACACAGCCTTTCACTGAGCAAAGCGAGAGAGCAAAGGTGAAGTGAAATGATAACCTGTGTCATGGAGACGGCCAGCGGCAACTTCACTAGGGTGTACTCTGGCCAAGCGTAGGTCCAAGGTCTGATTTTTGACACTTGTAGAAGTGGGCCTTCGACAGTGACTCTTCGGGGGGCAATAGTCCAGGACTAGGGTGGGGCATTTTCATGCCACTTTGCTCCTCAGGCTTGGAGACATTCTGCTTTTAAGATTTGGACCAGGTGTCACCCCTGCCTTAGTTCTGAGCACAAAGGATGCCTTCCAGATATTAGCAATCCAGCTTTTTAATGGTGTCCACATTGGGATACGGGGGGTGAAGAGAAGGTACAAGATTGAGGCACAAATTGGTGACTTTATTTTTTTCTCTAGTTCACTAGGGTTTTGGTCTGGCATATGATAGGTTTGCTCTGGACCCTGTGAGAAGGGGTTAAATTACCAGACACCTGCAAAGAACCTCGCTGGAGAGTGGTCTCCCCCACACAGTGAGACCCTGAGGCCCGAGTCTCAGTGAAGCCTTGAGCTCAATTTATTCCCGTTTTCTGCCGGCCATTTGATAGCAGTTGGGGCCTCGTTATAATCAGAACTGCCAAATGGAACTTTCCCACACCCAACCCAGTCTAACAAGAGAATATTGACTTGGAGTGATTTCTAGATCCAGAATTCTATTTTTCCGCTCAATATAAAAATCTTCATAGAAGCCAAAATCTTTAAGAAAAAAGCAAACCTTAGTGTGGGGCCCAGCCCTAGCCTCGACCTTGTCTCCAATAAATGTGGAGGCCTACGGAAACTGCATAATTCACAAGGATGAGTGAATGCTCTGCGGTCTGAAAGAGCAGACAGAAGAGCCCAGATGGGTGGGGGTTTCTATGGGAAGTGAGGTCTAGTGACTCGCAATGGCTCAGAAATCAAGAGTGTCTGGGTTTATGTTTTTAATAACCAGAGCACCGACTTATAGCTAATTCTGGGTATTTAATTTTTAAAACACCTACACATGTTTATGGAGGCACTCGCCTTTTCCAGGTGTGGTGCTGGGCCCTAGGACTGCAGAGAGGAGAAGTCAGGGCCCCTACATTGGGAAGGCTCTCGTTTCTGCTGGGGGGAGGGTGGGCACCCAAACAGCGTGAATCCAACTCCATGTGGCCAAGTTTCTGCATAGTGACAATGCCTAGCATGCAGGAGCCTGATCCATGCTTGTGGAATGAATTTACCTGTTAAAAAGGGGAGTGCCGTGATTCTTGCCTTTCTACTGTGAGAGTTAGAGAGTTAACATTTATAACTCATTGACGTCCCAACATGCTATGTAAGTACAGATTATTCAATATCATCATAACACACTAGGGTCCTCAATAGCCAGTTACATTTTCTTATAAACTGGGTGACATTTAGGTTCTTTTGTTGGGCAGATGGTGTCATATGGCACCTGTTAGAAAAATAGGATTTGGGGAGGGGACATTAATTCAGAACTATTTATACTATAGCAAAACACTGGGCTTCTTAATACATGTATTTGTATTATTTCTCCGGGAAGGAACACAGCTGACCTAGCCCTAAATTACTATGATTTTTCTGCAACGCTCTTTGAATTAGAGCTTCTGAAATCAGCAGACTATCATTTCTTGGAGCTCTCCTCCATTTCTTCTTCATTGCTGGTTGTCTCTTTCACTCTCTGGATTGGCTTCTAACCCCATTTTGTTTCCAGCCCCCTCTTCCCTTGACGTGACTCTCTCCTTTGTGTCTGTCTTTCTTTGGCCCTCCGTCTTCCCTGTCAATGCGCTCCTCCAACGCGCTCCATTCCTTGGGGATGTCCCCTGCACCATTTCTGAGCCCAATTGTACTGTGGTCTGTTGGGGCCTCTGGAGGAGCTGTTTCCGCCTGGATTTCTAAGCTTTCATACCAGCCCCTGGCCCCGTCCGCTTCTGGACAGGAAGGACAGCAGCAGCCAGGATGACTTCCTCGTGGCCCTGCAAATGCCAGGCTTGCTTCTTCGGCCTTGGCTCCTGGTAATAGCCTCCTGGAAGTTGCCCTCTCCGTTGCACCTTTCCAAACTCCATGTATCTACTGACCATCTCCTCTTTACTGCCCTTCTTTATTTCCTTAATCTTTTCTTCTTCTAAGCTCCCACTGCCCGCAATTTAGCAACTCTGTTGTAGCCTGTAGTTTAGCCTTAGCTCCCCACATCAACACTGAGCTTCTTATAGCTACAAAAAGTTACAGTGCTTATTGTGTACCGGGCCCTATATTAAGGTATATCATGTTATTATTTCATTTAATCTTCATGATACACCATGAGGTTGGCGTATTGTTACTTCTTTTTTAACAGATCAGGAAACTAAGGCACAGAGAGCATTCCGGGCTTGCCTAAGGTCAACAGTTAATAAGAGGTAGAGCAGGGGTCTGTTAGTCAGTGTGCTCTATCGCCCAGATCCCCTAGGGGCTGAAGGGCTTAATCCTCCAGCTGCTAGGAGTGCTGTTGGCCCACAACCCTCAGCTGTCAATCCTCTCTGCTAATTGCCTTTGGTTGAGTGTCATGTCCCTTTGCTGGGGAAACCTGTATCCAAAGACTGGTTTCCAGGGGCATAAAGGTCTGTCTACCTCACTCCAACTTGGGACAATTCCTAAGGGCAAACCAGCCTCATAATTCTGTGCAAGGTTGGCTGAGGCCTTTGTTGTGACTACATCATAGCTCATCTTCTCGCTTAGCCCAGTCAGCTTTCCTTCCCTTTGTTTTCCTTCTACAAATGGTGATTCCCAAGAGCACTCACTAATAAACTTCCTATACATCAATCTTTGATTGAAAATTTGATTCTCAGAGAACCCAATCAAAATAGTTGGCACCAGGAGTGGTCCAAGAAAGGTGATGCTAAAGAGGGATGCTGGAGTTTGATCACATGCTAGCTACTGGTCACAAGGACCCCATCTCTAGGGTTAGAATTAGTAATTATAAGAACAAAGGCACTGAATAACTATTTCTAAGGGCAATTAATGCTTTGGAATAAAAGAGCAATAAACTAGCAATTAAGGGCTTGGCGTGAAAACCAGAAGGCCTCACTTATGAGCTATAATGTGAGCCTCATTTCTTCTAGTGTCAAACTCATTTTCACCAGGGGCCACATCAGCCTCATGGTTACCTTCAAAGGGCTGAATGTAATTTTAGGACTGTATAAATATAACTACTCCTTAACTAGGGGCAAGGAGCTTGGTGCTGCAGCCAGGTAGAAGCAAGGTGCCAGGCCGGATAAAATAAGGTGGAGGGCCAGATTCAGCCCTTGGGCCTTGTGTTTGCCACCTGTGTTCTAGTTAAAGTTGAAGATCAGGGCTAGAGATTAGTGGGGTTTCAGGGAGGGTTGAATGCTCATCCTAGATAGGTGTGCTATGCCAGCCAGGGTTCTGGCTGGAAAAGAGCAGGACTTTGAGATAAGAAAAAGTGACATGTGAGCTGGTGCATTGGAATACCTTGAGACTCCAGATTCCCCTAAACTCTTTGAGCCTATGGAGGAGGCCCACTCTGCTCCGTTAAAGACTAGCACTGTTCCTCTCTTGCTTGAAGAAGATGTACAGGCCTCTTCTTTGTGTAAATGTGGCCCATGCTTTCCAGAGCTGCCCTCATGTCTCTTCTCTTGGCAGACAGGCTAATAAACAGGATTAAATCACAACATTGCCTAGTTGGAGAAGTGCTAGGCCTGATAGGGGAGAAAGGTACTGCACCCTGAAGGAACTGAAGGATCTAGCCAACAAGTACTGGCAGGATCTGGGACATTATTTAAGGGACTGGGTGCTGAGAGTACTGGACAGGTGGGTAGAACGTAATGTCATATAGGAGAGAATTTATCTCTATGGGAGCATTCTCCTGGGATACAGGATATCTGGCAATGGTCCTGGGATGCTGCTACTATTCTGCTAGGATGAGTCTCAGAAACTGGGAGAAAGTTATAGTCCACATAAAATAAAGTAGAAATGAATTACTATAATAGTTGGTGGGAGAATAAACAGTCTCAGAGAAAAGGCCATAAGAGTGTGGAAAAATCTGATAGGGTCAGAAATCCCACCAATTCACTATGCTCAGCAGGAGGGCCCAGAGGATAGACTATGCACATTTTGAAAAGCATCTCTTGGTATGCTCTTGTACCCTGCCTGTTAGTCATCAAATGACTGTGAAGCTAGAACTGTCTATCATAAACTGTTTTCTGTCAGACCCAACAAGTCATAAGGTTCAATGGGTAAGCCCAGAAAGAATCCACTGGAAGATGGAAAAGGTACACTCAGGACTGGACATGAGAGGGGCCAGAGGATACAAGTAGACTGCCCAGTCAGGTGGCCCAGACCCAATGCCATCGTTCACCACCACTGCATTGCCTCTTCCTCAGAGCACACCTGTGGCCACGTGGGAGTCCCTTAGGTCCAGTGGATGGAGAATGTAAAAGGCTGAGCTTGGCTCATGATGTGTTGACTTGGTAGGTAGCTGCAGACCAAAAATGGGCTTGCTGCTGCTCGAAAGGCCTACTAAGGGGTGACCTTGAAGTCACCAATTAGTAGAAATCCTCCTAATATGCATAGTTTCAAATGATGTACTGCTCATCTACTTTAGGAGGAAGAAGAACATATATAAACTCATGGGCAATGGCAAATGGCTTGATTGAATGATCAGGAGTCAGAAAAAAGATTGGAAGACAAGGGGACCTGAGGAAAAGGTATTCCTGTGGGGATGGGCATGAAGTGTGAAGATCTTTATATCAAAGGTTAACAACTACCAGACAGCTTCCAACACAGAAGAGGCATTAAACAAACATGAAGACAGAATGACTAGGCCACTGCCGTAGATCATATTAGTTCTGGCACAAAGGGTGCGTAAATGGAGTAGCATGCTGGTGGGTTTGGAACCTGTACATGAGTCTGTGACCTGGCTCCCACTCACCAAACTAATACAGCTATTGCTACTGCTGAAGGTCTAATCTGTCAGCAACAGAGAACAATCCCTGATATAGCATTATCCTTTAAGATTACCAACCAGCCACTTGGTGGCAAGTTAGCTACATTGCCAGAAGTGGAAGCAATTCATTTTAACTTGAAAAAATAATATGCCAGAGTTTGCCTTTTCTGCCTGCAGAGACTCAGCTGGCACCACCATCTGTATCTGAGGGCTTGCTGTGCAGGGGCGTCCAAACTTTTGGCGTCTCTGGGTCACACTGGAAGAAGAAGTGTTGTCTTGGGCTACACATTAAATAACACTGTGACATGTAATCATAAAAAAAACCTCACAGTGTTTTAAGTAAGTTTACGATTTTGTGTTGGGCCTCATTCATGGCCATCCTGCCTGTGTGCAGCCTGCGGGCCGTGGGTTGGACACCCCTGACTTAGAGTATTGATCCACAGACAGGAATCCCATTTCTCATCCTTTCATGCCAAGTGATCTACTTTATAGCAAGAGAGGTACACCAGAGGGTACAGGGCAATGGGACATCCTTATCCTATCTCATATAGTACTACTTAGAAGATGTTGGTCTGCGGGAGTGATGGAATGGCCTCTTGAAGTTAAAGCTGAGGTACCAGCTTAGGCCTATTATCTGTGAGGATTGGGCATCATTCCCTACGATGCGAAGTACATTCTAAATCAATGGCCATTATATGGAGCTGTGCCCCAACAGGAAGAAGTCATGGGTCCAGCAACCAAGGTGTGAAAGCAGTGTGATTCTGTTTACCATTACTCCCTGTAACCCACTCAGGGAATGCATACTTCCCTTCCCCAACGCTCTGGACTCTGCAGGCTTGGAGGTCTTGGTTTCCAAAGAGAGAAAGCTTCCACTGGGGGACACAGCAGGAATCAAAAAAGCTTAAAGGAGATGAATTCTAGGCTATGGTTACTGGTTGGGCACTTCAGACTTCGTGTGCCAAGGGCTGCCATGTAAAAAGCAGGATTTGACCCTGACCATGAAGAGATAGGGCTACACTTCCACAATGGGGGCAGGGAGATGTATGTTTACCACCCAGTGAACCACTTGGGAGCCTTTACTTATGCTCTTGCCCAGTTTTTGTTTTAAAGATTTTATTTATTTTTTAAAGAGAAGGGAAAGGAGGGAGGAAGAGAAGGAGTGCAACATCAGTGTGTGGTTGCCTCTTACGTGCCCTCTACTGGGGACCTGGCCTGCAACCCAGGCTTGTGTCCTGGCTGGAAATCGAACCAGTGACCTTTTGGTTCACAGACCAGCACTCAGTCCACTGAGCCACACCAGCCAGGTCCTCTTGCTCAGTTTTGATGGTAAATGGACAAATGCAACAACCATGGCCTGGGAAGGGGCTCAGGGCTCAGATCCCTCAAGAGTGAGGCTCTAGGTCACTCTAGCAGGTAAGCCACTCAACAGGCTTCAGAAGAGTTTAGGGAATCTAAACTGGTCATGAGAAGAGGAAGATAATGATATCAGTTGTAATTCTGAAACCAGCTACAGATACAGTGTGTGCCGAGCTGCAGTGGTAGGGGCGGTGTCTGCAGGGCTGGGTCTGGGTGGGGATGGACACTGCTGCTCTTAGGGGCTTCACTTCTTCATCTTTAAGGCTGCCTGATCTTTTGGCTCGAAATTAGTGCATCCATTTCTGATATACCAGGTGAAGCTGTTTGATGGCATTTACCAACCCTCCATAGGCCATTTATATTATTTGGAACCTATTATTCATCCATCAAGCATTTTTTATAATTGTTGTATATCTTAGGCTTCGTTCTTGGTACAAGGAATAAGAAAATAAATAAAATAAACAATGCAAAGCTCTTGCCCTGAAAAAAACTCACAGTCAAGTGGAAGAAAAAAATACTTAACCAAACTATGAAATACACTTTGGTCAGTGGAGTGGTAGAAATGAACATAGAGAAAAGATGCCTTATCCAATCAGGTGGTCAGAGAGGAAGGATGGTAATGCCAAGTTTCCAGGGGGAGCTGATGCCTGAGCTTAGTTTTGTAGAACAAGGAAAAGAAGATCAGGGAGTGGTGGAAGAGTGTTCCAGGCACAGCAAAAGTGTAGGGTGAAAAACAGTGTGGCTACGTGTTGTTGGGGCACAGAGGACATGATCAGGTGAAACAGGGTTCAGAAAAATGAAGCTCTTATATGCGCGCTGAGGAGCGTCAGCTTTATCCTGTGGATGATGTGGAACCGTTGAGGGCGTTTCAGTGGGGAATGGGGTTCTAATGTAACCTTCAGTCTTTTTCCTCCTGACTCCTGTTTGAAGCTCCATCTCTTGGTTCCCTGAAATGCAGCTGCTTGAGTGACTTTTGGTCACTGTACTTGGCATCTTTCAAAAGCATTTTACACAAACAGCAGATCTCAGTTTTGGCAGATATTAGCAAATCTGAAAAGACACCTTTGAGGTCACTACCTGTTGGTAGGATCTATTGCACTGGATTTGCTGATGCCTTTTCAGCTTTTCTATATCGCTGAAAATTACCCCATTTCCCCCTAATTATTTAAAACAGCAACGCCCAAAGGCACAACAGGGAAAACTGATGATCAGTCGTGGGCTCAGAGCCCCAGGAGAACATTGGTTCTTTGAAATAGCCATCCTGAAGCTCCTGTGTGTTATTGGAGCTTGGAAAGACCTCATTGGTGTGGGCTACTTGCCTGAGTCAGTAAAACTCATTACTGATTGTTCTGAAGACAGAGAGGCCACAGAAGATTACTGCTCAATTCCAGTCACAAAACCCAAGATTTCGGCATCCCGAGGAAGCCTAATGAAGGCGATAAACTCTAATGATCAGATAATACTGTATCCAGTGATAATAGGTGAAGAAGGAAAAAAAGTCAAGAAAAACCATTGTGTATTAGGAAACAAGGAGACATATAACCTACTTTGGCAAAAAGCTCCTGATCAAGTTCAAACTCAACACTGGATTCCAGGTAGAATTCAATAGTCCATGTAGATAAATTCAAATATGAGGTAGAGGTCACTTTTGGTTTTTTGGTTGTTTTACTCACTAATAACCATACAGAATACAAAATGATGGTTTGGGAAGGAATCAGCAATCAGCTTAGGAAAGATAGCCAGTTTATAAGCATGGAAGCCATACTCATTTGCATGGTATTGACAAAAAACATGGTATTGATAAATTATGTCACCAGAATGGCCCACTTGGGCCAGCTGTTCCAAATTAAGGATCTATAAAAACCTCTAAGAACCGAACAGTTTGTATCCTGGGTCAGCACTTGGTCTTCCCTCATTTCCCATCTAGTTCACACAGATCTAATGCCAAACTTGTTCCAACATAGCCCAAGGTGTCAACCTACATACCACACACAGAGACTCCAAGCCGAATGGCTGTGATGGGCTGCTACTGAAAATCAAGTGTGAAATCAGACGCCAGAACTGAGGGATACAGGGCACCCTTTGGAAATTAGCTAAAAGTTTAGTGTAGCTAAGATTGTATAAGACAACAACAAAAAGTGAGGGCTGCGACCAAAACTGTGGTGCCATCCTCTTGTGAGTAGCTTTTTTTAGTAAAACACCTGGTATAAATCGAATGTGGGACAAGCTTTTAAAAGTTGTTTCTTTTTAACCTATTAAAACCGCTATTAAATGTAATTTAAAAGTTGTAGATCTGCATAAAAATGGTCAGATTTCTAAATGGGTGGAAGAACTGAGAGTTAGTTAAACATAGTCGTGGGGTTTGGGGGTTTCTAATCATGTCTCTGTCCCTTCCTTCACCCAGTTGCTGCTCTCTCTCCCCTGCAAAAGCCCTGTTCAGTTCCTAGTAAATTAGATTCTTTAAGCCCAGTATAATTCCCATCCTGTTTCCATTAGGACCCAGGTGATTTTCGCAGTGATTCACTTGGTTGCCCTGCCCAAAAGGGACTGAAGTACAGACATCAGCTGCCAATAATTCTTATTGAGCTGGAGTGAAGGATTTACCAAAAAGGGAAGTGAGTGCTGCTTGGTTCCCAGAAGATATTAGAATGAAAAAAGCACACCCACTGCCTTTTCTTTTCTTTTCTTTTCTTTTTTCTTTCTTTCTTTTTTTTGGGGGGGAGAGGACAGTTTAAACAAAATGATAACATTGGAACCAGGTAGACTTTTAGCCCCAAACCTCATGAATCAGTTTTATTAACCCTTGAGTTACAGAAAAAGAGGTAGAGAGGTGGAGTTTCTAGACCCAGCTTTGCTATCAACTTTAGGACCTCGGTTTCCTTACCTGAAGCATAGTAGTGTGATGTAATGATCTCGGAATTTCCTTTCACCTTGAAAATTTCATGACAAAGAATCACATATGGTCACGCTGGATAGCAATATTGCTACTGTATGTTTTCTTTAAACTGAGTCTCAAATCCATTCAATATGAAGTAGATTAGTAATGGGAACCAGAAACTCTGAAGAGGCCACCCTCATAGACAGGGAATTTGCTGACTTGCCCTGTGTATTTGTGTTTATTTCTGCTGACTCCTAGGTGGGGGTGGATTCTAGAGAAGTAACATTTGTATGAATCCAAGTGGAGAGACAAGCTTTCTCCCTCGTCTCCCCTTCCCAAACAATCCAGCTTAGTTCATCATCTTGTGTTGACATTGCTTATGAATGCTAATGAGCTCATAAATGCTAATTAATAACCCCATGTGCTTCTATTTATTGGCAAATACAGGAATCCAGGTGCAGTGTAGACCTGGCCCCAAACACAGTACATCACTCCGTCTTTGAGCTGAGAACATGGGTGGGATGATTCTTGTAGTACTGCCGATGTGGGGGGCCTTCCACACCTCATAGCTCATGCAGGAGCTATAATTAAACTCTCAGAAAAGCATCATTTACGATTTCCCACTGAGGAAAAGAAACCAGTGTCTTATCCAGCACACAGCAAAACTGAGTTGGACTCCCAGTCTTCAGGGAGAGGTTGCAGTTTGGCAGTCGTCAGGGAACACTCTCCAGCCTGATATGAAGTGTGGTTGCTTTGGCACAGAGCTAGGAAGCACTCAGAGGGGCAGTGAGGAGAGCTCTGTGTGGCCGGGCAGAAAGGCGGTCAATGGGGCTCTGAGGAGAGTTGCAAGCCAGTGCCTTTGTTCTTTCTCAGGTGTAGCTGTCTCCTCCACAGGGTGGTGAGCGCTGTTAGGCCAGGGGCTCAGCCTCTGTAGGTTTGTGCTGCTTTGACACTGCTGATTGAACTTGTGCGCCTCTCTGGGAGACCCTGACCTTTCCTCCGCAAACAAGATGAGGCCTGAGGTTGGTTCCGATGATCATATTTCTTGGAACTTAGCAAACACTGTGTACCAGTCTGTAGCATTGAATGCCTCACGACGTACTGTGTAGTTATTATTTATTACTGCCCCATGGGAGCCTTTGGTATACTGAGAAAGAAGGGTTATGGAACCTGGCCAAAGTCAGTCAGTAAGTAGCAGAGCTGAGATTTGAATGTGGCTGCCACCCTAAATGAAGCATCTACCTAGACTGTCTCCTTGGTACAGCTTCCAGAGCTACTGCAGACTCTGGTGCTGAGGGCCACTCCTGCTCAGGTGGCTCTGTGATGTCAGCAGCCCTGCTCCCCAGGGCTCCACCGTCCCCTTCTTTCACAGGACCAGTTACCTCCCAGCCTGGAGAGTTGGGCTGGGATCCAGTTCCTCTCCCCAGCTTCCATCACCCCTGAGCCCCAGAGCCCCTCCTGACTTGGAAGTCACCCTTTTCTCCACCAGGACTCCCTCCTCTTATTCCTTTTCTCTTCTAGGGTCCCAACTCCATCCCTTGGAAGCATTGGCCTGGCCCTGTTTTTAAAGGCACTGCAAAATCAACTGAGGATAGCCCTCTAGCAGAGTGCTGTGGTTCCAGCGAGCCTGCTGAAGGTGAACACTCGCATCCTTTGTTAGACCCAGGCTGGGGAGCAGCACCAGCTATTGCTCTTGGATGAGCTTCCCAGGAGTGGAGTAACTTTTCTTTGTAAAGAAAGAGAGGAGCTTTATAAACCCTGTGCTCTTTTCAAAGAGACCTTACAGATGGCAGGGCACAGCTACCATGGTGAGGAGAAAGCTGGAGAGGCAGCAAGGAGTTGCTACATAGATGCTGGTACAACATGCTTTTTAAGGGTGGGCTGTGGGAAGCAGGAGGGGAGATGGCCTCAGCCCCTACCTCCTGGGGTTCCATGAAAGCATGGTGGTTGACACCTCTGCTGCTGCTCTCTTGGGCAGCCCAACTCGCTCCATCCCCCGCTCCTTGCGCTGGGCGGTGCTGGCGGAGAAGGGCCCGGAGCTGTGTCTGCCAGCCCCAAATGCCAGCAGCTGTACAATCCTGGGATAATTGCTCATATCTGTTTCTTCTCTTTTCCAGGCCTCAAAGAGTGTTCCAGGAACGAACTTTCTGCAGTATGATGACCTGTAAAAGCAGTCCTTCCATTTACATTTCAAACTCCAAGTCAGCCGTGTCAAAGTTTGAACCAGGGCTGTGGAGGATAATGGGTCAAATGCAATTAGCAGCCCAGAGAGCTGCACGTTGCAGACTGATTTATTTTTTTGCCCATCAGATTCCAAGAATCCTAGTGCTTAAAAGCAACTAAACAATCACCCTATTGTTCTGAAATAAAGCCCAGTTAATTCAAAAATCAATTGCACCACCAGGTGGGGCACATTCTGGCCCCAAACAGATGGGGTCGAAAACTCCCCCAAAATGCAGTCTTGTTAAATTAAAAACTTGATCCAGGAGTGGAACAAATAGGGAGCCTTGAATGGAATGGAGTCAGGTCCACTCAGGCGGATTCTTTCTTCTCCCACTCCTTTTAAGAAAAGGGAAAATTCGCCATTCCACTTCCATCAGTGTTAGCATCTCTGTAGAAATGCGGCCATCCACCCTTGGCAGTGCAGTGTGCAACTTTAATTAGTCTGAAAATTAAAGGGCAACTCTGGGCCAGTGTGAATGATTATGAAAATACATGTGCATCCCATGCAATCCTCTCATTTAATTAATAGTCTTGTAAACTATATGGCTCACTTTAAGGCGGTCTCGAGGTATAACAAGTCCATTTAAATATCCACTTAATACTTAACAGGATGTGAGGGACACACTATAGCATACGGTCCCTTCTCAAGTTTCACTGTCTGAAATTTTTCAAAGCTGACCCAAGTCAACCCGAAAAATGTTTAACACCGGGGGCTTGAACACAAGAAACTCTGTGATGAACAGACATTCAATTACATTTTTTAAAAGTGAGAAGCATTTTTGTAAAATAGCGACTCTGGAAACTAATTGGCAGCCGAGAAACTTGTGAGGGAAGGCCAAATCTTGCGGGGAACTTTTACTACAGTAACAGGACTCAAAGAAAATGTGAATAAAAGGCATCTTTGTTTCCCAGTCAAATTAGCTGATTAAGAAATAAAACATCTTAACGTATTTTTAAATGTAGAATTAATTATTTATATGAAAAAAATTAAAGCCAGATTATATAAATTCTACTTTGCGTGTGATGTGAATGGGGCAGAAATGGTGATCCATGTGGATCTGCGTCTCTGGCCATTAAGTGAAACTAAATATTAACGGCTCTGGATATTGAAAAAAAATTGCATTCAGGTTGCGTGTTGTGCTTCCCATTTTGATTTTCAAAGTTATGGAACATGTGAAAAATGGGATTCAGAACAAGAAAACTGCTTGTGGAGGCTGATACTGACAGTTGAGTGGAAGAAGGAAACAGCTCTACAAAGAGCAAAGCCAACTCCTCAGAGAACACAGACCTTTTGCTCTAAGGGACCCAGAGAAGGATTCACAGAAAGAATTTAAACAGGCCACTCTTTATTTTGCTAATGGGTGAGTATGGAACTCACGGAAACAAGAAAACCCAAGTTACTCATTAGACTCAGAAAAGAAGTGGCCAGGTGACCTTTGACATCTCAGGCCCCCTTGTCTCAGCCTAAGACCTTGGGCCCTGACCTCTTAACATTGCAATATCCTGAAGCCAGGCCCTGCTCCAGCCAGGGCTGAACATTTTCTTTGAGATGTGGATAAGCATCCACAGGTCAGTGTTTTTCCAGGCGTGGTCTAAGGACTACCTGCATCAGGATTGCCAGGAGAGCTGTCAGAAATATAGATTCCTGGGCCCCAGGAATCGCTGGCCAGTTGCGGGTGGGGTCCAGGATTTCTTATTTTGAGCACATTGCCCAGACTCTGTAAGGATGCTAAAGTTTGAGACTCACTGTACCAGGGTCCATTTAGAGATAACTAGAGTAAATTTCACTAAATTTCTTTAATGGGTTCCCTTTAGTGAAAAGCATTTATTAAAATGTGAAAGCTTGTCCACAAATCCTTCAGTAAACCAAAAATATCCTCCGGTCATTTTCTTCATTTCTCATGGTGTCTCTTCACAGAGGGAGTTATAGGAATGCTTTGTCCTTTAAAATAAGTTCAGCGAGTACTTGAAAAGTCATTTGGCAGGAGATGAGGGATGAGACAAAGGGGGAAGATTAATGACGAACAGAATCAGAGTCCTTGCTAAAATAAAAATGGATTCACACCCAACTTCTCATGAAGGGTAAGACATATGGCAGCTCATGTGGGAAGCGAGCATGTTTAGTAGAGAGAGGTCCTGCTGCGGAGCTGCGTGATACAGGGTACAGCTTTCTCAGCCAAAAACAGAGCATCACATGCTCTGGGGAGATGCACCATCTCTCCAGTGTGATGAGAGAGGCTGACTTTCTAAAATTTGAGCCCACTCTGCCCGAATGGCTTTAGTAAGCTTAATAAGTTTCTTGAGATGATCAGGTCTGGGGGTTTGGATCTTGGTTTTGCTCTTATCTCTGGGGTGGCCTGAGAGCACATCGTTTTCTGTGACTGTTTATGGACGCTGCTGATAGTTTAAGGTTCCTCATTTGTGAAATGGAAGCCACAGTCCTCTATCACTTTTAAGAACTGCGAGAAGCAAGGTGCTGGCCACGAGAAATTTTGTCTGTGTTTTAGATACAAACTATGGATGCATTGTTCTTTTGCATCCTCTTTTGGACTTTTTAGAGTTTTCACCAGGAAATGCCGAGACACGCATGTAACTGTTTCGTTTTGTTTTTAGGATAGGGATGAAGGGCAGTTATTCATCCTCAGTCATGTTATGCACCAACCTTAAAGTAGCAAGTGCCCGATAAACTTCAGAATTCTATTTCTAGGATTGCTTCAAAATTATAAACACATAGATATACAGATGATATTTACAAATATGGCTCTTATTGTGCTTACAGCAGCAATGACAGGAGTTCAGGTTTAGTCCATGGAAAATTGCTGCTTAATAAGAACTTTCCCAAACCCATGTGCCCTTTGAGATAGAAATTTCCACACCAAGTTTCATCGCCCTACTAGAATTTCCTTTGGAATGTTTGTGCTAAATTCCTTTCTCCCTGATTGAAGTATAAAACACAAAATCTAGCTTCAAGACTTAAAAAAAAAGTAATGCACCGAAATGCACAGATATGTAGAAAAACTCGGGAGAGGCAGTAGGAGAGTTGGGGAAATGAATTAAACTCCCCAATAATTAGGGAGTGATTTACTTGGCACATTTAAAATTTGGAATGCTTGAACAGTAGGGCAGTGTATGACTCCGTTATATGCCACGGGCAACTCCAGCAAGTCAGTTTTGCTTCATGAAGCTTTTTTTTTCTTTTTCTTTTTCGGTATTTCCTGACTTGGTACGTGCAGTTGTGAACTTAATTAACACACTAGTGATTCTGCACCCTCAGGGAAAAATGGTACATTTTGTAAAATGTAAATACAGAAAAAAAAAAAGAAAGTTCTCTTCCTTCCTGTTCCTTGCAGTCTTTATTCCCTCTCTTATGTTACACATCAGGAAAACATGAAAGGTACACGAAGCTTTATAGGGCCCAAGCCTTGGGCCCCACCAAGGCACAAGACCCAGGGATTCCTCTAAATCACTCTTGTATCTTATAGACCATCCTAACTGCTTTTGTGTGAGAGAAACCAGGTTAATAGGTAGCAAAACCTAGCCCTTTAGATGACAGCATTACATCTTATGTGCCTTTTTGTATTATATTGCTCTCATTTGGAAGTAGCAGTTCCCTTTTGAATCAAGCCCTATAAATTTGATCAATATCATTATTTTCATGAGACAGGTTTAAACCAATAAAGTTGTCTTGCTTCGTCCCTCTTCTCTCCCACCTACCTTCCTTAAAAAAACCAGGGAGAGTCACAGCTTTGGCATGTAGCTTGAGTGTGAAGCTCTGATATGGAAAAGTCTATGAAAAGATGACATTTATAGATGGGTACATATATATTTAATTTCTTGTGTGTGTGCATATATATTTCTGCTTCTGTTCACCGAGGATACGACATCATAATTAAGGGCATTTTATTTTATCCAATGAAGAGTTTTTTTCAGTTCTTTTTAATTGGTAATTTAATTAGAGAGATAATTAGGAACAGAGTGGGTGTTGGGATTACAATGATTGTCTTTAACTGGAAATTCTTACCGCTTACAAAGCAAGGACGTTTTCACATTATGGAACACTTAAATAATGGATTAATAAGTCAGTAAATACAACTGCATGAAGTTAGATCATTCACAAGCCCTTCTATTGGCAAAACCGTGTAGTTCGATCTATTCCACTGAGTAATTACCCCTCTGCTTTTCCAGCCTTGAGTGGGAGGGGCGTGGGTCTATGCTGAGGCCCCAGGGAATTCATGTGGTAAACTCCAGGGCTGGAATGCTTGGGCCAGAATTTAGGCAGAAGATGGATCAGCTAAAAGCTTTTTGGGAGGAAGTACTGTATGGCCCAATACTTAGAGTGAAGAATTCTGTTACTAGCCTTTGCCACTTCCACACAGAGAAAAGCAAAGGAAGAGTGTCTGTCTGTGCCTCAGTTTCGTTACACCTTTGCCCACTACATCTGTCACCTATGCCTCAGGGAGACAGGAGCCTTGGGAGGGGGTTGAAGGTTGGCCTTGGACATAGGTGCCCCTAGCACACGTTAGGAACCGTGGGTTCATTAGACAGAAAAGGTTGAAGCTGAGTGAGCAAATCCATCTCCTCTCTGGCCCACCCATGAAATGAAAGCCCTCCATGGGCTGACCTTGGCCTGGGTGAGGAGTGAGGGAAGGACTAATAATTGAACCAGAAATGGCTCCTGTATTTCCTGTATTTTGAGAATATTTGTGACTGATCCGTTTAGGACTATGTGGGGCTACATGCACAAGATGCTCACACAAAAAGGATCCCCCCAAACACCACATGTAGATACGTTGTCTCTTTGAACACAAGTGACGGGGAATTCCCTAGAGGACAGATTTCACAAGTGCTTGAAAAAAGCACCCGTCTCCTGGCTCTCTTTCTTGGGAAAGTTTTGTCGGAATAGGTGGGGTCCACAAAGGCCAGAAGTTTGTAACGGAAAATGCTCAAGTCCATCCAGGTCTGAAGGATGCAGCTGGGCACCTACCAATTCTCTATTCTCCACAGGGACTGTAGGGGAAGGTGAGGGGGGTTGGGTGGGAGCAAAACATTACTGCGGCTAAGTGAAATCCACAGATAAGCTCTCAATTCTAGTTTCTTCAGTCAGTAACCTCACTCAAGTTCATTCTCCCCCAAACCTTGGATCTGAATTACTATTTGTGAACTGAACTGACTTGAGCTTTGCTGGTTTCCTTCTGCTGCCCACATCAGGGCCAAGAAACGCCTCGGTGGGCTGGGCCGAGAAGAGGCACACGCAAACTCACTGTGACCCTCACCCCCAACAAAGAGTGGCTTGAAAATGAAGGTGAAAAAGAACAGCTTTCTCCCTAAACAAAGAGTTAGTTGATGAAGGAGTACTTTTATCAGTCTCAGGGTTTATAACTATTATAAGTTTCTCCTCATTCACTGAAAGAAAGGACTTTCTCATTTTTTTAAAAAAATTATTTACTTATTTTTAGAGAGAGGGGGAGGGAGGTAAAGAGAGGGAGAGAAAGATCAATATGTGGTCACCTCTCACACACCCCCTACTGGGGACCTGGCCTGCAACGCAGGCACGTGCCCTGACTGGGAATTGAACAGGCAACTCTGGTTCACAGGCCAGCACTCAATCCACTGAGCCACATCAGCCAGGGCTTTCTCACCTTTTTAATACTCTCACCCTAAATAACTCTTTTTGTACTAATGCTTCCACATCCTGGCCTGAGAAAGACAGATACCTTATTGTTTCATTTATTTGTTTGTTCTCTGTCTTGCTTCAAAATGACTTAAGTTGAGATCCCTCATGCTATGCAGCCTGAGGGAAAGGAGATTGTGACCACTCAAATGGACAGAGGCTCAAAAGAAAAGAATAAAAAAAATCCTACCCTTAAATGCTATATTTTTCATTAGATTATTGAATTCACAGTTTCATCAGAACATTCATTCCTTTATTTAATAAATCCACAAATATCTATCAAGAACTTAGATGGTAAGGGTCATATAATTTTAATCCACACCCTGCTCCCTATGAGTTTCTAGTCAGATCGAAGAGATGAGGTGTGCACGATATTAAGTTACATGACAGAGGATAATAAATTCCATGTGTGAATGATGGAGCCAGGAGAGAGAGAACTCTTGCAGCTGGGCAAATCAGGAAAGGCTTCATGGAAGGGGAGGACAGGGGTCCAGCTGGGGCTTCCACTAGGGAGGAATGTGATAGGCAGCGTGGGGGCAGGGCATTCCAGCGTGGGGGTCACATTTACCAAACACTTACTTTTTGCTGAGAACTGTGGTAAACGGTTTATAAACATCCAACTTATTTAATTTTCACCAGGACCCACCAGGAACAATTATTTCTCCCCAAATGCAAATCATAACAATAATGGAACTTTATTAAACATTACTATGTATCAGGCACTGTTCTAAGTGTTTTACACAGATTAAGTCTTTTAATCTGTGTAAATAGGAAGCCAGTGACAATGTCTAAGAACTCAGTACTGACATTTCTTTGTAAGGTGTTTGCAAAACTCACACAAATTGAAATTTTTTAATAGTGACTAAGCTAATGTTTAAATTTTATATTTAACAACTAGTGCTGTGACAGAGGTGAAAAGATCATTGTCAATTCATGACTTCTTGTCTCAGCTCACTTACAAAACTGTGGGGTGTGCAGGGGGCTCCGAAGGAGAGAGAGAGCGGGGTATGCATAAGGGAAGAGTTAAAGAAGCACCTCTCTGGCAATGGCCCAAGTAATTGTCTTTCCCAGAGTACAAACCTCTTTCAGACAACGAGGGTGGGAGTGAATTATTTAAGGCAGTCATGTGGTTGAGATTGGTGATGCAGAAGGGGTGGAATGGGGTATTCAGCTGAGTTGCCTGGGCACGTCTTCTCCGGGAGGCAGCTTGGGATATCTGAAGCCATTTGGGTGCGAGGTCCCAGGCCATGAACCTAAGGAGAGGTGCCAGTCTTCGGTACTGAAGAACTGTTACTCTGCTGCTGCTCAGTTTTCAATCATGTGAAGATGACCTTGGTAGCTCATTTGGCCTAAGAGTCACTTGAGTAGTGAAGGATTCAAATAGCATCGTTAAAGCGTAAGGGTAATTTTGTCTAAAGTCCTTGTCTAGTGCTCTAGAGTTTTCAAAGTAGTTTCCCACACATTCTACCACTGGATCCCACAGACTCAGCGGGGAGAGCAGGGCCTCTTACAGGTAAGCAAAGGAGGTTGAGGGAGTTTAAAGGCAATGGACTGAGGACATCAGTCTCAGGATTAGGCCTGGCGCTCTGCCTCCTGGTAGCTTCTCTTTCAGGGATGCTACACTGTGTTTACATAGACTCTTTCCTCCCTCTGACCATCAGGACCTGGGTGATGGAGAGGGACAAGTGGGGAGGTGACACTTGATCAGGGCTGAAATTCCAGAGAAGACAGATGACCAACTTCCTCCAGGTAGCACTGGAGAAGGAGAATAAAAAGGCGGCGGGGGGAAGGGGGAAGATTTCAGAACAGACAGGTAAGGGCTTCATTTTTAAATTGGGACACACCAGATTTAAAGTTCTAGAAAGAAAACCCTCAAGACAGAACCCCTGAAGCAGAGATCTTACTCAGCCACCTTCAAGGGAAGGAACCTAAGTGGGAAAGGAAACTAACATCACGTTTGCTCAAGAAAGCTTTAACAAGTTCTGGTTCTGTCCCTGGCCCTGGGGACACCGAGATAATTTAAAGTCTGAGTTCTTACAGAACTCATGAGTGAATAAGAGTAGGGTGGGTAGAGAGACCATCAAACAATGATAACACAGGCTGTGCCAGAGGTACACTATGAACCTGCTACTTGAGGACAGAAGAGCGGCAGCAAATGCTCACATGGGCCGACTCTGTGCCACGACTCTCTAGATCTATCTCACTTCTTGTGTGATAGATCCTCAGAGTAGTCTCACATCATGTGATGTGGGCAATGTCATCCAATTATAAGAAGAGAAACGAGGCTCAATGAGGTTGAGAAACTTACTCAAGGTGATGTGGTCGTAGGAGGTTGAGGAAAGATTCAAACACATATTTGATGGACTCCAGAGCCTTTGCTGTTTGAAGTGTCCACGTTCCCACATTTCAAGCAACCAAAGTGCTGTGTCATTTTTACCTGTTCCACCTATGCACATTCATCCTGCTTTCTCCCTTGTCTAGGAGAGCAGAAAGGGGGATAGGAGTAGGCTTTGGGTACATGGTGTAGAGGTATTGCAGAATGTAAGTCACCTTGCATTCTGACAACTAGCAAGTAAACTTTGCTGATTCTGGAGCCTACATCTCTGAGGGACAAGCAAAGAGTCCCAGAAAAGAAAGCTCACCACCTGGTGTCTGCTAAGTTGTGGGACTGTACAGTCAGGTTTAGGAAGAAGCGGAGAATTTAAGGTACGCATTACAAAGGCCATTAGGTCTGTCCTTCTGCCCCTGTTCAATCCCATAATATCCATTTAAGGGTGTCTGTTGGCCTGAGTGTACTAACAGAAAAAGTGCTCATTGGTTCAGTGACCTCCATGGACAAGTCATGACCAGCTGTGCTCAGTGGTTTTCTGGAAGGAGGCCTGTGTTAGACAGACTGGGCATTTTTTTGACTTTCATCTGCCACCAGCATCTGGCGGCCCATGGCTGGGGTGGGGTGTGCAGAAGAACTGCTAACAGACACCTGGCCACCTGAGCAGGGACACTCTGGGGGTTAAGTCCAAAATAGTTTCCCACCCTTGGATAATTATTTTGTCAGAAATGAAACCTCTGGTGTTCCCTGGCCTCATTTTGATACCTGCCATCCTTCCTTTTCCTCTTTGGAGTCCTATAGTAATGTAATTAAAGTCCCTGGAAAATGTCAGCTGAAACCAAGGTTTCTGTCGGTTATAACCTATGAAAAATGTATTGGATTTAATATGTTTGGTTTGGGAAATCAGTTTTCGTCCACTATAACCAATTGTCCATAATAACCATGTCTGTTGTAAGTGGTGTGCACTGTAATAACCCTCATATAAAGGGTAAAATGAAAGACAAACCATTTCAGATGGTAGCTGGAGCCATATCAATATAGATCACTGCCTACGTATATCAAATGATTGATGGCCATTTTTAAGGCTTTTTCAATTCAATGCCAGTGCCGTCTAATGGCAGTAAAGCACATAGTATTTGCTGATACCCTTCCTGATAAACCGTCCGGTTGCAAGTGAGAACAGCTTAAGGAATGAAAAGGCACCGGGAGCCATTTCTTTCAAATGATCCATTCCCGGTGTCCTGGCAGGAGGACAGTCCTTGTTGTAGGGCATGGAACATGCTGAAAGCAGGCGGCAGGTTTGTGGGAGGACATGCCCCCTGGCCAGGGAAAGGGGGCCATGTCAGCAAAGCTGTGCATCCAGCTGCAGGCCCAGAAGTCTGGCACTGCTGATAAGGAGAGGCAGGAGATGTGACTTTGAGGGAGAACGGTTCTGGCTCCTCTTGCATAGTGACAGCCAACACTGATATACACAGTTGGAAGCTCTTTATACTTGTTAATTCATTTACTCCTCAGATAAAACTCATGAGGCCTGTATTCTTATTAGTCCCATTGTTACAGTTGGGAAAATGAAGGCACACAGAGGCAAGGTGACTTGCACAAGATTGTAGTTAGTGAGTGATTGAGTTAGGTATCACATCAGGTACCCTGGCTCTGGAGTCTGAGCATTTAGCCGCTAAGCTATTTTACCTCCCAGGTCATGGAACTGCATATGATCTCACTTATGTGTGAAATCTGAAATAGTCAAGCTCATAGAGGCAGAGAATAGGATGGTGTTACCAGGGACTGGGGGAGGAGAAACGAAGAGGTGATGGTCAAAGGGTACCAAGTTTCAGTTATGCAGCACAAACTTTGGAGACCTACCGTGCAGCATAGTGCCCATAGCCCAATACTGTATTGTCTACTTGAAATTTGCTAAGGGTAGATCTTACTATCTTAAGGATTCTTAAGCATTGATATAAGCATTACCAATAATAATAATAATAATAATAATAATAATAATAATAATAATAAAAGGGAATGAGAGGAAACTTTGGGCCCTGGTGGATATGTCTACAGCCTTGATGGTAGTGATAGTTTTATAGGTGTAATTTTTTGTCTCTAACTACATCAAGTTCAATGTATACATTGAGTATGTACAGCTTTTTATGTCTCATTCATATCTCAATAGTGCTATCTTTTTTAGGTATATTTTATTGATTATGCTATTACAGTTGTCCCATTTTTCCCCTCCATCCCCCTCTGCCTGGTAACCCCCTCCCCATTCCCTCCAGCATTCCTTCCCCTTCCCATGGGTCATACATATAAGTGCTTTGGCTTCTCTATTTCCTATACTATTCTTAACTTGCCCCTGTCTATTTTGCACCTACCGTTTATGCTGCTTATTCTCTGTATGGTCTTTTCCCCCATTCTCACCCTACTCTCAGGAGCTGATAACCCTCATGGGGTCTCCATTTCCATAATTCTGTTCCTGTTGTAGTTGCTTGTTTAGATTGCTTTTGTTTTTAGGCTCAGTTTTTGATAGTTGGGAGTTTGTTGTCTTTTTTTACTGTTCATAGTTTTGATCTTTTCTTAGATAAGTAAGTACCTTTAACATATCATATAATAAGGGCTTGGTGATGATGAACTCCTTTAACTTGACCTTATCTGGGAAGCACTTTATTTGTTCTAACCATTCTAAATGATAGCTCTTCCAGAGAGAGTAATCTTGGATGTAGGTCCTTGTTTTTCATGACTTTGAATACTTCTTTCCAGCCCCTTCTTGCCTACAAGTTTTCTTTTGAGAAATCAGCTGATAGTCTTATGGGAACTCCTTTGTAGGTAACTGTCTCCTTTTCTCTTGCTGCTTTTAGGGTTCTCTCTTTATCTTTAATGTTTGGCAATTTAATTGTGATGTATCTTGGTATGTTCCTCTTTGGGTCCAACTTGTTTGGGAATCTCTGAGCTTCCTGGACTTGTATGTTTAGTTCTTTTGCCAGATTGGGGAAGTTCTCCTTCATTATTTTTTCAAGTAAGTTTTCAATTTCTTGCTCTTCCTCTTCTTCTTCTGGCACCACTATGATTTGGATGCTGGAACATTTAAATTTATCCCAGAGGTTCCTAAGCCTCTCCTCATTTTTTGAATTCTTGTTTGTTCATTCTGTTCTGGTTGAATGCTTAGTTCTTCCTTTTGTTCCAAATCATTGATTTGAATCTTGGTTTCCTTCCCTTCATTGTTGGTTCCCTGTATATTTTTCTTTATTTCACTTTGTATGGCCCTCACTTCTTCCTTTATTTTACAGCTATACTCAATAGTTCTCTGAGCATCCTGACCACCAATGTTTTGAACTCTGCATCTGGTAGGTTGGCTCTCTCCTCATTACTTAGTTTTTTTTTTTTTTTCCTGGAGTTTTGATCTGTTCTTTGATTTGGGCCATATTTCTTTGTCTCGGCATACCTGTTACATTGTAAGGGGCAGAGCCTTAGGTATTCCCCAGGGTGGGGCAACCCACTTTGCTGCATTGTGGCTCAGTCTGGATGAATGTTTGTTCTTTAACTCCTTGGTTGTCAGACTTCCATACAGTTTGATTTTCTGGACGTTCTGGTTGTTATTTATTTATTTTTTTAAAATTGGTTGTTATCCTTCTTTTGGTTGTGTGAGGAACCTGAGTGTGTCTACCTACACCTCCATCTTGGCTGGAAGTTGTGTTTCCTTTTTTAATGCATGGATATTTAAATGTGATTTCTTGGAATAAATGTTGAAAGTTTCATTAGGCTGTATGTTGCTGACATCCTGACCCATCAGAACCTGCCAATAGCCTTGACTTAACCAAGATGCCCTCACTTTTCTCCCAAGCCCTGCCGCACCACCATGGTGCCAGTGAGAATCTTGCTCTTCCCGCAGAAACATGCACCAAAGGTGACCGTTCAGACCAGGCTGCGTCTTTCCAACACGCTCTCATAGGAACCTGCACCTCTCCTGCACAATGCTTTACTTTAAACAATTATTTACATAGTTATTTTAAATATTAGTCTTAGAATTGACTGTAAACTCCTGAAGGCAGAGATCATTTGTTCTATTCATTGCTTCCTCCCTGTGACAGCTGAATGATGAGCCTCGTACACAGTAGGGTCCAAGAACTGTTAAAAAAAATAAGTGAAATGAATAAAATGCTTCAAAACTGAAAAAGAAAGGAGGTATTTTATCTGTCCTTCCTGCCCTTTATCCAGTATGAGAAATGTGATAAATCCTTTTCAAAAGGCTTACTTTCCTTAAAATATCCATGTCTCTGTTAAAGAAATGAAATTTCACAAGAGCTAGGACCCTCCAATATGAAACCAGGGCAACTTTCAAAAGTCTCAATTCCAGACACACACGCACGTGCACACACACGAACCCCCAGTGGGTGCCCCATTAAACCAACCATGCCCACACTGCTGCTCTCACGTCTTTCTCGAGGCTTCCTTCTTCCCAGGGAGCGTGCATCAAAGGGGTTATCCCAGTGTCTCAGAGGAGTCCTCCTGATGTTCACTTGCTTTGGGAACACATGCAGACACTCACAGTTTAGCACAGGGGCCCTGTCTTTTCAGCTGTCTTTTAATCTTTGGTAAATGAACAGCATGGAGAATGTGCAGGTGACAACCAGCTTGGCCGAGGCTGCAGGGATGAAAACTGTGTCAGTGGAGTCCCTAAAAGTCCTCCAATGTGCTTGAAGCATATAAAGAGAACCCTTGATCCCGCCTATCAAAGGGTGCAGAAAGATCAAGAAGAATTAAAACTGATGGTGTGCCAGAAACCACCTGCAACAGAAGGTCATTACTTCCCCTCGTTAAAACCGCCTCAGTTCTGGGGCCTGATCTGAAGCTTAATTGAAATGTTTCGAATAGTGGATTATAACGAAGATGAGACGTCCCCTGTCCATTTCATGACCTTTGCTAAGAAAGTCAGATTGGTAATAAGGTAAAAAAAAAAAAATTCTGAGTGATTGCCTGAAGACAGCCAAGCCTCTTAATGATATGAACTGAGACACTTTTCCTGGCAAGGGGGGTGGGCGGCTGTCCAGGATGCTGAAGGGATAGGAAGGATCAACGGGGAAGCAAAGGAATCTGGGCCTCAGGATCTCACCCATTCCCCTGGAGTCTGCTTCTCCGTTACCATTTCTGTGACCTCTCCCTTTCTAAATAGGAATGGAGGGACACCAGATACAACCCTACCTCTGGGATCATATTTGTCCGTTGTCCCAAACGTTATTCTTGTGGTGCAAAGGGTCCATCGCCCTGTCATGCTTCTTTTGCAATCTTTCTATCTAACTTGTGTAATCACACATGACCCCCCTTGATAGTGAAGATGAGTAAAGCCCTCCAGGTCTGCAAAGGATGGGGGTGCAGCAGGAGGGGACACTGGCAGGAGATAGCTCAACGGTGATCTTATCAATTGTTCTATATCCTGAAAAAAATCACAATGCTGCTACCACTTATGCATTTCACATGATAATAAATTGCAAGTCATATTTGCCCAGAGATTTTTTATGCCTTCTGGCTCTCTTCCTCTTTTTCGTATGATTATCTATCCTGGCAATAAAGTCCATGTCTGAAGTCCTGTGATTATCTCAACCTCCAGCTGGCACGTTGTGAAAGCCACTCTTTTGGGGATACTGTAGTAGGAGATATGAAAGCTTTACAAAAGTTTCTATATCTTATGGTCACTTCTGCTTTGGACCCTCCTGTCGACCTAATGTGTGTTTTAAGTTTCTTACATGATCGTTCAGATGCTGGTCTTTGAGGACCCTCTAAGATCTCTGTATGCGAAGTCTGGTCCATAGCATCAAGATCGTGGGATCTTGTTAGAAATGCAGAGTTGCAGGCCCCACTCCAGGCCTAATGACCAGATCTGTATTTTAACAAGATCCTCATTTGGTTCACAGGCACATTAAAGTTGGAGAAGGCCTTTACGAGGGCAGGGGGAGGGGGTGGGTCTCTTAGCTGGGTCAGGTGGGGGAACTGTACTGATGTTCTTTGGGGCAGAGCACCTTTCTAAAGTTGAATTTATTCAACTCAGTGCTTGAGTAGGCCCAGAGAGATGCTTTGCTTCTCTTGCCCAGTTCTAATGAGAAAGGGCTAATAAGTCTTCCAACAGCTGGAGTCATTTTGCAATCAAGATCCAACATAAAAAGACAGCAGGCCAGGCGATGAGGCCGACCGGCCAGAGCCGTTGGATTACAGCTTCTATGACAGCCTCAGAGAAAGTACCAGTTGTTCCTTCTGACTTTATTACACTTTTGTGTGGTGGCAAAGTTTGTTTGAACTTCACTAAATCCTCCAAATAAAAGACTAGCTTGGACCATCTGGTTCTCTAGGATGAAATAATTTGATTCAGGTCAGGCAATTATCAATAATTGTTTTGGGATAGTTAAGAATGGAAACTCCTAGTCCCACCTGCTGTTTTCCCTCTGAAAATATTTTTTCCCTCCCACTAAACCTTTTGAGTGGAAAGTTAAACCGAGAAAGTTAGTTTTATTTTTACATCTTGCTTTGGGTATCTGATTCTATCTCATTTAATCCTGGAATAACTTTTCCATCAGAATTCACTATTTGCTCCTCTAAACAAATACATACACACCTACCTTGTTTTTTTTTGTTTTTTGTTTTTTTTTGCTTTGCTTTCATTATTGTCTACATTTTTCTTGTCTTTGAATTTCTCCTTTGCTCCTTTCTTACTGAGTTTCGGATCCATGATATTTTGAAGTATCTTCATCCTACTTAATTTTTCTACCAAAGTATTTACTTATTTTTCTTTTCCATTAGTCTTCAGACATAAGTGAAAAAGCACTTATTGAAATCTTGAAAAGGACTCTCCTGTTGAGATATATCCTAACGTAATTTGAAATAATTCTGTATCGATATTCAAGAAACCCAGTGTTCTCCCCCGGACTCCAGAGTTTTGGGGTTACTTGTGCAGGTATATCATCTTTGGAAGCTTTCTGTGACTGTGAGTGAGAGCAGACAGAGGTCACTGCACTTTTGAGCTCCCAGCCTGAATCTCCCAGATGATCTCAGGAAAAAGTCCTGCAATTCTGCCAGGCGCCTCATTCTTGTCCTCGGGAATGTGAGAGAGCCAAGAGTGGACAACAAGGCCTTAGAGCTCTTTCTCTGCAGAGACAAGAGCCCTAAGCCTAACATTCGTCTTGATGTCTCCGCTCCTCATCTCCCGGTCCTCTTCTTCAACCAGGAGTTCCAGCACATGGAACCTGTTATAGTCCCCCCCCACCCCGCCCCCACACACACCAGGCGGTTTCATCCCTTTCACGTTTGTGTGTGCTTTTCCTTCTGTAGGATAAGCCTTTTCCCCTTGTCCACACTAGCCATGTTTCAAGACTTTTTGTCAGCATTACCTTCTTTGAGCATCCTTCCCTGATTTCCCCAGGTCAAGTTCACTACCTCTTTCTTTGTAATCTCACTGTTCACAACACACTTCTTCCTCATTGAGTCTACTACTTACACTATATTTACTTACATTTATATTTTTCAAATTTACTTCTCTGTCTTCTCAACTAAACATGAGCTTTCGGGAGTCAAATAGTGTGACTAATTCATGTCTATGTTTTCAGTGCCTGGTTTGGCAAATGCTTGTGGAATAAATGAATGCATGGGCTCCTAGACCAGGCTGCATTTGATTGTTTTAAAGAGTGTTTTGGATAGAGCTCTTTAGTTGCAAGCAACAGAAACAAACTTGAACTTGATTAGGCAAAAAGGGGAGAATTTATTGTGAGAGTTCCAGGGTGTCTCATGGAACTCAGAGGTAGGAATGCAGCCAGACTCTAGAATCAAAATGGAACTGGACACTTAAAAGAAATAGAGATCTCTTCATTTCTCAATTCTGCTCTTATTTATTCATCTGCTGTCTCTCTTCCTCCTCCTCCTCCTTCCTCTTCCCCTACTCTCTCCCCTTCCCTCCCTTCATCCACCCTCGATGGGCTTCTCTGTTTCTCAGATCACATGAAGAAACTTTTATATGTCCAGACACTTAAAGAGTTTGATAACATTCCCTTGATTCCAACTCCAAATACCCAGTAGAGAATCTGATTGGCTCAGCTGAGGTCAAATGTCCATCTCTGGACCACTCATCTCCAGCCAGGGAGAATAGCAGGTCACAAGGAAGCCAAGTTTCAGAGGAAACTTCTATTTTATGAAGCACTTTTGTGTACATTCTCTCATTCATTCTTTGCTCCCCTTTGGGGATAAGGATGGGTTGTTCTGCAATGGTACATGGAATGGCCCACAGACTGGAAAGGGTGATTGTAGGAAGAACAATTGGGAGCCTGTCAAAATAATCCTATGTCTAATCCACCATTAGACCCTGTTGGCTCAGCCTATTATACGCCTCTAAGATACACCAATTTCTCTCCATCTTTACTAAAGTACTCTAGCTTAGCTGGTCTTCTCTCACCTGGATGCTGTGATAGCTTCCTAACCAGTCCATTTCTATCTACTTGTCCCACCCCATCCACCTTTCACACACTGCAGCTGGAATGATCATTTTGAAATTAAAACCTGATTATGTCACCCTTCTGCTTCTCATCACTCTTAAGATAAAGACAAGCAGGCTGTTGTGTCCTTATGTGGCCTGGTTTTGGTCTGCATCCCTGCACATGTCTTCTCTGAGCCTTTCAAATGCGTGATGCTTCCTCCCACCTCAGGGTCTTTGCATATGTCTTTAATTCCATCTGGCAGACTCTTCTTACCATCCTCCATCCCTTGGGACTCACTAATAGTCATTTTCTGAGGGAAGCATTCCCTGATTTCTTTAATTTAAGCCAAATCCTGTTACTAGTGTCTTCAGAGTCCTACATGCATCCCATTACCATGGTTTCGACCAATTTTTTTTCTATGATTATCTAATTAATATCTGCCTCCCATACTGGACTGTGAAGTCCATGAGGAAAAGAATATATCTTTTTTCTCACCATTGTATTTTCAGTATATATCTCAGTGCCTGAAACTCAATAAGTATTTGTTAAACAAGTACATAAGTGAATGATGAAGTGAATGAGAATCGGGACAGTGGCACTAGGAATGGGAAATGTGCGAGGGATGCACGTAAGACTCGAGTCCCGACTTTTCTAATAATTGGCATGAATTATTTTGGACCGTTACTTTAGCTGTCTTTAGTCTCTATTTCCTAACTTGTAGATGGGAAACAATACACTTATCCCCAAAGGATAGCAAAGAATGAATGAGAGAATGTACATAAAAGTGCTTTATTAAATTTAAAAAAATGCAACCACCTACCAAGCAGAGCTTATTTCTATTTTATAATTCAGGAAACTTGTCAAAGAGTCAGGGATGCCTTGAGTTGGGCTGAAATCTTAGCAGTCCTGGCTTCTGGGGGGCAATGGATTGTGCAATTCTCTCATTGCAGGGAGGAGAGGCGAGATTCAGACACATCAATTTACCAAGCTGGCATGGGCCACTGCCAGGATTAGATGAGAAACTCAAGGTGGGAGGAATGAGTGTTACTTTTGTTAGGCTAAAACTGTGATATTTTAATAGGTCCAATTTTTGATGAAATTACTGAGGTTTCCAGAGCAAAAGAACAAAACCCTTGGGAGTTACTTAACTGGCATTTCTAGTTCTTGAGAGGATTTTACTTCCACTTATGGAAGAGAATAGAAGTATTTATTATTGTGAAGTTCTTAAAACAAGACTTTTTAAAATGTGGAATTTATAATCTTATTGCTATATTCAGCGTTAAATGTAAATAGGTCTTGATTGTGAGTTACACAAAAGATTGTATGTTATTTTAACCCCCACCTTTTGTTACTGTACTGCAATTATTGTTGTTAGTGTCCCCAAGGACAGGAGGGCATATTCTGTTCCTCTCCCTTCTTTCCCCTGCTCCCTCCCACCTGTCTCCCTCCCTCCCTCCCTTCCTTTCTTCTATTTCTTTTCTTCAATTTATTTTTTTTTGTACTTTATCCAGTAAGATCTTATTTACCCAAAGAGGCTGGTGCTAGAAGTGGCCAAGAGCATTTCTTTCATTCACGTGTCATCTCGTGAGGATATGGTGACGATTTTGCATTAGGAGGTTATTAGCCAGGGAATTTATTGGCCCAACAAATATTTATTGAGGTCACTTACTTCGAACAACGATTGAAGAGGAAGGCGTTGGGCAAGGAAAATGAGGGAGATGAGTGTAGACAATGGCATCCACCTGGAGAGGGATGGTGACCCCCCCTGAAACCACCATCATACAGAGCAGACCTAGAAGCGTAACCTCAATAATAATAGCTAAGCCTTTTCCTCATGGACCAGGCATTGCTCTCACTGCACTGTAATTCTCAAACTAACTTCCATCATGAGTCTGATTATGGCTCCTATGTGTTAAATGAACATGTGAGAAAACTGAGGCACAGAAGAATTAATCAATTTCCTGAAGGTGGCTCAGCTAACCAAAGGCAAGGCAGGGGGAGATTTGAACCCAGGAAATCTGACTCTGAGCCCATGCTTGCAACACTGTCCTGGGCATAAACCACATACCTGGGCAGTGAGAATATACGGTCCCTTTTCAGAGAGAGAGAGAGAGAGAGAGAGAGAGAGAGCAAGGAAAGCAAGAGAGGTTGGGAGGCCAAACCCTGTCTGAATAAAACTGCTAACCTAGTTTTTGAAGTGAATGTCATTCCAAGCAGCTTTCTCAGCTCAGGCTTTGAGGTAGTTTGTCACGAGTCACCTGTACTTTCGACCTGGAAATGGGCACGTTCATTATCCACCCAGCCTTTGATTTGGGAGAGTAATGTGCAGAGACGACTATTGGGTGGCTTCCACCTGCCAGATTCTCTGGCTATATTTATAGTCATGTTTGTGCATTAACATTTTATACTTAGCTAAATTGTGCACATTGCATTTAAGACCAGGTTTGCCTTGTTTAAAAACATCCAAATTGGGATTAAGTATTCAAGCTGTAATCCCTTTAGTGGGCGTCTGTCCGTTGGATTTGTACGACATAAAGAGGGTTATTGAAATACTGGAACTTCAATATTTTTTATCCTCTATACAGAAATGACTCTTAAGTGAATTTAGAAACTAGGGAAGACATTGGACAGATACCAACGAACAGAGCAGCTCTCATTATTTTTGAGGCCAGTTATAGCAGAGCCTGCATCTGTGTAAGCTTTTCCATCTAGATTCTTCCTTTAAGCAGTAATATGCTATGCTCCTTGCTACAGGATGGTGAATTCCCTTGGGGTCTCTAATTTCTCCCCTCTCCCTGTTTGTAATGATGTTGTTCTACGTTGATACAGTCTCCCTCACTCTTTACCCTTGAGCTGTTAGAGAATTTGATTCATTCAAAACTAGAATATTTCCAGGAATTTGGCAGGGGTGGCGTGGGCTGGGGTCTAGGATGGGTGACATGAAACACATTTGTATTTAATTGAAGAGTGTGCAGTTCTAGTTAGTATTCTGCAAATATCGAATATGAATAATCAGATAAGACACTTACTAGTATAAAAAAACAATAAATTTTATTTTTGTGGTACATTAAAATCAAATTCAGATAAAAATTTAAAATCATAGCATATCTAGAGGAACCATTTGATAGCTATGTATAAATCTATTTTCGAGATGTGTGAGCACAAATTACGGAACGCCAGCGCCAGTTGATTTAGGCTGCTTTCTCGCTAACATAAATAATGCAGAGTGCCACAAATATTCAAGTACACTTAACTGAACATAATTAAAATATTGGAATATATTTTAAAAATAAATAATTAAGTAGTTAGAAGTATCTGCAATACAAATTCAAAGTGATAGTCATATGGTGATTATATTATGCAGTTTACCCAGTACTTTTGCTTTTAAGGGTCCTAATAAAATTTGCATTTAATAAAAATTGTGATTCTGTAATGTTTGAGGATATGAACAGATTCTATTTCAAGCACAAAACACAACCCTTGTCTCTCGGATCCATCAACAGATGGACCGAGAACAGACATTGTCAGCGCGGCTGAGCAGCTTGCCTGCTGAGACACCGTCACACCCTTCCCCACGTCTGCAAATGCCATGTCGGGAGTTTAGTCTGTCTGTCTCCCTTTCTAGATTGTCAGCTCCTTGAGGGTAGTGACCTCTGGATCTCTGTGTGCCTAGTGCTGGGTATAATGCTGGCAAGTAGCAGGTGTTTAATGAATATTGCGAAGTTAATGAATCAAATCAAAGGATGACTATTTCTACCCTTGCTCCCTGGTCTCAACATGGTAGTAGGCCAGGCACACGACTGCTCAGGAATTTGCCTACCCCCCTTCCTCCCATCTGGGGGCTCTTCTCCCGGAAATAGACAGAGCTCACTCATCTTCTTCACGTCCTTTTTCAATGTCATCTCTGTGCAGTCTCCTCTGACAACTCTATTTGATACAAAATTGCCCCCACCTCAGTACGCAGTTTCTAGTTCCATTTGTATCACCATGTGAGATACTACATACTTTACCTGTTTATTTTGTGTACAATCCTATCATCCTTACTCATAAAGGTAAGCTCCAGAAAGGTTGGAATTTACTGTTTTTTCACTGCCATGTCCCTGGCTCACAGCACAGTGTGTGACCCATAGTAGATGCTCAATGATAACTTGCCTCATGAGTGAATTAATGAATGAGTTGAAGATGGAGGAAAAGGATTGCCCTGAAGTATAAGTTTAATGAGTGTGAGTGTAGGGTGTATGTGGTTTTGGGGGCTCACGGAGTAGGATCAGACACATGTGCGCATTTTTCTGCCCCACCTGCTGTTGAGGGCTCCTCACGTGAAGGTGGAAACCGGACATTTTAACTAACTCAGAATGCTTGCCCAATGTTCCATCGATTTCTTTGGAGACCTGAGTCTGCTCTGAAGCCTTGGCCCAGACAGATACCACTTTACTAATCTTTTCTGGCCAGAATAGATTCTTAGCCTTTCTGGGGACTTTGCTCAGCAGCTTTCTCCCCAAGCTGTTCATTGTCCTTGTCCTTGTCTTCTGTCCTTCTCCACCCGGAACTTCTTGGCAAACTTGAGACCTCATCACAGCGTTATCCCCCCACCCCCCCACAGGTCCACTAGCACCAAGGCCACTCAAAAATTCTGGGTCTGCTGCCCCTGTGTGATCATGAGCAATACTGTAGATTAAAAATGGTGGTGAATTCCTTGCCATCCTCTTTGTTGAGAGAGGATGCTGCATCTAGGCTGGTTTTGTGACTAGCTTTGACCAACAGAATTGCAGTGGACATGACTGTCAGTTCTGGGCCTCACCTTTAAGAGAACCGGCAACTTCTGCTTCCTCATCTTCAAAGCCCTGAGCTATCATGTAAGAAGTCTGGCTTTGCCCTGACCTGGTGTGGCTCAGTTGGTTGGGTGTTGTCCTGCAAAATGAAAGGTTACCAGTTCAATTCCTGGTTAGAGTACATGCCTGGGTTGCTGGTTTGGTCAGGCTGTGTATAAGAGGCAACCAATTGATGTTTCTCTCCCTCTCTCCCTCCCTTCCCCTCTCTCTAAAAATAAATAAAATCTTTAAAAAAAAAAAAAAAGCCTGGCTTTCCTGCTGGAGAAATCATGAGGAGAGAGACAGGCCTTATAATGACCCCACCCTCCCCAGCCATGTCGCTGTTCCCAGCAAGGCACCAGTCCTGTAAATGAGACATTTTGGGTGTTCTAGCCCTATCTGCTATCCAAGAGACCCAAGGGAGACCATCAAAACTGTCTTGCTGAGCCCTAGTCAACCCACAAAACTGTGAGAAATAATAAATCATTGCTTTAAGTCACTAAATTTTAGAGTTGTTTGTTACACAATAATAGATCATTAAAATAGACTAATTACAGAACTTTTTTGAGCTCATGTTTTCTTATCTGGGAAATGGAGACGTACCTCTCTCTCTTCATGGGGCTGCTGTGAGGCTGTGTGTAAAGTACCTGAGATAGTACCTGGCAACCTGATTGTTCAGTAAATGCTGGGCTCCTTCCCCTTCCCTGGGCAGCATGGTAAGCTCCAGGCACGTCCCTCCAGTTTCATCACTCATCAAAACTTCCCTCGTTTTGTCCAGCCATTTCCTCTCACAATTTATTTTGAAGGAGACAACTTAATAAGCTCATCCCAGAGGATAAGGACAAAAGCTTCATTTGTTAGTGCTTCAGGGCTATTTACATTTAAAAGAAGGCTCACTGAAGCACAGATCTCTTTCCCAAGGATTAAAATTTTAGCTACAGATTTCAGGCTCAGTGATGATGAGGAGTGCTGGGATTGAGAATGTGAGAGGAGAGTTTTGGAGAGAAAAACATGCCTTCTGGAAGTCCCTTTGGCTTTCTTGTTTATCAGCCCTTAACCTTAGGAGAAAACAGCCCAACTCAAGATTCAGCCACATTTAACCCAAGGGAAGCTTCTACTTTCTCCCACCCAGTAACCATACCAGCTTTACTATCAGGTATCCTGATTACAGTTATCCTTCCCTTAGCTTTAAGCCCTCCGCAGACTGTTCATTTTTGCAGAGTGATGCATAACTGGAAAGGATGGCAGACTCCACTTTGCAGCTCCCCTTAAGTATCAGTTGTGAAACCACCAGTCTTCCCCTGGGTATAAAGGAGGTAGGAATGGAGGAGGCTTGGGTCAGAGAATGACCTACCAAGTCCCAGCTGATGAGTTTATTTTTCTAGACAGACTTTTTTTGTTGTTGTTCAGGGATACCAGTTCTGTTTTAGAGAATACATGTAATGTCCTTTCATTCCTACCCCTCTTTTTATTATAAAACCAATATAACAATATTAAACTTTTTCACACCCAAATAGGAAAAAAGTTGCCTTTATAAAGATCAAGATTTATCTTCAAGCTAAGTTAATGCTATTCAAATCTGATACAAATGCGAATAGAATAGACTAGACTAGAATAGAAGTAGAATATTTCTAACACTAACTCTGTATTTTTTGTTGGTGGTGGTGTGGAGGATGCTTAACAGAGGGCAATGAAATACTCACAAAACAGCACGAAGTTAGTGAACTTTATTCAGTTAAATTTTTTTAATGAAACAAGTATTAATCATGATTGAGGAAACTGGGAACAGTTTGAAAAGGCAGAAAACAAAAGAAAATGAATAACATTAAATAAAAGAACAAATTGCAGAATGTATGGATAATGCACCAACTACATAAGTGGTCAACAAATAACTATAAACTGGTTATGTCTAAAAGCATGTTTTTATATCCATGCATAACAGAGAAAAGGGTATAAATAGATACATTGTCTAAGGTCATTTCAACTTACAGAAGAATGTTTTGGTTTTTGAAATCGAACTATTAAACTAAGAAAGAATGTTTTATTGTTTTAGCTCAAACTTCTGTTAAATTGAATTCGTAATGGTTTGCAGATCTATACATGGTGGAGGATGATGCTCTCTCATCAGCCTCGTTGTTATCCAGCGAATAAATGCTGTAGCCCTTTCATTCCTTGCCTTGGGCAGTGGGAAAAACCTTTCCTCCCAGACAGAGGGGATGGAGGAGTATGATGAAGTTAGGGTACTTGGGTTTAAGTCCTGGACAGGTTACTTAACTTCTTACACCCCCATTTAATCTCTACAATGTGGGGATTATATTCTTGTCCATATCTACCCCAGTGGGTAATTCCCACATGAGAAAGCAATGCACTTTAAAGCAGGGAGCCTCACCCGGAGAACGATCTTGTGGACGTTGATTGTCCCTGTCACTTTGTTAATATGGAAGGTAGATGGTAGGTGGTAGCTTGCCATGTGAGGTGTCCCAGGCTCTCTAAGAGCTTTCATTCTGCCACACAGCCCAGTGAAAGCCAGCTGCTCAGTCAGAGATGGGTTTTTCTTGGAGCTGAAGTGAATAATTCCAATTTGGTGGATGGCCCAATTTGTCAAAAACAGATATTTCAGAAGAGATAGTTCCTTTTGTCTCTTTGAACTATGAAGGGCACATAACCCAAGGCTTTTATACTAATTATTTCAAATAAGAAAAGTAAAAACTAGTAAAAAAGGGAATAATGTAAGGCAACAAGTTACCCATAGGGAATCACCGTTAAAAGTTTCTCTTTAACTCTTGTCGTAGTTAGCGTTATAATTTTAAACAGTGCACTTCTACCTATCCATCTGTGAACTTGGGCCACATCTATTGGCTCCTTGCTACGGAACGTGGAGCACGGAGCGCAGGTGCAGTATGTACGACTCACTCCCTATCCTCCGCTCCATCCTCAGGTTTCGTGAGTTACATTTGTTTATTACGAAGAATATCTTTGTAATTTTAATTAATATACTCATATATGGAAGCTTTTAGTTTCTGATTTATTAAAATTAAACTTCTATTTATTTTCTGCTATGAAAAATTAGATTAATTTACTTACATGCTCTTGTAGCGCTTCTCTTTTCTCTCACTTTGGATGATGCCATTTTTACCTTGTTAAAGTTCATATTTGCACTTTGGTGATTATCATGTTTTCTTTACTTAGTTCGTAATTTGATTAATAACATTAAAAACCAATGAAAACAGTCCTATGATCATGCAAATATTTACTACAAACCAAGGAATCTGTTGCTAGATCTAAATAGAAATAAATTAATCCCGGTCACCAGCCTACTTTCCTCAAAAGAGAATATTCTCAGTCTGTTAAGGTAAAATGGATTATTTTTTAATTTTTAATTTTTTGGAATTCAATAAATATTTATCGAATGCCTACTATGAGCTAGATATTGTTCCAGGTACTTGGGACCCAGCAGAGAACAAAAGAAAGGTTCCCGCCCTCTGGGAGCTTACAGTCCAGCAAAGGAGCTTCCGGCCCCTTTGCCTGCAGCTGTCTGTGACCCTGGGCAAGTCATGGCACCTCTCTCCTCAGCTCTCCGCTGTGGGAATAAGCACGCCTCACCCAGATGTACGGAATGTGTCCGGTGCTCTGTAGATACCAAACACACGCCACCCCCAACCCACCACTCGGACAGGTCAGCCTGGAAGTTGACTTTTAATAATAAAATACAAGCAGAGGGGACAGAGGGAGTGCAGCTGGTGGTGTGGTGTTCCACTGCTCCAGGACCTTTGCTGGCTACACAAACTGCAGCTGCTGTGGCTGCTTCTTGGTGGCTACCTCGCTGGCAAGGACCTTGGCCTTCTCTGTGGCTGCCGGTGGCCTCTCCTTTGCCTTCTCCTTGGCTTCCTTGGCTGTCTCAGCAATGGTTTTGGAAGGGGCCTCACTTTGCAGCTTAGCCAACATGTATTTAAATCCCTTCATTGTCTTGGTCATATTTCTTTGAACTGGGTGAGACCAAATTCCTGGACAGCTCTGGAGATGCCACATAAGCTAGAGGATATTCAAGTTTCCCAGTGGATTTCTGCCCATCCTCGCACAGTGAACACATGTCCCTCTGCCACCATCAGCTGGGTGTGGTAGATGTACCAGGTGAAACTGGTTGTAGTCTGGCTCTGTGCGTCCACAACAGAATCCTCCAGGATGTACACTGAGTAAGCAACACTGGCCGGAAGTAGTAGCTTGGCCCCGAGGCCCAGCAGGGCAACTTGTTGGTCTTGGTTAGGAGGGATCTCTGGGACAGGAGCTTCTGGTCAGGGGTCACCTCCTGGTACATTATCTCTTCCGTGAAGACAAGTTTACTACAGGGATTAAGGTACTGCTGCCAGAAGGCAGCAAACACTTGGTTCCAGGAACTGTGGAGCACGCACTGGCCCAGTAAACACTTCACCATTGGCCTGGCTGGGGAGAGATCAGCACCTGCGCAGCATCAGGGATGAAGAGTCAGGGACTGGCTGCGGGGAGGGGCACGCAGAAATGGATCTTTCTTTTCTTCATTTCTTTTTCAGTCATACTGCTTATTAATTTAGTGGGACTTTTAAATATAAAGGCTCATGTATTGCCTTCAGTTCAGAGAACTTTTCTCGTATTATGTCTTTGGTTACCTTCTCCCTTCTGTTAGTCTGTCTTATATTTTGAGAATTCCCGTTACTCAGTTACCCCATAAATCTCTCCTTTTTCTTCATATTTGCTATCTGATCTTTTTGTGCATATTTTGAGAGATTTCTTGGAGTTTGCTACATTTCCATTTATCTATGACACATTCAATTATGCAGATTGTCCACTGAATTTCTTATTTAGACATCATGTTTTTCTAGTTCAAGGATCCTTTTTTTCTTTGAGCATTTAAGAAAAATAGCACCTTGTGTTTGGTTGTTGGATTCATTGTTCTCTTGAACCTTTTCTAAAAGTAATTAAAATTTTAAACAAAGTTATCTTCTCTTTTCAGAATATGTAATCTCTGTTTTTTGGGAGGTAAATTGCTCCCCCCTTTTTTCATAATTTCTTTAAATATTTAGTAATCCTTTGGCTGTGTCCCCATATATAGTCTTAGGACTCTATGAGTCCTTTAAGAATTTTTAAAAGTTGGTTTTCACTTTAATGATAATCTTTTACAATATCAGTTGTAGTTTCTGAAACACCCCATGTGGCAAGCAATGTCAGAACCTTCATTTGCATTTGTGCTTTTCCTATGGCATCCGTGTCTCCTGTTGCCCAAGCAACACGAGAACCCTCTGCATGGGTGACAACTGGCACGGGCAGACCGTTCTGGGGCAACAGGGTGGGCATGGGGTGGTATCAGATCTTCACACGGTGCCTGAGCTCCAGTTTGAGAAACGAGGCTTCAGTGTGTCTCACTCATGGGAAGGTGACTATATAATTCATTACTCAAACTGAGACATTTTTGTGCATGAAAGGAAAACTGTTAATAATTGTGTGGGGATTGTAATATAAGGAACTGTCTGGGCAATCCAGGATGGTTGGCTATTCTGTACAAACTGAGAAGCTTTCTTCTTCCAGTTGTCTCTTTGGCAGCTGTGACCGAAGTGGTCTCAGCTGGTATGTGGTCTCTGGCTGGTATGTGCTCCTACTGAGCGCAGTGCCCAGTCCAAGTAAAGGACAACTCTCCAGGCAGATTGCTCTTGTTCTCTAGGGAATTTTCTCTAGGCCTCACCCAGAAGGCAAAAGCCACTAATTGTTAGCTGATCTGCAGGAATGGGGCAGGGGAGGAGGACTGCCTCATTGGCTCAGCTGTTCCAAATGTAGTTATTTTAATTAATTACTCTCATGATTTCTCACTCCCCACCCTGCCATTTCCCCAACCCCTTCAGCTTTGCATTTGTGGAGCAAATGCAAATCCAAATCCAACCCTGAGTTTGGAACTTGTCCAGGACTTCCTTGCAGTTTCCTCAGTTCTCACTTCACCGTCATTCTAGTTTCATGTGCTTTCTATCTTCCAGAAGCGCCTTCATTTCTAGTCTACTGTTGCTGCATTCTACTTTTCCTGAACAGTTTTGCTTTCATTACTTTAAAGTACCTCTTTTCTATCATTTCTTTAGGATCTTGGGAGGAAGGAGAGGTAGATATCTGTGCTCAGGCCACCATCATGAACCAGATCTTCCTGTCCTACGATTTTGAATTTGAACTTGAGTACGGATGTATCTGCTCTCCTTGGCTACATACACCACTTCAAAGTAAACAATAAAGTAGCACTGGAAGGCCCTAGTTAAGAACTACCCCTTTTTTTATTCTCTCTTCTCCTTCCCTAAATAAACTTCTAACCCAATATATTATGAAGGTATCAATTCTCAGGAGAAAATTTTCTTAACTACAACTCCATTCACTCTCTAGTGCACTGTCTTTAAAGATCATACCTATCCTGAATCAAAGAGGGAATCGTTAAGTGGTTTAAAATAGCAAGCTGTTTCTTTGAATGTCCTTCAAACATGTAAGAAAAAAGTCAGAAATGGAAAAAAAGTAAATATATGTTGAGAAACTACCACAGTTTGGGGCTCAGTTGTGTAGGGAATACAAGCAAGTATAACGTAAGATTTTTGCCCTCCGTACACTCATTACCCAGCAGAGTTGAAAATATATGCAGGGGAAGTTTGGAGACAATGGAAACTAGGTCACACCATTCAGAACCTATGTGTCTGGTCCAGAAGCCAGCCCTCCAGGGTTGCGATTTCAAGGACTAAGAGCTCTCCGTAGGCCTGGAGGCTCACGGAAGGCAGCTCAAGGCTGTGAGACAGACTCTCACCTGTGAAGATGGAGGAGGAGCTAGACTGGTGGAGGAGAGAGGCTGAACAATCTATGCAAAGAGGATCCCGTGGCCAAGAGCCTGCAGGGTTTTGTGTGCTCTGTTTGGTTTGTGGCTTGCTCAGGTGAGCACAGATCATCCATGTTGTATCAGGGAGGATAAAGGTTAAGAAGCAAGAGGGCCGGGACCTTGAGAAACTTCTGGAATGTGGGCTAAGATATTTGAATTTTAGCCTAACCAGAAGATTTTGAGGAGGAGTACACAATTAGGGTATGTCTGAGAAGGCTACAATGTGTTTAAGAAATGTTTACGAATCAAGGTTGTGAAGAATGGGAGGAGAAGGATGGTGTGCTGACCAGATAGAATGATAGCTAATAGTTAATTACATTAATGGTATTAATAGAAAAAAGTTACCGACTTAGGTTATAATGTTAGCAGGAAGCTTTGGGAAGTAAAATAGATGACAATATCAGCAATTACTTAGCAGCAAGATTCTCTTATTGGCAAGTCAAAATTTTTATTGAATTAAAAATTAAAATAAACTTTCAAGTTTATTGTGACTGCCTGAGCACTTTAAGACTAAGGAATATGAATTTGTCCCATCATCCCAATCTATGAAAGAAAGGTTGTGTATGTGTGTATATTTGGTTTAATTATTTAATAATTATTTAGTTGGGTATGACCACCGTATTTGTTATGCTATGGTGCCTTGTTTATTACAAGAAAATAGGCTTTTGGCAGACGACAGGAAAATGGGTAATGCTTACATTTAAAAATGGATCTTAAAAACTTTGTTGTTTACCTTAATTACAGAACCTTTAAAGAGATAGAGGAACTCAATCATTATAAATTAAGTTCTTCTGGAATCAAGATGAGGGTTCCATCTCTGAAAGCCAAGATCTCATCAGCTGTGGATTTGTAAAATTAGGTTTGTGCAAACTCCAGATGGGTGGAGGTCCTTTGCTCCAAGGGGATTTTATGGAGATAAAGATAGGGTTCTCCTCCTTGAGGAGCTTCAGAGCTAGCTGGGGTACATAAGCCAATTTTATTATACTCTCTGAATGGAGTTATCCTTATACTGTGAGCATATACTACCAACAGGGTGGTCAAATAAAGCAACTCACTTGCCAGCTCTCTTTGCTCCCATCTGATAAGAAATGCAAAAGTCTTCTGTTGATTTTCCCGAAGCATCTCCTCTACTGCCCTCTTCCTTGGTCGTATGCTGCTTTAAGTTTGCTTGTTTTCTTTTTAATGACACAATATTGGATGGACTCAGACCGAAGGAGGTAGGTGGCTGGCCTTAGGTTCATATCCTGCTGGATCTCATATAAGGTTTGGGTCCTTCTTTGGATAATTTATGAATTTGTTGAGCAGACAGGCAAAATAGGTCCTCCATTTGCAGCCATTATTGCATTGGCTGGGAAAGCAAAGCAACAGCAGCCAATGGCCTCCACATGCAGATCTAAGCTTTCGAACATGACAACGTGTTTCCTCATCCAGAGCTCTGGGTGTTTCACTGGCACTCAGAGCATCCATTCATTCATCCACTTATTGAATATCAGTTCAGTGTCTGTTTGTGCCAGGTACTAAGGACATGTAGTGACCAAAACATAATAACATCCTAAGGTGGCTTTCAGTAAATGAAGGAGGCAGATGAATGCTGTGTAGTAAATATACAGGGTCCGGCACAAATGATGCCCCTGTTTTATTACCAAATCATAAGCATGTAATTCTGTAACATAACAATATCACTCTCAAGCACAACATATGACATTTTAGGTGAAATGTTCAAATTAAAATGATAAGTTATTACACCCATATTATTACCCTACCAACCACACTCAAGCAGGTGTTACTTCTGCTGGGCCCTGTGTATTGTTTTTGTCTATCCAGCATTCCTTCTGCCCTCTTTTTTTGGTAACAGCCTCCTTCTTGCTATGGGAAGGTCTCTTTTCCAATTCCAAGTGATCTGGGGTGGGGGTGGGGTGGAAAGAACCAATTATAGTAGTTTTCCTCCACCCCCATGACACCATAAGAAGTTGGGGGTAGATAAATCAGACTTGACCGCCAGACCTGTGGCCATAGTGATTATCCCAGGAATAAACCTGTAAACTCAAGCCAGGCCAATCACACTAATTCCCTGGGGGTTAATATGTGGTTGCCGGGAGAAAGCAGCAGTGTTTTCTCTGAAGTCATTGGGATGATGTAAACCCAGTACCCTCCACAGTCAGGCTCTCCCCCGACCCTGACTGCCCCCCTGCTTTCTACTGCACAGAGGGTGAGGCCCACACAGAGTGCAGTAGAGCCTCTGGATAGAGAAATAGAGAAAGAGAATGAGGAGAGAATGTAAATTGGCCACATAACTTGAGGCCAGCTCTACCCTGGCCATTGCAGTTGCCTGAAATGATAAATTCCCCCTTTTCCCCTAATTTGAGTTGCTTTTCCATTACATACAGCCTGAAGAGCCCTAACTAACACACAGCAGGACACTTGCTGATTGTAGTTAACACGGCTTCTGTGGGAACCAGGCCTGATCTGGTCCTGCAGGATGAAGGAGGTCTTTCTGAAAGCTGTGACATTCAAGCTGAGGCCAACCAGCGCTCCAGGAAACCTGGACCTAGAGGAAGGGGGAGTGTGAGGGGTTTAAGAGTTTTGAGCAGGAGGGATGTCTCATGTGAATACCTGGAAATAAGCAGTAATGGTCTATTTGGGGAATTACAATGACTCTGGTAGCCTGAGGCCAAATGCAAGTCTTGCCAAACAGTGTTGGAACAATCACTAAAACAAGGACTGCTCTACACCCTCAGGGAGCAGAGGGAGAAGAGAAAGATGGTTTCTGCCCTCGAGGAACCTATAATTTTACCAGGAATATTGGACACAAATATACACAAAGTTAAGTCACAACACACAGCCACACTAAAATGACGTACTAAATCTGTGACTGTAAGGTGGACAGGAAATGCAATAAAGTTTTAAGAGAAAGGTCATTGGGGATTCCAGACAGCAGGAAACACTAGGACAGGACCTTAAAGAAAGGGTGGGGTGTGAGTGGATGAACAGACATCGGTCTAGGGCAGGGAACCAGTAAGGAGACCAACTGGATGATTCAGTGGTTGAGTTAGAGAATAGTGGGAAGAAGTTTGGAATAGTGTATTATAGCCTATTGGTGGAGGGCTTGAATGTGTAGTGCTTTTGGACTTTATCTTAAAAGCAATGAGGAGCTCTGAATTCTTTTGAAGGTAGGGAGGGGTGAGAAATAAGTCATGATAAGGAGTGATTTTGTGGGGGTACCCAGGAAGACCTGGGCTAGTCGGAGGCAGAAGACTGAGCATACTTGATGAAGGCCTGGACGAGGGACAATGAGAAAGGATGGAAAGCAGATGCTCTGTGAGGATGAAATAGATGGGTTTGAATTCCTGGGAGAGGAGAGGGAAGAAGGATGAGAAGCACTGCCTGTCTTTCAGGCAGATGGATTCTTGTTATCCGAAGAGAATGGGGTCTTCCACCACAACACTTGCACCCAGAATGTTCATCGACCCTCATTCTCGGAGAAAATATACATCTGTTGCCTCAGCTGCAGCAATAGCAGCATGTTGGAAAAGGACAGCGATGGATGGCAGAAGTGATTATGCAGTGAGGCATAACATTTGAATCGCTATAAGTTACACCTTCTGTGTCAATATGCAGAGCTGGTTTGACTGAATTCAGTGAAAAGAACACCTGAATTCAGGAAGACAACACATTTTCTGGTGTGTTAGCATGACACTAAGGACCCTGTGTAAATGCTTTTGCTTTTTTTTTTTCTTTTCTTTTTCTAAAATAACAGTTCTGTTGCTACCCGGGCAAGTCAGAATAGTCAACTGGTAGAAAGCCAGGCTAACAAGGCTGGTTTCTTCTAGCTACCCTGATGTGGGTCAGCCGGACTCCCTGGGTATCCCCCAGTGGCATTTAGCTCAACAGGGATGTGTCGAGGGTCCCTAAATGCCTGGCAATGTGCTAGACAGAGTTGGGGATATTGAAATGGGTACAGTATGGTTCCAGCATCAGAGTGCTGAACCCAGCAGCGTTTGGGGGACAGGAAGTCCTACTTTCAAATCTTAGCTCTGTCATTTGCTTGTTGTGAGAACTTAACCTTGCTAATCCTCAATTTTCTTACCTATAAAATGGAGAACATAGTATTTTCGATGATTGTAAAAATGAAAAGGGACATTTATGTGTATCATACTCAGCATAGTGATTGGCACACATGTATTCAATAAATGATGCCTGTTTATCATGCAACATGGAGGGTGGAGTTCCCAAGATATGTGTGTGACACTATGGAAACACAGAAGGGGAACAGTTAGCCTCACCTCAGAGAATTCAAAGAGGGCTGCCTGCAGAAGAGAACATGAGTGTTGAACACTGGTGGTGGGAAAGGAGGAGTGAAGGAAAGAGAGGAGGAGTGAAATTGCAGGCAGAGGAAACAACAATGCCCCCTAACACACTGGTGCTAGCGCAGGGCCAATTCACCGCACAGCTGGAAAGGCCACTCCAAGTGCGCCATCTTGCTGAGAGTGAGTCCCACTTTCACTCTGGATTCCAGAGCCCACAGAGTGCAGCCTCCCACCTGGGTCATGTTTCTGTACTTGGGTAAAAAAGCAGCTCTGTGCTAGATCCCGTCCTCCTCCAAACCACGATCTAGCTTGTATCTTTCTTACGTGTTCTCATCAAACGTGGTACTGATTCCTGAGGGTGAGAGAGAGCTTGGGAGAATTGTGCTGCTAAGGGATGTCCCCCAGTTGTCTGACGTGCTTTTTACACACCGGAAATCGGGCAATTAGTAACATGTCCTGCTACTCACAGGGCAAGTCTTTCTCTAGGCCCTGAAAGCATTTCACTTCTTTCATCTAATGCTGTTGTTGCCCTGTAGAAGGTTTCTTTGGGACCCTATTGTTATGCCTGAGTTCCAGATGGGGCAATTAAATACGGACAGTCAGACTGCTATCTTAGTTGCCTTTGGAAAGAAAATTTACCGTGCTTGCTTGTCCTTTTCAATTTCCCCCAGTGGAGCTGTTCCCCCTTCACCTTGGAGGAGACAGAGCCCTGGTGCTGGAGGGAGCTGCTGGCTGGGCCGGCTTCCGCAGGGGCCACACGTCCCTCTGGATGAAAAGCTCAGCGGAACTCTAAGTCATTATCGTGATCAAGGACGAAGGGAACCGTTTCAGCGTGTAAATGCAGATCGTCTCTTGGTTTCTGTGATAGATGTGTTCCCAGTGCCAATGCAGCAGTGTGTTGAATTCTTTTTAAAATCTGAAAGACCTTCAGGCTCTTCTCTCCTTTTCTTAAATCCATTTCCCTGTTGAGATGAAAAATGTAATACTTTTCAGCTTACTTCAGACTTTCTTCAAAAGTATTTCTGGAAAAGGATCCTTCATGTGGAGCATATGAAAACTGTCAGGGGATAGGGGAGAGGGAGCTTTTACAAACACGTTAATGGACAGCCATTATGCTGCAGGGAGTTCCCCCAGAGAGCAGAAGTATACAGGCTTGGAAGTCTCAGGGAGACAGCCAGCAGAAGCTATGGATTAAGGGAGGCACATAGGCCAGAGATACTGGAAAAACTGGATACATAATGAGATAGGAAAATAATGTTAGCCAAGATAAAGAAGACTGCCAAGGTTTGCCCTAGGAGAGTGCTTGAAAATGTAAGTTTTGGAGTCTGACAGATCGAGTTCAAATGTTGATCCTTCTATTGGCTAGCTGTGGCATTGGACAAGTTAACTTTTATGTGACTCAGTTTTCCAGCCTACAAAATGGCTGTAAAAATGACTTCCACAAAGGGTTTTTGCGCTAATTAAATGAGATGATGTATGTAGCATGTCCATTTTATACTCTGGTATGGAGTAAGTGTACAAATAAATGCTATCTTCTTCTTCTTCTTCTTCTTCTTATTATTATTATTATTAGCAGTAGCAGCGTTATTATCACTAACACAGGGCACAGATAGATTCACAGACTGTTTCTGAGGTGGTGGCCAGTTCTACTTCCTGTCCAAGTGTGTACGTGTGGCACTTTGTCAACCATGCTGGCATCCTTCTCCCTCGGTGGCACATGCACTCCTATCACTGGGATTCCCTCACTTACATCCAGGTTCTTCTGTGAAGTGCTTGCCAGGGCACCGAGCTGCTCACGAAGGTTACCTATGTGCCAAGGGCTGTGTTCTATTAGCAGCATGGGCTCCAAAAAGGAGGTCCTAGGATTCCTTTTCTTTTCATTAGTCGCCCTGCCCCTCCTTAAGGGCAGTGAAGCTGTGAAGCCATGGGCTGGAGGTTTGTGCTATGAGCAAATCTGAATCATGGACAGAGTTTGACTCAGAAAATGAGCAGTTTAAAAAATCTCCAGAGGAACGAAATGGTGAACAGCTTGGTTTCTTTTGAACTCTCCCAATTCAACCTCTAGAAAAGGTGTCATAAACCTCTGCAGGAGTGACTAAGAGCTGGGACAAAGGCAAGTCTGTTAGAGAAGTCCCTGTAACTCCAGGAGCAAATCTCTTTCCCCCCTCCCAAATAACACGAGAACATTACATGGCATTAACAAGTTTCCCAGGACAGGAACTTCTAGTTTATTACTTGCTCGCATTGTCATCAGAAATTAATTTTGTCCCTGAAAGACAAATTGGCTGGTAGCTTATGAAGTTAAATGGGAAGAACAAGTGCGCATCTGTTTCTTCTGCATTTTGTCTCCTTGGTGTCTTACATATAAATGAATCAGAGTGTTCAAACTTAAATTAAGATCTTTGGCTAGATAAACAGTTAAAACTGGTTCCCATAGCTACCTCTCACACATAGCTGTGATTGCATTATAATCCCCTAGTAATCAGCTCTAAATGAAAGAAAGATGATAAGGGTGCTCTTTGCAGTTTTCAGTACTGATTTTTATTAGCTCTCAATCAGTCCGGGACCGGTCTGTCTTTCATCACATTGTGGTAGTGTTTGTAGAATCATTAGAGTAATAAAGTGTAAATCTTACTGAGGTGCATTTTTCTTGAGGTGTTTTATAGAAGGAAAACTCTGAAGATTACACTGGCTGGTACAAGAAGGATTTGTTTCTGAGACGAAAGTAGGAATGTAATGTATGCTACACTCATTTATTCTTCACGAGAGTCAGAACCTAATGAATTATCCAGCCTAGGTACCACAACCACCACAGAAACCTCTTGGACTTAGGCAGCCAAGTATTACCATAATGTAGATTTGCATGCATTTAGCCAGTTCCGAATTTGCCTTGTTATCCTCCAACACTCTTCCCGTGTAAAGCCCTCACATTACAAACGCATTACCCACAAAACCGCAAGCTTTGCTATTCCCAGTGTGATTTCTTTAGCAAACTCGTGTAATCCAATAAAACATCATGTCTCACCAACACTGAAGTATTTACTGCGGAATAAATTCCGGCATAAAAAGTGGACTCGCTCCCTCTTCTTTCTCATATATCACAGAGTGACCAGTCCTCTGCAGCTTCATTTGGGTTGGAGACCGCTAAGTGGGGGAAAGAGGCAACTACAGATGATGGCCCTCGGATGCTTCCCTGAATTTGTTCTGGATTTTTCAAGGCCCGTCCAAGTGATGGTAGCATGAAAAGAAGCTTACCCTGACTTTCCCCAAGTGTCATAGGGTTTTTCACAGATTTTGCAGGTGTGCTACACATTTGCAATTAACAGAATTCTTAATCCTGACATGCCTTTCCTTTCCCATAGGCTTTAATATAACTGGAACATGTTACAATGCATCATACTCTATGATGTCTATAAAAATGCCTGCTTGTTTTAAATGTCGATGTGTACACATTTACGTTTATGTTAGGCCTAAAGTATGCCTATATTTTAGTGATAGACATATGCGCTCATCCACAGGGTGAGAAACAATATAATGTGGCAGTATGTAGTCCCTGAAAGAGTTTATAGAAATGTGGTGGTTTTATATTTAATTGTAAGTTACTACTTTTTAAGGAAAGGTTTTGCCTCCGGTAATTATTACAGTTCTCATACCCACACAGTGATAATGTGCATCTTTGCAACCAGTGGAGTGTTTGTAAGATTCAGGTAGCCGGAGAGGTGGTGGCGTGGTGAAGATTTTCACCACGTGTGTTTTTGGTTTATGTCATTATATGTACAAATATGTGTGGGATTTAATCTGGACATAGAATTTTTGGAGAACAAGAAGTCACTTGGTTAGGGTGGCTTGAGGTGATAGGAAATCTTGCGTTCATTTTTTAAAAAACCCTTGCAGAATCCTGAGAAAGACATCCTATGTTATTTACTATTTATACTAAAAAATATAAAAGCCTGAATTCAAGAACTGGTCCTCTTTTCTTTTTTAAAATAAAGCAAATATAATATTTTGCTGATGGTGGTGCTTTTTGTATGTGTTTGCATGTTGGTACTTAAATGCAATATGTCTGGAAGATGTTGCTATTTCACACTACACGCACAAGAAAGAGTAAATTGTAGGTCCTGATTATCAACAGATAACAAGACATACTGTATATAAATAAATGCTCAGCATCAAAACCCATTATTGGATTAGCTATATAATCATGTCTCAGGCTGTAAGTCTGTGCTGACAAATGAACACTTTTCATTTGGCTCAAGGTCCTCATCAGCAACGGAACTAATTTTACATTCTCACTCATTAAGTGAATAAGATGTGGAAAAAGCTGTCTGCTTTTTGAAGTGTAAATTTGCTGCTACAGGCTGTGCAGACCAAAGCGCTTTTGAAGCAGGCAAATGAGATCATCTCTGGGGACATGTGAATCTCACAAAGTTTAGGTCATTTCTGCTGAAGGGACGGGGTGTGTGCATGCATGTTCATCAATGTTCATATGATTTAGGTGGACATGTGCATTGGGCTGTGTGGGTGTTCTTGGGTGTAAGTAATGGACTCTTTGTATAAACCTGGGAGAGAACTAGGAGCATGGTCTTCATCTTCTCCAGAAGCCAAGGACCCATAGAATCTGGGTAGAGACCAAGGCGGAATGATCAGGGTTGGGCATGTTAAACAGTCAGGGTTCTCAACTCTCTGCCACCCTTGAGAAGGAGCAACAAAGTCTCTGAGCCTTCAGTTCAAAACCTCCTGCAGGCGTGTGCTGCTCCATGGAGATACCAGGATAAAAGATGAGTGCTGCTGGAGCTGGCTGTGGAGTGAGATGTGCTGGGAGATGGGAACTCCATACTTCAACCATTCTGAGTGATTTTAAATACTCTGTATGCTGAGGACTCCATATAGAGATGCTTCAAATCTCCAGCACAGACTTCTCCTCTGAGCTCTAGATCCTTAGATGCAACTGTCTATTTGGTCCATCTACCTAAGTATATCTCAAACTTCACATACGCCAAGTAAAACCATGGGGTTCTACCCTAAAACATGTCTCTATTCTCCTTTCCTCTTTATTGCACCAACAGCTTTCTTCTCACTCAAGCCAGAAACTTAAGAGTAATCCTTGATTCACCTTTTTCCCTCACCAATAAAATAAAATCTATGAGCAGTCATGCTAGTTTTAGCACCAAAATATATCTTAAATCTTTCTGGACACCTAGCCTAGGCAAACATCATCTCTCATCTTGACAATGATGACACTAGCCTTTCAACTTGCCTCTCCCCCTCTACTCCACCCACCCTTCTCCCCATTCATACCAAGTAGAAAGTGATCTTAAAATGTGTGTGTTATGCATTGAATTGTGTTCCCTCCCACCATTCATATGTTGAAGTCTTAACCTCCAGTATTCAGAATGTGACCTTACTTGGAAACAGAGTAATTGCAGATGCAATTAGTTAAGATGAGGTTATACTGGAGTAGGGTGGGTGCCTAGTCAATAAGAATGACACTTGGAGATGTTGACCTCAGACTTTCAGCCTCCAGAACTGTGAGACAATAAATGTCTGTGTTGAAGGCACTCAGTCTGTGGTTCTTGGTTATGGCAGCCCTAGCAGACTAATGCAGTGTGGAATGTCATCCCTCTATCACTTAAAGCCCCAGATGGCTTCCCGTTTTATTTAGATTCAAATTTGTATTCCTCATCATGAGTGATAAAACTCTTCATGATCTGTCCCCCACGTACTGCTCCAGTCTCTCCTCTCACCAGCTCTTCCCTTATCTTCAGTCATAGCAGCACCTTATCTGTTCCTCAGTTACGACAAGCTCTTTCCCTTCTCACAGCCTGTGCATATGCGGTGCCCTCTGCTTACAGTACTTGCCTCCTGCTCCACAGTCTGCATGGCTCATACCTTATCCCTCAGGTCTTTACTTACATGTCATCCCTCCCACCTCTGCTGTTATTCTCTGCCTTTGCTCCATTCTTTCATTTATGATTACTTATTATGGCATGTACTCACTTTATACTACTGTATACTTTTAGAAAAATCTAGACTTTAAGGTCCAGGGGATCATGGTGATATGGTTCACCAGTGTATTGCCAGTACTTGACAAAGTGTCTGGCACACACTAGGTACTCAGCCTGGCACACATTGGGTATTCAATAATTATTTGTTCAGTGAATGAGTAAAAGGAAGATGCTTAGAAGAGTACCTCTCTCCTAAGCCTTTCTTTCTTGGTTACTACTTGGAAAAGGATGATTCTTTCATTGGAAGCATTTATTGATTTGCCTCTATGTTGGAAACGATTACTTTTTAGATCACTTCATATTCTCAATGTTATCTGTCTAGAATTGGAGGACCTGATCAAGAATTTTGGTAGAGCCCTGGCTGGTGTGGCTCAGTAGACTGAGTGCTGGCCTGTGAACCAAAGGGTCTCCAGTTCAATTCTCAGTCACAGTATGTGCCTGGGTTGTGGGCCAGGTCCTCAGTGGGGGGTGCATGAGAGGCAACCACATATTGATATTTCTCTCCTCTTCTCCTTCCCTTCCCTTCTCTCTATAAATAAATAAAACCTAAAAAAAAAAAAAAAAAAAAAAGAATTGTAGTAGAGTGCCCAGCCAGTATGGCTCAGTTGGTTGGGCATTTGATTGTCCTACAAAACTGAAAAGTTGCCTGTTCGATTCTTGGTCAGGGCACATGCCTGGGTTTCAGGTTTGGTCCTCAGTCAGGGTGTGTATGGAAAGAAGCCAACTGATGTTTCTCTCCTTCTCTCTCTCCCTCACTTTCCCTCTTTCTAAAATCAAAAATAAAAAAAATAATTTTGGTGGAGGGATACCACAGGAAAAATGGGCAGTGGGTCGGGTCTTTGCCCATTAATTACACTAGGGTGTTTATGAATTGTCTCTAAGAAGATCTTTGCCTGGGAAGGCCAAAGAGTACATTATTGTGTGGAAATACTCTGTGGTCTTAGCTTTTGCCAAGTTGAAAAATGGAAAGTTATATGGGTGAGTGTGGAGAGACTGTTAGTTGTCCACCAAAATGTCTTGCTTTCTTCCTGGGCACATAATTAGATTACATTTCCCAGCCTCCCTGATAGGTAGGTGTGGTCACTGGCTGAGTGCTCTTCCATGGTCCATGGGCAGCTATGGGGAGTGCTGTTTCCAGGCCCAGCCCACTAAAAATCTCCCGTGGGCACTGTCCATGGTCTTTCTTCCTTGGTTCATGGGGCCATCAACGCCCAGCAAAACCCTAGAAACCACAGCAGAAAATGCAAAACCACTATCAGCTTTGGTCCATGATGACTGTGTGGAAAAGACCCTTTGTAGAGACCTGAACTGATCAGGCAGTCTATTAAGAAGTTTACATGAAGCCACTAAAATTTTGGGGTTTCTGGAACTGCAGTCTGGCCAATCCTTACAATATCATGGTACCTTCTTTAAGAAGCTGACATTTGTGAGGGAGGTGAAGTCAGCAATAATAATGTTGGCTATAGGAGGTAAAGCAGGAATGTCTTCTCTCTCAGGAAGCAACTGGGGATTTAGAAGAAAAAACCCCCAACAAGCTATTGCTCATTCTTCTAATGTCTGTGAGCTGAGGGAGATCAAGGAAAAGATGACATCTTGGAGTTGCCTACAGAGTTCTCTCGATGATAAGTGCCACACCTTGCTGGACATGGTGGCGCTCCAGATTAGTCCCCTGTCCTTTCTGATCATGACCTGCCTTGAGAGCATTGAAAGACTTTGAAATCCACAATGGGAAGACAGATTATGTGAGGTGAGCACTCAGGACTTGGAAGGAAAAAAAGGGCAAACAAACTCTGATGGACATTCGGATGTTTGATCACCTTCTCATGGTTATATCCGCAAGGAGGGTGGTGACTATGCCTTATTGATCTTTCCCAGCCTAGTGCTTGGTAGATCTTATGTGCTTAATGGATGAGAAACGAATAAATACATTAGCTTGTTTGAACCTCATAAAACCTTAAGAGGAGATAAGGCTTTATTGCAGACGGTCTTGTTTGCCTGCTGGGGTCAAAGCCATTCCTGTTCCATTTTCCTCCTTCCGGTACATGGAAAAATACACTCTCCAGCCCCCATGCAATTAAGTGGGGTCATGGTCTGGTTCTGGCCCAAGGAATGTGAGTGAAAGTGACATAGCAGGAAAGGCTTCTCCTGCTTTTCTGGGCTGCTACAGCCAATCCTGAAGCTTGATGTTGATGAGGTGGAGCCTCAGGCAGCCTGGCCCTGACTCACTTGTGCTGGGCATTATAGTGTGAGCAAGAAGTAAGATTTTGTTGGGTTAGGCCATTATATATGTTATACTCCAGCATGACCTGGCCTACGTGGACTAATCCATTTACCCAGCAGCAACTCCCCTCTCTTCATGTGCCCAGAAGCTCAGATTTTTCCAGCTCTTCTCTGGATGGCCATCAACCTCAGGGGCTGTTAGGCCTCTCAGAGCCTCAGGGGTGCAATGGGGGTGGTCTTAGCTGATCTGGTCATCATCTAAACTCCCTCAGCCAGTGATTACCTTAGGGGGAGGCATATAAACCAGGTCTGCTTAATATGATGTCTAGGGAGTTCTGCTGGGGATTTGTTTTGGAATTTTTTTTTTTTTGCTTATAGACCAGAGGACAAGAATGCTTCCATTTCATGTCTAGGGGCATCGTTTTGGAGGATGTGAGGCTTGGAGCTACTATAACTATCTTGTGGACAGGAGTGGGGATCCCAACACGCTAAAGATGGCCAACTGGAAAAAGAAGACACCTACTTTGGGCTATTTAGTCGAGTATTCTGTTCCCTGAAGCTCAGATCATGCAAACAGGTTACCTCCATTTTATTGAAGAGGAAAATGAAGCTTAGAGTGGAAATGATTTGCCCAAGGTTTCTTGGTTTGTAAATAGAAGTCAGGTTCTTTAAAAAAATCCTCGCCAGAGGATAAGCTGATTGATTTTATTGCGTTTTAGAGAGAGAGGAATGGAGAGAGAGAGAAACATCTGTGTGAGAATGAAACATTGAGCAGTTGCCTCCCATACACATCCCAACTGGGGCTCTATCCCACAACCTAGGTGTGTGCCTTGACTGGGAATTGAACTTACAACTTTTTGGTGTACGGGACAGTGCTCCAACAAACTGAGCCATCTGGCTAGGGCTAAAAATCAGGTCTTTGAATCCAATTCTTCAATTTACACTATTCAGGGGGTGGCAAATATATTTTCTCTCATCTGCCAAACCAATGAACTGAGAATGGCTACTTAGAAAATTGTGTTGCGAAGATGTTAAGATCAGACATCCAGCAAGAAAAGGGGGTTTGGTTGATCAATAATTTCAAGGGCAAAAGACAAGGAAGCAGTGCGTTTTTTTCTCTATCACTGTAGCGTGTCATGCTATTTCTGGATTAATTTTACTGTGGGAAGTGTCATGTGTTAGTTATCAATTGCTGAGTTCCTCAAGATGTTCCTCATGAACCATAGGATTGAGAGCTTCAGTTTTTCACCGACTGTGTCTCAAGTGCTTGTCACCTGTGCCGCATCGCAGGGGAGCTCACCCCATGGTGGCTGGTTCTCCATATAATGAGTGAGTAAGTGAGAGAGAGTGCCTGAGAAAGGAGACAGACGTTTTGTGACTCAACCTTGGAAGGGACATCCCATCATTTACGCAGTATTCCATTCAGTACAAGGGGCTCAGAGGTCCAGCCCACATTCAAGGGGAGGGGATTACACAAAGGAGTGAGGAGCAGCAGGTAGCCATTTTAGAGGCTGCCTATCTAGCAAAAGTGACAAATTAAAAAAAACCGTAAAATTACTTTCTGTCACCATTCCCATAGTTGTTGGGGTTAACTACTTTGCCTCATAAATTGTGTTTTTTTTCCTCAAAGCCCTAGTCTCTCTCTGGATTCAAGCAGTAGCATGAACACACATAATAACGCCTTATGTCCCCTTTCTACATCAAGGCATTAAGTATGTAATCATAATAATATTATTAATATTAATTGTTAATTATAATTATTAATGATAATCAATAATATTAGAAAGGAGTCCTACAACATGGCAAATGCCATTGGCATTGCTTTTTCTCTTCTTACCCCTTTTTCTCAAATGTCACGTGTGCCTGTTTCAAAACTAAACAAGACCAGCACACTCTTGGACCCTCTTGTCCCCTCTTTAGGCACTATGCAACCCAGGGCCACCTTTAAATCTGTTCTACCTCTCAGAATGTGTCTGTTGGCGGAGGGCCCAAGAAAGGAGAGGAGAAGGGAAGCCATTTTCTAGGGAAAGACCTGTTCTGTACAGTTTGGAGGCACGTTAGACACAAGACACACAGTCTTTTGAGAAAAAGATTATTTCAGGGATTTGAGAAAAAGAAAAGAATGGGAGTAGAATGGGTTAATGTTAATCAAAGTTGCTCAACAGCAGTGAGCTTTTACTGGTCTAGTAGAGTGGATAAGATGAGGGGACAAAAACTGGACTTTTAATAGAGGCAGATTAATTTAATCATGGCAAGAAAATGAGCAAGAAATGCTTTAACATTGTCATTTAATTAGAAAAATGTGTAATTAACAGATAAAAATAGTTTTTGCAAGAAGCAGGCAGTTAAATAGTTTATAAAGCCAGCCAGGCCAAATCCTCAGCATCCCTGACTGTTAGCAATCAGAATGCTTTTTGTACGGTGTCTTTCTTTGGAAACGCACAACCCATCTCACCACAGACATTACCTCATTTGCTTCCCAGCCTAATGAATGCTTTATGGCTGAGAAATGGTGAAGGAAGCAGAGTGATATGGAAGAGATGAAGAAACTGAGGCACGGGGGAGGGGGAGACATTTTTGCAGCATTCTCAGAAAGTTACTGTGAGCAGCTCTTAGATTTTCTCATTCCTAACCTCCTGCCCTGTGATGGTGTTTCGGGCATTAGCTAATGAATTTAAATGAAACAATTGCCGTCTCTTCCAAGGGCTGCATAGAGGAACCTGGGCTGTGTATTATGGGTGATATGATCCTAGTCTTCCGAATGGGAGGTGGGGGTGGGAAGAGATCCTGGCATTTGCCATCTGGTAAGCCTGTCTTTAATCCTCAGTAAAGTAATGGAATGGAGATGAAGAAAAAAAATGCGTAAGAATCAACAGCATAATGCCACCATGAGCAAGCAGCTGTCTGGATTTTTAAAGAGCAAATTCCATGAGACAAATTTAATTGCATTTTTTAATAGAATTAAAAAAAAAAAAAAAAACCTCTACAACATTAGTGGGTGAAGGAAATGAAATGGATCCATCCAAAAATCTCGCTTGAAAGATGAATTTAGCAGGGCTGGTTCTAAGCTCTGTCTGTCTCAAGGATTGAAACCTGGCTGAAAGGCCACCAGCGCAGCCGGAGGTCGGCAGTGGACTGAACTGACTGGGAGACGGTGGGGCAGTGGCAGGCTTCTGGCAGGCTCTGAGATGGGCTGGTATCTACAGAGCATCATTATTAATGACTTGCAGGAGGTGATGAGCAGAACATTAATTAAATGTGCACATGTGGCCAAGTGGGAAATTGGCGGCGAAACACCAGAGAGTCAGGCGCATAATACCCAGGTACTTGCTTTTCAGCCCCAGTGATTTGGCCTGAGTGAGAGAAGTGGCTTGACTTTGCTTCCCCTCCCATCTCCCTGCTGTCTTGGGCTTGAACCAGATTTTTGCATGGTGCCACAGGGGACGTGTCAGGGGAGGTGACTTAGGAGCAGGCTTACAAATTCCCTTGCCAAACACCAGGGTGTGTAATAATTGCACCTCTAGCCTGATGTTCTGAAAAAGGAAGCCTACAGAAATTAATATTGATATTAGCAGAGTAATGAAGCAGCTGCAAAGCTGGTTCATAAATGTCTCGCCCCATTTCGTGGCATGTTTACATCTGCAAAGGGGAGAACAAGCAGAAGATGCAGGGGTGGGGAGGCTTTTTCTCTGAATCATCTTCGGGGGAGCCTTTTGTTCCATCTCCTCCTTCCTAAGGAGGATGGAAGCCTGGGTGGTTTGACTTCTGAATACAATCAGGCATTGGATATCAGGTGGCTTGTCCCAAATCTTAAAGTAAACCATGCTTTAAAGTAATGTTCAAGCACAACATAGTTTTCAGATTCAATCAACATTTAGTTCCCTCCTTAAGAGACCATCCCTAATAACTCCACTGGCTTGGCTGGGAGCTTTGTCACAACCGAGTCTGGGCATTGCCCCTCCTGGAATGTATATTTATTTGAAAATGCCTCTGTTGCCAAGGTAGAAAGAATGGTTCTGGGAGAATGCAAGCTCCCTACTCTGCAATATCAAGTACTGTGTGTTCTGAGATGGTAGATTTTCTCTTGTGTTTTATTTAATTTGAGAATTATTAGCCAAACTCTTTATAGCCAGGGAGAGATTTGCAATGGTGAAAGCGGCACCGATCAAGCCCATGACATTCCAAAACTGCCCTGTGGCTGGTGAGGCAGCCATGCAAGGGCTCAGAAATAGGGATGGAAACACCACCCATCTGCACGCCAACGACAACAACATGATCTCTAGTATTCAGTGACGGCTGATGTGCATTGTCTGATTTAATCCATACAACAACACTATGGTGAGAGATATTATTGTAGTGTCTATTTTACAAATTTAAAAAAAAAAAAAAAACAGACCAAGATTGGATGAAAGCTTTCAGTGCGTAGAGCAAGCTCCAAGAGCAGAGTCTTGAGAAGGCAGAATTGCCCTGAGTCTCAAGCCTGTTGTTCCAGCATCAGGACCATCACCCAACCTTGATCCAAGGATACTTTGGTGGGGATTTGATGCCTAGAATATTGGGTATAGAGTCCAAGGCTGAGAAAGTGACATATTAGCCTTTAATTGTCTGTTTCATATTTCCCTGGAGGAGAGGCTGGAGGATGAACAGAGCTGAAGGCCCCCGAGTGGTAGTACCTGCCTCTTTTCTGTTCTCACGAGCTATTCAGCTCTGGCCCCAGATGTGCATAACACTCCCAGAAAAGCAAACGTTCTCAGTTGTCTTGGCTGCTCCTCCGAGAAGGCATTTCAGTGACCCTCTGTTGTTATTAAGTATGCCCCTTTTTGAGTAGGGTTTCAACCTCTGGGACCTTATTGAGTCATTTGTTCCAAAGATACACAGCATGTTTCCTTAGAGAACTGCTGATAAATTTTCTCCATATCATTGCATTTACAGAGATTTTTTTTTTAGGACCAAATGTTATTTTAGAACCCTCTAGAGACTGATGCCTCAAAGTGTTGCCCTGCTTGCCCTGCTGGAGTCATCCACCAGCCCCTGGCTGGGATTGCAGGAGGCAGGCCTTCCGTCTGGGATTAAATAAGGTAAACCAACCATTTCACATCAGGGCAAAGGCTCTTAATTGTGACAAAGGCACCTTTGGCCTTAAAGCTGTAATTGGATGTTTTAGGTACCCTGCCATGGGGAGACGATCAGGAATTTTTGTCCCAAGTCCCCAGTTACAGACCACATTTTGCAATGATATCCTCATTGCATATGTCTTCTAAAATTTGACTTTGTTCTCTGACTTTAAAAAAGAATGCATTTCCCATCCTTTGAATCTGGGTTGTCTTTATGACTTGCTTAGAACCAATAGGATGCAGTGACAGTGACACTATGTGACCTTCAAGATTAGGTCAGAAAGGGCCTGAAGAAACCCAGGGCCTTCTTCTGAAATGCTGGGGGTTGACATCACCTAAGGGAACCTCCTGGAGTACTACTTGCTCTTCACCATCAGTTTCTCCCTTTCTTATTCTTTGGGCCACATATCTAAGCCATTCTTTTTCTACTCTTCTACCACTCCATTTTTGTATCCCCTCTCCCCCGCCCCCCATTCATCCCCTTGAGTTTTCTTTCTCCTGTCCACTTCCCATCCATCTGGGAAGTAGGTATATAAGGAAAAGGGAGCTCAGGTGTGCCAGGTGATCATCCTGAGGGGTGCTGTGCTGGATGCTTTATCTATGTGGTTATGCTTTATCTCCTCACAAGCCTTTGGCTAAGCGGGATTATTCCCCCTTTTTTTTCAGATGAGGAAACTGAGGCTCTGAGGAGTGAAATGACTGGTTGAAATTCAACTGGAAGATATGTGTTAGAACTGGATATGTTCCCAGAGGTGTCTAATTCAAGAAGCCATTTCTTTCCATGGGTCGCAGGACGTGGGGGCGGAGGGGAGTTAACAATCAATGGTTTATAATCATGTTTCAGTTAACTGCCTTGCAAACCATAGGGTGTTCTTCTTCCATAGCAAGGGCTTGATCATTTCAGCAAATCTTCTGTTGGTTTTGTAAAGCCCAGAATTAAACAAAATACAAAGAACAAAATTCCCAGGTTTTGATATTGATGTAAATCTGAACCTCATGGTGCCCTGTGGTCAAGTGTCCAGTGAACGCAGTGGGTAACTCTACAAGTGATTTCTTTATTTCCAATTGAGAGGGCTGCATATCACACTAACAGTGTAGGAATGGTGTAAGGAAAAGAGTATTGATCATAAGCTTAAAACTGTATTGTATAGAAATGGCCATACCCAGCATATAGTAGGTGTCCAACAATATTTTTGAATAAATAAATGATTATGAATATTCTAACCTTTGTATTTTTGGTATATCCCATGTTTTAGTTTGTGTTGAATTGTGTTATTGCACATCCCACCTAGCGTGTGATGTGCATGTGTGGTGGGGGGCACGGGGGCAGGGGGGCTGGGAGGGCTGTGGCAGTTGAGAGTTGTATGAAAGTCCATGCCACCTCACGTGGAGGAATCATGGTTTCATTCTGGACCTCATTTTGCACCTTTGCAAAGTAAAAGGTGGAGTGAGATGACCTCTCGCATCCCCTCTAGTTCTGTATATGACCATTTTCATTTCTACATTGAGACCTAGGTATACTTTCATTAAATGTTGAATCTGGGCCACTGGTTGCAAGAATGCTGAGTATAATCATACAGTAGGGGTTTTTAATCCAAACATCATTTATCCAGCCCTAATCAAAAATACAATGAAAGGATTTTTAAAAAATAAAAAGCAAACTGAGAAACTGCGAGACTACAAAACAAATGCTTTTTCTTTCTAGTTCTCACAAACTCATTCTAATATCTGGAGGATTTACAGGTGTTAAAAATGTCCCTGAAAAGAGTCTTTTTATTTCCTGGGGTGATGAAAATATATTGATAATTACCAGGGAGAATTAGTTTTTTTAAATAAAACAATTAAAAGGGCTTAGTGTTTAAATGAAGGAGAATGTGATTTTCCTTTATTTTATCTCCCATTAAATTGATGTTACAAGCTACTAGAAGACATCAGTTTAGTCAAGGCTGACTTTCAAATATAATCCATATTTATGTGGATAGGCAGAGGAGAGGGTGGGAAAACTCAGTGCCGTCGCACACGCGTGCACACACACAAACCCTTGGAGGCTTGTTTCTTTAAGAATCAGGAAACGCACGTGGTGACAGTAAGTGGCAGAGTACGGAATGGGGGGAATGCGGGGATTTAAAGGAGCAATCCCTGCTTCCCGTCAAGAAGCTTTTTTAGGTTTAGCGGCATTCCGTTTGGTTGTGGTTGGGGTTGTTATAAGTATGTGACTGTAATTCGTTAGCATCAGTATGTGACATCTGAGCACATCTTAACAGATTTGAGCATGAGAGTCAGAAATGTGCTGGAGCCCCTCACATGGCTCTTGATCACCCCATCTTCTCAACTCCACGTGCGGTGAGGTCACATTGGGAGTTTAAAAGTGGCCATGGCAGGAGTATTGACACCGTGGAAGTCAGCATGTGCTAAAAATCAGGCCACCTGCTTCTCCTGCCCCAATCCAGTCGTAATTTAACTGTAGTCAGTGGTATGTATTTATCAACACACAAATGATGATAGTTCAATAAAACCTACAACAAAATTAATGAGACATATCACATATATTATTGTTTGCAATGGTAATTAAACATAGATGACTCATATACAGTTACAGACATAATCAGCTGCCCTTTACTAAGCACCCACCATGTGTCAGACCCTGTGCCTTTGATAGATTGTCCCTAGTCCTCATAAGAACCCTGTAACAAGGCAGGTGTTACTGTCTCTATTTTATTGACAAAGAAACCCAAACTCAAACAATTGCCTATGGTCACACAGCTTGTTAATTGCTCAATCAGGATTCAAACTCAACACTCTCTTCACCTACAATGAGTGAGCACAAGTGTTGCTGAGATCAGCTCATGAGTCTTCAGGTAAGCAAAAGCACTCTGAAGTCTATTGTAAGATTCTAGGATCCCAAAATTCAGAGGCCAAGCTGCCAAATGCCTCATTCCTTTAACAAGGCCTGCCCATGGCTCAGGAGTGATAGATAATATATTCAAGAGGCCCCGATTCCTACTGGGAGTGAGCCCTCTTGAGTCTCCATAGAGCTGGGGGATAGTTGCAGGGCAGCCCAGCTCCAGTGAGAGGTTCCCTTGCTGTCCTTTCCTTGGGTCTTTGTCACCAAGGTTTTCCTGCAGACTTCCAATCACTGATTTTTCTTCTCCATGAACACTCCTCAATCTCCACCCCACCCCTTCCACTTCCCATTCCTTGTTTGGCATCTGTACAGCCCAAGTCCTAATCTATTGTACCTGTTTAGTCCCTGGTTGTCTTTCCTAGGTAATAACCTAACTTCATCTTTGCTCCCAACAGCATCTCAGCAGAACATAACTCTTCCCATTTTCTGAACAATTCCAGGCCTTCCCAGGGTTACAGGGCAGATGAAATTTTATTATTCTAATAATTGGTACAGAGTTTCTTTGAAGGGAGAAAAGTTTTGTTTTTTTTTAATTAAAAAGATGTCTTGATGGATGCTTGGGAAGAGGTGTCTGGACTGGCCCACAGGCTCCAGGGGGAAGGAAAGCTTCTGTGTGTGATAAATGTAGAAGAGCTGGGAGCTGGATGAGTGGAACTGAGGACTGAGGTGAGAGTAGGGAGAGAGCATAAACCTGCCTGAGACGTTTCAGTAAAGTTTATAAACTTATGCATGAGTTGGGTGAAGACCTCTACGTTTTGATTATAAAAAATGAAGAAGGCACTGGATTCCATGCCAGCATTGATCTGTGTGGGGCAGAGGCAGCTGGTTAAGAAGCTGGAGCCAAACACCTTGCGGAGGGGCCCTTGCAATGAGAAGAAATCTGGAGAAGAGCTTTGGGTTCCCACAGGTCACAGTGGGTGAGGTGGGCTTTGGACAATTTTCTTCACATCCACAGAGATCTGGTGGACCTTTGGTTGGCACAGGGCTTCTCCAAACTAACCCAGACTGCTTTGGTCTTGACTGGCGTCACACATTCTGCCCCTCCTCCCCAGCTGGTAGCATGAGGGTACTGAGCTCTTGGGCAGCAGGAAGATTAGGAAAGATGGAGCATTATCAGGTGGATAAGAGGCCAGATCCAAAGGAAAGAGGGTTGTTAGTGATGAAACAAGTTCCATTTCATAAACTTCCTTCTGCCAAATGAAGTCAAGAGAAACAGGCATATCTTAAGCCCAAACTGACAAAGATAGAAACTTCCAGCCTCATCCTTCCCCGCCAAACCACTACCACAATAAGAAAACTGCACTTTCCAACTTGTGGTGAGGTGAGGTGGGAATAGGCAGGAACTCCAAGGCCTTGGGGGCCTGATTGCACTGGGTACAAATGGTCATCGAGATAGAACAATGGGCCAAGATGACAGAAGGTGGCCACGGGGACATTTTAAGACTTACTCAGTTATTCTTATGTACGTACATACCAGGAGGAAGTGAGGTCCTAAATTCTGTCTTTAAGTGGGAAGTTGACACTGGAAAGCCCCGTAAAATGGACCTTTGTCAGCGCTGTGGAGAGATGATAAAAGTGTGAGAATCTTGTCCATGGCTGACATCACAAAGAGAGAACTCGAGGTGACTCCAAGTGCTGGCTTATGGACTGTGAACTAGATAGCTGATTCTAAACATTGAATGCTTGGGATGTAAGTAAAACATCTCAGATTCTTCAATCATTCCATTGTGACTGGCAGAAAAATCGCCCCACTTTTTTCTAACTTGCCTTAGTCACTGAGGGTGTTCTCCTAAACTAGAAAATTGTTACCAACTGTCAGAATGTGGGTGCCATAGTCCTTAGTCAGAAAAATAATCCCAAATAGTAGGCAAACATTACAATTTCTACCAAAAAGAAAGACATTCAACTAAATTACTCAGACTTTAAAAACATACCATTTCTCATTTTGCTTTAGTATAGTAATATAAATTTTAACAAAGGTCATTCTCAAGTACACAATTATATAAACTTGCTTTCTGAGTGGACAGATTGGAATTTAGGTAGCTGACTGCTGAGATGGTGTTTATGATCAAACCCAAGAGAGCGCCGTTCATGGGTTATGTTCCCATCAACACCCCCAGCCTGGCGTCTCTGTTTGCCAGGTGTATGTAACTCAATGACAACCTACCCCATGTCTTTACCACGTGAGCCAGAGAGAAGACTATTTACACTGACAAATGAATTCCAGAGAAATTCGAATAGATTTATTGGGCTGCCATTAGTTAGCTGTGATGCTGAGACTGGGATAGTCTCTACCTCATAGGGTTGTTGGGAGAATCAAAATATTATCAGGCTCATAAAACCTTAGCCCAGAGCCTGGCACACACTATACACTTGAACATGGTAGAACTTTTGTTAATAAGTGATGGCAAGTTCCATAGCATGGGAAATTTAAAAATGAAGAGAACATACTTTTTCCTTTAAGAATCACACAGAGGAGGGAGTAGACACAGATCAGTGGAAACTTATGATATATAGCACATAGTAAATACAATGTATTATAAATAATAGGCGCATATATTGGGTACTGCTTCAGGGGAAGCTTCAGTGCTCCGAAATGGGGAATCATTGAGGATGAAAAGACTATCTACTTGCATAAAGCCTGTGAACATGAAAGCCCAGGGCCTAGCAAGGCCAGTATTGTCATTCTGCTGTCCCAATGATGGATGAGGATTCCTGACCGATGAATTGAACCTCTGCCATTACTATTGATTGTTGGGATAGACTTCTTGATCAGAGCCAGTGGGCTGCAGTCTGGTTGGTGGTCACAGTGACATAAGGTTTATGACCTTTCATAGGCTTTCCATCTGCCTGGAACCTAGGATCAACCTGGCAGTAAAGGACTTGGAAAACGAGGATTGAATTAAGTGACCACAGATCTAAGCCAGCTGTGGCTAGAGACTCTGCCTTCTTTTGAGGGGGGATTTTATTTTTTAGTAAGGCACAGAGGTGCAAATAAGATGCGTGGAGGTTTAAGTAGTACCTCTGATCCCCTTGCTTTTTGTCCCTGGGTGTTTCTTATCCACTCTGAGCCTCAGTTCCCTTGTCCACAAAACATGAAGAATGAGGCTGATCTCATTAGATTTGGGGGGTTTTGTCTTTAATAACAACTTTACTGAGATATAGTTTACATATCATAAAATTCCCTTTTTAAAAGTGATTTCAGTGGTTTTGAGTATATTTACAGTGTGCAACCTTCAGCACTATCTAATTCTAGACCATTTTCATCACCTCCAAAAGAAACTCATACCATTAGCTGCCCCTCCCATTCCCCAGGAAACCACTAATCTATTTTCTGTCTGTATAGATTTGTCTATTCTAGACATTTCATATAAATGAAATCATACAATGAGTGGTCTTTTGTGACCACTGTCTTCTTTCACTTAACACAATGTTCCCAAGATTCCGTCATTTTGTGGCATGTGTCATTGCTTCATTTCTTTTTATTGCTGAACAATCTTCCACTATATGAATATAGCATATTTTGTTTATCTAGTCATCTGATATGTGATAGACACTTGAATTGTTTCTTCTTTTTTGGCTATTATGAACAATGCTATGAACATTCACGTGCAAGGTCATGTATGGACATATGCCTTCATTTCTCTTGGGCGTAGGAATGGAATTGCTGGATCATATGGAATCTCTATGCTTAACTTTTTCAGAGTTTGTCTAATTGTTTTCCAAAGCAGTCATACCAATTTATAGTTCTACCAGCAATAAATTGGGGTTTCAATTTCTTCACGTACTTAACAACACCTGTTATTGCCTGTCCTTTTGACTTCAGCAATTTTAGTGGGTGTGAAGTGGTATCGCATTGTAATTTTGATTTGCATTTCCCTAATAACTAATAATGTTGAAATCTTTTCATGTGCTTATTCACCATCTGTATCTTTTCCTTTGCAGAAATATCTATTAAAATGTTTTGTTGATTTTTATTGGGTTATGTCTTTTTATTGTTGAGAATTAAGAGTTCTTTACATATTCTGGATATAAGTTCCTTAACAGATATATAATTTGCAAATGTTTTCTCCATTCTGTGGGTTGTCTTTGCTTTCTTGAAGGTATCCTCTGATACACAAAAGCTTTTTATTTTGGTGAAGTCCAATCGACCTATTTTTTCTTTTGTAGCTTGTACTTTTGGTGTCATATCTAAGAAACCATTGCTTACTCCTAGGTCATGGATATTTACTCCTACATTTCCTCCATAGTTTAGCTCTTGCATTTAGGTGTTTAATACATTTTGAATTTTTGTATATGTTGTAAGGTAGGGTCCACCTTTTTCTTTTGTACATAAAGATATGGATATCCAGTTGCCGTAGCATCATGTATCAAAAAGACTATTCTTTTCCTATTTAACTATCTTGAGACCCTTAATTAGTTTTTGAAAAATAAAAGACATAATCTATGTGAAGTACCTGGTATATGACAAGTGTCAATACATGGTAGCCATTTTTATTGTTATTGTTAGGCTAATGTGTAAATTCCCAACAAAAATATAATAGATTATAGTTTCTCATTACTAAAGACTGCAGCAAATTGGAGAAAAGAGCAAGTGGCTGCAATTAGCTTGAAATCTTCTATGTAAGGTTTGCAAATAATAATAGTAATAACAATTGCAGCAGCTAACTTTCATTACTATTTTCTATGCACCTAACAACTTAGTTAACTCATTAAGTTCTCACAACAACACTGTAAAATAGGAACTAGTTCATCTCTTTTATTCAGATGAAGAAATGTGGACTTAGAGTGTTCAAGGTCCTCAAAATAATCACTTGTTCAGGCCACCTAAGTAGCAAGCTACAGAGTGATATTGGGACTCAGACAATGCATGATTATGAGGGTGTTCAATCTCAGAAAGCAGGAGTGGGAGGTTTGTCAGAGTGAGAGAAACACAGGATGGCACCTGCATTGGCTAACACAGTGAGAAGGTGGTTAAGAGGGTTGGACTGTGTGGGTTTGAATCTCAGCTCTGCCATTTACAAGCTGCATGACCTTGGGTGCCTCAGATTCTTCACCATAAAATGGGGTTAATTGGGCTTCTTATCTTATGGACTGATTGTGAGAAATAAATGTGGTTACATTATGTAAAGTACTTAGAGAACAATTCCTGGAACATGGGAAGTGCTCAAAAATTGTTCGCTGTGATGCCGATGGGGAGCTTCATATCTTATCCAAAGCATCTTTTCCAGAACTATTCCTACTGTCAGGGTCAGCTTCATGGGTGTGCAACCTGTGTAGCCGCACTGGGCCCTAGACTTGGCTTTTAATGCTCTGTTGTCACCATCTTGAAATTCTTAATTATTTTTTGAACACAGTACATTTCTATTTTGCCCTGGGCCCCAAAAATTAGGTTTCCAGTCCTGGACAGGCTGGACATGTTCCTTCCCTCTCAGTGATGCCTAACACAGCCCATGCACACGTACAGATGCATACAGGGACACTCACAGAGACACACACAGACATACACAGACACACCACCTCCTTGGCTGCCGCTATGAGCTCCAGTGGATCTCAGTGTGGAAGACAGTGCTGTTCACTTTAATTACTATGTCAGCAAGGCCCATGCACACCCACTTGACATTCCTGATTTATTACCTAAAAGTGAATGCAGCGCATACTGGGCCCCAATCCTGCCTCTATTATTGGACTGAAAACCTCCATTGACTTCAGCTGGCAGCCTGCACCACTAATTGAGGACAGAGTTTGGCCCCACGGGTTTTATATAGAACATTTTTCTTTATTTCTTGTTTTCATGGGTGTGTGTTGTGTGCTGGGGATTATTTTTATGTTTTTCCACTTCCTGATTAGTTTTAGGACTTGTTTATTTGGAGACTGCTTTAATAAATTTGCACAGCAGGGTGAGTTAGTAACAGGGTTGGTGTATTTAACCAGGAATCACCTTATTTTCAGTTTGTTTTTTAGTGTTTAACTCCAGGGCACAGTCACTCTGTTTCAGTACCAAATCTCTGATAAGATCGCCTATCCCTGCTCTAGAGATAACTGTGGTGGTTTCCCTCCAGGACGGGGCTCTGCTCCCATGCAGAATAATACATACCACATCATCACTGCACTGTTAAAGTGTTCTTGAACTTAAAGGATAGATTCCTGTCTGTTTCCTCTTCTAGACTGTGGAGACCAAAGGGCAGGGACCTGGTCATCGGTATAATTTCAGTGCTTAGTACAGAAGCCTTTATTTGAGAATATTTACTGAGCATCTGTTATATGCCAGACGCAGTAGATGTGACAACAAGAGAAGTGACATCCCTGCTTAAGAGGGGTTTACATTCTATAGGTGAAACACAGGTACAGGTAAGCCAAGTGTAGTAGCAATAATTGCAGAGTAAGATTGGTATTAAAACTATAGTCAGAGGATGTGATAAAATGAGTGTGTGTGTGTGTGTGTGTGTGTGTGTGTACATGCACACAGGCACTGTGGTCAGGGAAGGGCTCCCTGGAGAAGTAAGTTTTGATTGAGGCCTGAAAGCAAGAAGTAACCAGCCATATATGAGTCATCACCATGGGCTGAGGGAATCACTCCTGGGAAGGCCCTGAAGCTTTGAGGGGCAGGTGAGAGGGGGAGCACAGTGAGCATGAAGACAGTGGTAAAGATGAGCCTGGCCAGGTGGGCATGTGGCAGTCCGTGTGGCCCTGGTAAGGAACTGGACTTATTCCAAGGGCAATCGGAACCTTAGGGAGAGACACGCTGTCATTACATTTTCAAAGAGCACTCTGGCTACTTTGTGAAAAAGGAGTTGTGGGGAGAAGTAGACAAGTTTGAAAGGAGGAAGACCAATTAGGAGGTTTCATGTTAATTTATTAAACTGACTAGGTTATTTCTGGAAAGAAATTGATATTATCCTTGCTGAGGCTGGTAGTGGGAAGTGGGAGAATGGATCAGGGTTCAACAACCACTCATTCCAAGAACCAATATCAAGGTCACATTCCGCTTGCCTGCGTCCTTGCGTCTACATGTTCAATGAACCTCAGAGCCCCCCCGCCCCAACTGTCCCCTTGATGCTGATGAGGCTGGATTTTGGGGGATTGAAGAGTCTGGTTGGAACAGAGTGGAAGGAGTCACACACACAGGGGATGATTTTGTTCAGCGGGGACACTGGAGAGAAGAGGGCATTTTCAAGCAGGAGAGCAGTACGGCAAACAGCTAGGGGACCCTGACGTGAAGCGGCAGCTTGTTTAATAGAGGGTGCATTGCGGCGGTATCAGCAATGCAGAGTTGGGACTGTAAGTGCCCACACTGCAACTTATTTAAAGAGGCTTTTGTAAACGTCTCTGAGCCAGTTAATTACTAGTTTTTGTTATGTCAGGAACTCCTCAAGTAAAAGCAGAAAGAAACCATTCATGGGTACGTTCCAGTTCTGTAGTTTAATGGGACAAGTAAAAAAAAAATTAAAAAACCGATGAAATGATTAAGTTCCTGGCAGGATTGAAACTCTTCACAAGAAAAGCTGAAATTACAGGTTGTGCCCCACCTCCTCTTACAGAAGCCATTGAAATGTCGCAGACTTAATTGGACTAATGATCCATTGCTCTTATGCATAAACCTTGGGTGCCCACCGAGAATGGACAAGGCTGAGGAAACGGCCTGTAAACACAAACCCAGAAGAGCATGATGACCCAAAAGGCCTTTGTGAAGCACATGCGCAAGGTGGCGAGGAAAAAGAATGTCAGCAACATGTCCGCACAGCTGGGACGACTCCTGTGAGCAGGCTCCATCTGTCCTGCAGCCCAACAGCAGAGCTTGTGGAAAACAAATGGGAAAAATTCCACCTGTTTAACTAAAGACGATTGTGAAAAGGAAGTGCAGGTAACGGGGCATGAAGACGGGGAGGCGAATTTTTTAAAAGGCGCACCATATAAACTTATCGGGTAATAAGTATAATAGTATAAACTGAATACACTTGAGAGAAGAGGCTGGCTATGAATATCTAAGACCTTCTAGACCAGAAAACATTCAGGTCTAGGTTGTAGCTCTTGCTCACCTCTGTTGGTTAATTCAAGTTTCTGTTGGGGGATGTACCTAAGCCCCAGTGCGGATGTATGGAGTGGTGGTTCGAGAAGACATGGTGCACATGGAGTTCGCCTCTGGGTTTTACTCAGTGTCAGCACTGGAGTCCAACAGACCCACGTCCTGATCCTGGGTCTGGCACTTACAGGTGTGTGATATCAGGCTATTTACATTACCTTCTGACCTAGCAAGTACAGGTAACGCAGACCCAACCTGGGTACCAAGGTAGCTTTCATCTGTTGAGTTTCTTGGGGTTCCTTGCCTGCCTCAGACACAGGCCGAATGTTAGTGACAGTGTTCCATATAGCACTTAGGGGATAATTCCGCTGAACATCTTGAAGTTGCTCATTTATTATAGGCCTTTGTCAGTAACTTAGGTAGAATAGGTTTTTTTTTTAAATTTCTAGTTTAAACCAAATCAGCGCACAAGGTTTCAAAACAGCTAGAATAACTAAAATATCATTTAATAAGGCCCTGTCTCTCCTTAGCCTACTTTGTAGTTACTAACAGTGTGTTCTCCAACGCTCCGATTAAGTAGATGGGTCGCACTGCTATTCTCATTTTCTCAAATAAGCAATAGAAGGCCTTTAAATTGTGTGTGTGTGTATATATATATGTATATATATATATTCCCATATATATAAAATATCCTTTATATATATATATAAAAGGCTGAGTCCTTTAGGCCATCTGTGGCCCAGTTAGGACTTTGGACTATCCAGCCTGTAGGGTCATTGCCATCCTTATATCTATCTGTAGACTACCTTAGATCCTTTATACTATCACCTCTTCAAATGGGCAACGATCCAATCAAAAAATGATAATGCTTTCACTGTGTCCTAAATGGGTAAGTCCTCAGCTCATTAACGTTATTGAATAGTAACAAAGAAAAGAAGGAGGTGCCCACAGGCACAGAACAAGGTGAAAGATGAGTAAAGTGATGGATGGGTTTGTGAGGCTTTGTTGGTTGTCTTGACAACAGTGTTTTACAGATGTGTACATACTGATCTGCATGATTTAAAGCAACAGTCATTTTTATATTTTCTCTTTTCATTTTCCATTTCCAGGGAGGGACCTACCAGTAGGCTTGGCTTATAGCCATAGGGGACTAACTATCAGATATAGTCTAACAACTGGCTTGATTTGCTCCTGAGCTTCTTCAAAGAGAATGGAGTCCACACTTGCTGTCTCATTTTTTTTTTTAACTCCTCACTCCACCAGCTGCTACTAAATTCACCAGTGATGTGTTACTGCCAACTCTGGTGAACAATGTTTGGTCCTCACCTCATTTGACCTACGGAATCCGACTCTGCCGGCAAAGTTCTCGTCTTCAGACCGTTTCTCTGCTGGCTTCTAGGGTGCCCTCCCGTGCTCAGCCTCCCTGCTGTAGGTGTTGTTCTCCCCAGACTCTGGGCTCAACCCTGTTCTCTCCTCATTCTACACTCTCTCTGGAATTCTCAGTCACAGCGTGTCTTCAAACACCCGTGACCTATGAATGTTTGCTTCTAGCAGGGCTCACCCCGAATGTGGTTTCTCCAACTATCTGACGTCAGGCCCTTACTCCTGTGCCTTGTTACTGACAACAATAACAGCTCTTCTATACTCTCAAATTAAGCTGCTTGCTCCTGGCCCTTACCTCCTATTTTTCTAGCTCTTTCTCTGTAGTACACCAGCCTGAACAATCTCTTGGCCACCAGAACTATACTCTATTGATTCTTCCATATTTTCATTGTTTCTCACTCCTTTGAAGTTCTCATTCTTCTCCTTACTGAGCTTAAATTCCATTCTCAATCATAATTACTTCATGCTACCTACTGTTGACCTCTCTCATTTCTTCAAAGCTGTTTGGTGAAACCACAATCTTTTAAAATCCAACTCTCTTCTTCCTCCAACGATGCAGCTGAATATGACTGGAAAAAGCCATACATCCATGCAGAGAGCTCTCACTTTAAATCCATGACTATGAACTTATAGTGGGTCCTTAATGCTGCCAGGCAATCACTCCATTTGTTCCTGGTCCTTTTGTTCTCTTAGTTAACTAGTCTCCCTCACCCCCATACTCACTTTCAGCTAATGATATTGCCTCTACTTCACTGAAAAATTGAAGCCATCAGAAGAGTAAAGCCACAGATTCCCACCCCATATCACCCACCTACTGCCATCTGCACCCATGGACTTGGCCTTGCAGCCTGTTCCCACAGATGAACTACCCATGCTCCCATGTAAGCCAGTCCCTCTGACTGTGTATCTTCCTCTTCTGCTCAAAGAGATTGCTACAGCACTTCTCCTGTCCCTCGGATATCTTCAGTGTTTCCTCTCCACTGGAGCATTCCACATGGCTCCTAGTTCACCCAGAATAGAAGCCAGGGTCCCTATAGTGGCTGCAGGGCCCTACACGATCCTGCTCCCTATCAGCTCTCTGACCTCATCTCCTGTGTATCCTCCCTTGCTCACTTCAATCCAAACTCCCTGGCTTCTGTGCTTGTCCTCCAACCTCAGGACCTTTTCCTTCTCTGGAAGCTCTCCTCCCAGGTCTGCTTGACTGGCTCCCTTCCTTCCCCCAAGTCTTCACTCAAATCTCACTTCTCAGTGGGGTCACCCTAGTTAAAAGCACAAAATCTTTCTCCCCAACTTCAGGACTCCTGATCCCCCTACCTTGGTCTACTCCCTGTTTTTCTTTTCTTTCTTTCTTTTTTTATTGCTTATCATCTACCTTATTATACAGTAGTTTGCTTGCTTATGTTTATTGTTAATCACCCATCTTTGCATTAGATTGTGAGCTCCTCTAGGGCAGACAGCTTTAGTTTATTCACAGATGTATTGCAAGCACTTGGCACGGTACCTGGCACAGAGGAGGGGCTCTAGACACCTCTGTCAACTGACCGAATGAGTACCTGCTGCTGTCCACGTGCATATTGTCTTGGTTCTCGCTTCTTCTTGACTTTCTGGCCTTCATTTCCTGTAAAGTTAGTTCATATATGAAAAGTTTGCCATTTCTCATGTACACTCCACTCCTTCTTCATCACTCTATGGAATTATGTTCCAGTCACACAGAAGTCCTGGTCTTTTCTGAGTATGCCATGCTCTTTGTACCTCTAGACTTCCTGTGCTGTTGGCCTCTCTCCCCACTCACTCCTTTGTCCAAAAGTGAACATATGCTCAAGAGTCAACTCAAATAACCTCTCTTTTGTGAAGCCTTCCTGGGGAGTTCAGGCCCTTCCCTGGGCTGCTGGAGCAACTTGTGTATAATTTATTATAGAAGAAGAGATTGTCTTCATCTTCTTTGTGGCCCCATGGCTTTTTGGTGCTTGGCACTGTATGAATCAATATATTTTTAGCTTCCCCCCCACAACTTTATTGATATACAATTAACCTGTAACATTTTATAAGTTTAAGGTATACCACATAACCTTTTAATATGCATTATGAAATGATTACCACAATAACTTTATTTTTTAAGTATACTTTATTATGTTATTACAGTTGTCCCATTTTTTCCCTTCCCCCACTCTGCCCAGTACCCTCATTCCCTCCAGCAACACCCCCCTGCTTAGTTCATGTCCATGGGTCATACCTATAATTTCTTTGGCTTCTCCATTTCCTATACTGTTCTTGACATCCCCCTGTCAATTTGCGCCTACCAATTAGTGCTTCTTAATTTCTCTACCTTTTCTCCCATTCTTCCCCTTCCCCCTCCCAGCTGATAACCCTCTAAATGATCTCCATATCTATGATTCTGTTTCTGTTCTTATTCTTGCTGTTTGCTTAGTTTGTTTTTAATTCAATCGTTGATAGTTGTGAATTTGCTGTCATTTTAATGTTCATAGTTTTGATCTTTTTAAAAAATAAGTCCCTTTAACATTTCATATAATAATGGCTTGGTGATGATGAACTGCTTTATCTTTACCTTGTCTGGGAAGCACTTTATCTGCCCTTCCATTCTAAATCATAGCTCTGCTGGATAGAGTAATCTATGTTGTAGGTCCTTGCTTTTCATGACTTTGAATACTCCTTGCCAGTCCCTTCTTGCCTGCAAAGTTCCTTTTGAGCAATCAGCTGACAGTCTTATGGGAACTCCTTTCTAGGTAACTCTCTATTTTTTCCTGCTGCTTTTAAAAAAAAAGATTTTATTTATTTTTAGAGAGGGGGAGGGAGGGAGAAGGAGAGGGAGAGAAACATAAATGTGTAGTTGCCTCTCATGCACCCCTTACTGGGGACCTGGCCCATGATCTAGACACGTGCCATAAACTGGGAATCGAATCAGCAACCCTTTGGTTCACAGGTCAGCACTCAATCCACTGAGCCACACAGCCAGGGCCCTTGCTACTTTTAAGATTCTCTTTTTATCTTTAACCTTTGACATTTTAATTATGATGTGCCTTGGTGTGATCCTCTTTGTGTCCATCCTGTCTGGAATTCTCTGAGCTTCCTGGACTTGTATGTTTATTTCCTTTGCCAAATTAAGGAACTTTTCTTTCAACATTTTTTTCAAATAACTTATCAATTTCTTGCTATTTTTCTTCTCCTTCTGGCACCCTTATGATTCAAATGTTGATATGTTTGAAGTTGTCCCAGAGTTTCCTTAGACTATCCTTGATTTTTAAATTCTTTTTTCTTCTTGCTGCTCTGATTGAATATTGTTTTCTTCCTTATGTTCCAAATCATTGACCTGATTCTAAACTTCATGCATTCCTCTGTTGATTCCCTGTAAATTTTTCTTTATTTTGCTTAATGTAAGCTTCATTTCTGCCTAGGTCTTTTTGTTGTTATGCTGTTGAAGTACACAATGAAGTCCTTGAGCATCCTAATAACCAGTGTTTTGAACTCTGTATCTGATAGATTGCTTATCTCCATTTTGTTTAGTTCTTTTTCTGGAGTTTTGTTCTGTTCTTTTGTTTGAGCCATATTTCTTTGTCTCTTCATTTTGTCAGCCTCCCTGTGTTTGTTTCCATGTATTAGGTAGAGTTGCTTTGACTCCCTGTCTTAGTAACATGGCCTATTGTAGAAAACCTATAAGTTGGATGGGGCAGAGTCTTTGGTATTTGCCAGGGCAGGGCAACCCATGTGAACCAGGTTGAAGGAGTCTTATGTATGGTGTTTCTGGTCTGTGGCTCTGTGTTGGGGAGGGCTCAGAAAAGAGACAATGCCCTCTACCTGGCCTCTGGAGTTTTGTCCAAGAGGAAGCTGTCCCCTGGTACTCTCCCTGATGCCAGACACTTCGCTTTCTCCCTGTATGCCACTGGTGTCGTTCCAGCTGCTGCCCTGGTGCTAGAGCCCAGAAAGAGTGAGTCTGGGTAAGTCCTAAGTCTGTTTCAGGCCCTTTAAGAGGAGACCCCTGAGAATCCCACATTTTCTTCTGCTGCACCAACCTTCACTGGGTTTTATAGCCAGAAGTTATGCGGACTTATCTGTCTGGCACTGGGACCCTGGGCTGGGTAGTCTAGTGTGGGTCTGGCATCCCTTACACCAGAGGTATCCCTCCTGATTTGTATGTACCACATGTGGGTGTGGAACTGTCTGTTCCTTATCTCTGCATCTCCATGTCTCTGTATCTCTGCCCCTCGTCCCTGCCTGGATGAATGCAACTTCTTTAATTCCTTGGTTGTTAGACTTCCGTACAGCTCAATTTTCTGGTGATTCTTGGTGATAGTTGTTTCATAGTTTACTTGTAATTTTTGCTGTGGTTGTGCAGGCAGGCAAGAATGAGGAGTTTTAAGGTCTACTTCCTTAGCAACTATACGGTATAGTATTGCTAACTATAGTAGATATGTGGCATATTACACCCCTAGAACTTATTCATCTCATGACTGGAAGTTTGTACTATCTCCGCCCATTTCCGCAGCCTCTCCTTTGGCAACCACCAATCTGTTCTCTATTTTTATAAACATTTTTTTTAGATTCCACACATAAGTGAGATCACACAGTATTTGTCTTTCTTTTTCTGACTTATTTCACTAAGCATTATGCCCTTAAGTTTCATCCATGTTGTCACAAATGACTGGATTTCCCTTTTTAATAGTTGAATAATATTCCATTGTGTGTGTATTTATATATCACATTTTATTTATCCATTCATCTGTCAGTGAACACTTAGGTTGTGTCCATATGTATATGCTTTGTTCTATAGTTGAACTGAACTAATGATAGAGATAGTTGCTGCCATCTAGCAAAGATCATATGCATAGTTCATATCCATGTTTGTCCCACCTCGTCTGGCTCCCAACTTCCACAACCTTTTTCTCCCTTTAGCTGAGATCTGTACATCTCTACCTACAGACTTGCCCCTGCACTCCCACCACTAGGGTCTAGGACAGTGCTAACTATGGCAGAATAAATTCTTTTCCATCATTTTCGAGCCAAAACAATGCTACCCTTATCTCTTGTGTACAATTTCTGAAACTTGGTCCTTTACTTCTTTTCAAAGACCATTTTTTAAAATTTTTTTTTAATCTTTGAGTGTGTTTTTAAATAAATTCCTGAACATTGACTCCTGAGTTGTTTTAGAATTTGTATACATATTTAAGTTAATTTCAGAAAAGTTATACTGCCGTATACTCCCACCAAGTATGCATAGGCATATACATTTCCCTGTACCTTCCTCGATACTAAGTAGCAACATTTAAAAATTGCTGATTTGATAAGTGAGATAAAAACATCTTGTTTTTGTTTTAATTTATATCCCTTGATTATTGATGTGTTTGCCCTCCCTTATTTGCATTTATTAGCCATTTGTACTTCTTCTGTGGAATGTCTTCTCATGGTCTTTGCCCATGTTTTTGTCCTTTCCATTTTGAACAACCCCTTGGCAGAAGACCACACACTGGCCCAAAAAACAGTACTGCAATTTCCTTATCTAGAAAATGAGGAAATATTAGGTGGATCCATAATCCATTCTAGTAGGTCAAAATAGTCAAATAGTGGCCATTTAGAGAGTTCAACCTATAGAATTTGCCTTGTCTCTCTCACAGGGAGTTTAGGAGACTCAAATGAGTATGCAAATGAAGTATGAGCAACAAGCATGAATCAAAGTAAAGAATTAACTAGTACGTCCATAGTGATCTTCTAGGTACAAGGCATTTTACCTCTGGTATCTCACTTATTTCTTACCACAACCCTGTTAAGTATATATTCTCCTTCCATTTAGCAGATGAGGAAACTAAGGTTCTGCTAGTTTAAGTCTCATAACTCACAAGGAGCAGAGCTGGATGTTTGCCTGAGATGGTTGAACCCCAGGCCCATGATCTTTCTACTGTGGGAACCTGCTTCTCTCCAAGACCTTTATAAAGGCTGCTAAACTAACCTCTTGTCAGGTGTAATCTACTTCCGTGGCACACTAAGCAATGGACAGTAGCCAAAGCTGTGTAGATACAACCTGGGTCAGCTGGCGATTGACCAATTCTCATTAAAAACATAAAGAGCATTATTGAGTGTGATTATTTTCTTTGGAAGTGATGGCATTTCAGAGAGATGCAATATTGGGCACCTAAGAATATGTTGGTTCACAGGGCTAAAGGCTGTAATGATTCGGAATCATGGCCATCCTGGGCAATTCCTTAGGTCTTTCTCATTTACAGTTGCCTGGGTTATGACAAAAAAGATTCACAGCCCTTACAATGCAACTGGGAGAATGATGCTTTTAGAATTCTCACATTTCCAAAGAGGTATCATGTGCTTCATAGTCCCATACCTCTCCATCTGGGCATGTGAGGATAAACAAAATTCCTGGAAGAATAATATTTCTAGAAATATGAACAAAACTTAATTTCTTTCATTTTATATCCAGATGTTTTCCAGCAGGAAGAAAAAATCTCCACAGAATGCAAGGTTCCCAAACAAATAAAACTTCCAAAAGAATTTTCCTGTTACCAGATCTCATTGTATTACTTGCAAACTAGCTGGTGAATAAAAGATGCTTTGAAGTTTGCGGAGTCAATTGAAAGTGTTTCTTAGGGACAAGGAGACACATCCATAATATATCAACAGGTATTTTTTTGAGGGGGTCATCTCTTGGGTCTAGTTCATCCGTATAGGTAGTGCTTTTGTAACAAAAGCAGCAGCTGGAGTTTACAAACAAGAGCCTGGGACCAGGCAGTGTGGAGATGCCAAAATGAGTGAGTCTTGGTCATTGACCCAGGCCTTGAAAATCTGGAAAGGGATTAAATCTAAGGCAGAAACTTGTACATTCCATAATGCGGCAACAAACAAAATTCTGTGGCAGTTGAAGTGGGAAGAGACTGCTGCCTGGGTATACCTGGGTGGACTCGAAGGAAGAGGTGGCATATGGGATAGGGAGGTGTTGGGCAGACTGAGAATGGGAATGAAGATTCCAGGTGACAGAAGGCAGAAACAAAGTCCAGGGTCACAGTGGCTTGGAGGCAGAGGAGTGGTGAGCAGTGGGGTTTGGGTAGGCTGCTAGATGGAGGGGGGAAAGTAGGATCTCAGGCCCACAGATAGAACATAAGCCCCCTGGGGAGCAGGGGTACTGTCATCCACCTTGCTCCTTAGGTCCCAGTCCCTGGTACTGTGCCAGGAGGTGTTCCAGGATATTATATATTATGTACTGTTTACAGGAGGTGTTCTAGGATATTGATAATCTCAGTAAATGAATAATTAAATCAAGACTCCATGGGCAACAAAGGAGGAGAAAGCCAACAGGGTTAGGCAGGTCATTCTTTTGCTTAATTCACTCTGGGCACTTTGTAAGTTGGTACATTATTTCCTAGTAGAGTAGAATCCTCCTTTGTTTAGACAGGTAGTTGCCTACCCGAAGAAAATCAATTAAAGAAGAGAATCATAGAAAAGTACGCATTTGTACCTGACATTTCAAAATGTTATCCTAACATAAATAAATGTACTTTATTCACTAGGTTTTTTTTTTTTTTTTTTTTTTTTTTAAATATAGGACCAAGGCTTTTCCTTTGAGTTAGGGTCCACCGATTAGGCTCCCCCAGTCATTTTGCATAAACTGCCCATAACTCACTAGCTATGATTTCCAGGTTAGCTTCACTTCATGAGAGAGGCAAACTGAAGGACCCCTGCGAAGCAATCTGAGTGCAAAACTATGTTGAGTTTTGACTTTGTTATCCCAGTCTTTTACACTTGTCCTGCCTGTACCTCATCGGGCAGAGACTGTCTTTAGCCTCACCAATTCTTTCCAAAGTATTCGACTTAGTTTTTAGAGAAAACAGTTCTTCTATTTTTCAGAAATCATATTTCATAAGGTTGCATAACATTGACCAAAATTATGTAATTATAATAACAGGGAAATTTGGAATAAGGAGTCTAAATAACTGCACAACTGATTGTAGGAGTCGGAATAAGAAGTTTGAGTAACAGTGCATAATCCAGACTGTAGGAGTAGAAACCATGGGCTAACTAGGGTGGCCTCCTCCGTACCAGTGCTCACGTGCCAAGGGCCTCAGTCCGTGAGTCCTCCAGAGGGATGAGAGAGCACCTGTGAACTAGGGGACTGGTTACTCTCCAGCTGAGGGAGCTTCTAGGTTTCCCCTAGCACCTTTTAGCACCTCTTACCACAATGCACTGAACCCTCAGCCAGATCTGATAAGGGATGTGCAAACTGAACTTGAAGCTGACCTGCCTTAGAGTTCATCTGAGGTGCCTAACCTCGGAAATGCCAATGAGATGCTGCTCTCACACTTTCATTTACCATTGGGTCCCATGGGGTGGTCTTCACAGCCAGCATAGGAATGAAACTCCGGGGTGTGGAATTGTTTTAGCATAAATCAGTCCAAAGTGGGAAGGAAGGCTCTTGGGGATCATGGAACAATGCTCAGCATGTTGCTAATATGTATTAAATAGCTCCAAATAAAAATGGACATGGCTTTCTGCAACACTAGGCAGATTGCTTGACTCTCTGGGAGTTGAGTACTTGGAGGAAAAAAATGAAGGCTTCCAAGATTCTGGCTGGTTTCATAGCAAATTCGTTTTCCCTTGTCAAGGTGACTGGTTCCCTGCAGTAAGGAAGGGAACCCAGGTCCACCTGAGCATGTCAGGCCAATGTCCCTAAGCCTGATGATTCTTGTCCTGCACACAGAAGACACAGTGACCTCCTGGGGAAAAGACCTGGGGAGGGGTCAGGAGCCAGCTATCCCATCCTTTCTTGTGCTGAACTGGTCACATAACTTACAGAGAGAGTATGCTTTGACGCCTGAATGTTATTTATTTTTCTGTTAAGTGACGGCAAACTGAAAGTATTTGTGAAAGTCATGCACTGTTCTGACAACAAGGCCATAGGATATTATGCAGTTTATTCAGGGGCAAGAACCATGCACCCATCTGTCTCCTCATCCTCTGAGTGTGATCTGACTGATGCCTGTCTCCCCATCGATCTGCCCCTCAGGGTTAATTAGTGCCTCTGCCCTTCCAAATGATCCTACCCCTCAAGATTACCCTAGGGGCATGAGGGTCATTGCCTAGAAGAATATGGTGAGTTAGGGAGTTGAAATACTAGTTTTTTTTTCTCTATCTTGTGACTGCTCCAAAGATGCTTAAGGTCCTTTCCATCCATGTCCTCACTCTCTCTGAGCACCAAGCATGTCAGTCTTTCCAAACCTCCTACCACAGAGCAGATGTTTAGAGTCTTCCAGAGCAGACAGGGCCTTTTTCTGAATCGTGCTCACCTGAAGAATTGTAAAGTTCAGCTGGGGACTCCAGGAGCCCCCGGCTTTGTGAACCATCCCCTGGAAACTTCCTGCATTGCCTTGTTTTAGGGAGAGGAGTCAAACAAACTAATGAGTGAGTCAGCTGGTGAAATGTTCGTTCTGGTACAGTGTGTGAAATGCCTCCGCCATTACAGCAAGCAAAGCAAAAACAAAACGTTGGCAAACAAGGAAATGATTTCTTTCAAACAAATGGATGGTGGTTAAATCTGATAAGGAACAAGGGAGCCTCTAGTTCTTCCTGGTTAGTAGTGGGTTGGGCTCAGAAAAGGTTTTAGAATGTGTTTCTGGAGGTCATATAAAAAAAGCCTTTCTTTGGAGCCACCTTTGGGGTTGGGGTGAGGGGGGGGGTGGAAACTGGAGACCCAGGCTAAAGGATGGAGCCCTGAAGACTAGCAGGGTTGGGAAGGGCCCAAGGCAGCAAAGACCAGACGGCACTGCCATCTGGCTTTGGTTTCGTGGGCTTTGGAAAGTGAGTTGGTGTTCTGAAGGCAAGGCAAGAGGGTTCCTCTGCCAGGGAACATGGTAAATAAGAATTTGTCTCCAGGCCACAGATTCTGGAATTTCCCACAATTAACATTCCAGCTGAATATTCAAAAGGCCCAGGCCTTTGGTAGACCTGTAAATTGAAGGGGGATAAAGAATTTAGAGCCTAGTTGTGAGGGTAATTGTCCGGGAAACCATTGCATTTGTTATCTGTGGATTGTGACTCAGTTTTTACATCTGTAAAGTGGCAATAGATTCGCAAAATTAAAAAAAAAAATGTGGATGCTGACTAGGATCTTAGAGTTAATCTGGTCTACTTCTTTTATTTTAGAGAAAAGGATTCTGAAGAGGTGAAGCTTGTTACTCGAATAATATTAATTTTAATAATAGTGTTGATTGTGCTGAATGCCCTAAGAAATTCATTTAATCCTCACAAATTCTTTCTGCAAAGGTATTACTATTAGACCTACTTTACAGAAGAGTAAACTGAGATATAAGGTGGTTGAGCTTCTTGCTCAAGGACATGCAACTAGTATTGGGTGTAACTGGACTTAAGATCAAGTCTAATGGACACGAGAGTCTGAGGTCTTAGAAAATTAGCTCATAGTAACTCATGTAGAAAACTGTTTTTATATGTCTAGTGTGTGGAAAGAACCATAAAGGTGATATGTAAGGGATATAATGGTGCTTTTATAGTAGCCCATGCTGCATTGTTTAACAATTATAACAGAAAGAATGTTATGTACTAGTTACTGTATTAAATTGTATACCTACTTTACATCACTCATTTAATCCTCACTTTAGCACTATAAGTGATGTTATTATACCCGTTTTTATAGATTAGTAACCTGAAGTCCAGAGACATGTCAAGGTCTTAAGGTGTCAATGGTGGAGTCAGGATTTGAACCCACAGTCCTAACTTCTATGCTGAACATATACCTGACACACCTGTTACAGACATGTGCTCCCACACAATTACCATGGAGTGACAATTTACATTCATTATGGTAAGCTTGATCCTTAAAGACGGATTGAAATATAATCACCAAGTCTTTGTTGAGAGATGCATTCTATTGTGCTCGAGTGTTTTGGAGATGGGTAGTCCATCTAGTCTCCAAATAAACTTTCTGGAGTAATATAGAAATTTCTGACTATTCATCCATAAGGATCTATTTGCTCAGGTTGGAGGGATTGGCCTGGCTATAGCTCACCCTTGTCCTGCTCTTTTCTCTTCAGAATTGGAAGGGAACCCTGCCCTGCCATTAGTCTCAGCTTTCTCCCTTTGGTTGGTTGTGTTGGAAGTCACGTCGCAGATGGGACAAGAATTCAGTTTTGTGAAATAGTGGTGTTGAAAGGTATAGAATGAAATTAGTTAATGTAGAAGCTCCTTTCCAAATGATTTCATGTCTAAGATCTAAATTATTCATTTGAGAAATTAATCAGTTTGGATTTTAGAAGTTAATGCAGGGTATTTTTTCCCTCTTCTTCTTTTGCCTCTAATGGATAATTGGAGGGAATTAGCTTTTATATTAAGAAGATAAAACATGAGTTTGCAAAGTTGCCATCTGATCTTATTGCCTGGTGAGCTGCTTGGGAAAAGGATTCTCTGATGAGTCTTGGATCTTGAGGTACTCGAGGGTAGGAGCTGTGTATATGCTATTCTCTTTGTCTATTATTTAATGCACAACTTGACACCATGAACTGGCCTGTTAAATAATATGTGGGAGCTGGCTTGAAAAGGAAAAATCCCAGCTAGAGAGTTGCCCTGTTTAGGAGCTAACCATCTCTTTTTTCTTGGCCATCTTTGCTTGGCTGCCTACTTTAATCTGACCCTGGGCTGGATGGTCATCCACACCGTACACAGGTATAGGTGCTGTGGGTTAGTAAACCTTATAAAGGAATGGTGCATTAGCTGAGTTCCATGTTTCATGTGCATTTTATTGAGCTAGTCTGAAGACAGTGCCCTGCTTTGGGAATGAGGCCCACTGAGTAAGGCCTCTTAGCTTTTCCTCTTACATGGTAATGCCTATTTATGAACATGAAATTTACCCAAGTGTGTTTATCCGTGGTCTCTAAGCACATGAACAACCCCCCACCCTTTTATCCATTTATTCATCTTCGACTTGGTAAGAAAGAATCACTTTTACTTTGTATTAGGAATCTGTGCCCCCTTACTTTTCCTTCACTTGATTTTTACACTTTCTAAGTGGTAATTTTGTATAAAAATTGTCAGAGTAATGATTTATTGAATGTCTTTTGGATGCCTTGATTTATGCTTGGAACTTTATTAATAATTATTTGTAATAATTGTCATTACCATACACTTATATACCAGGCACTGTGCTAAGTGCTTTAAAGATATTGATTCGCTTAATCCTTAAAACCATGTTATGAAGCAAATACAATTATTAAACCCATTATACAGAAGAGGAGACTGAGGATCAGTAAGGTTAATTAACTTGCCCAAGGTTAGCCAGATAGTAAGAGGCAGAGCGTACAATCAGGAAGTCCAAGTACTTATACTATACCTATACTCTTTGCCACTGCAATACATATATAGCTTGCTCTTTAAATCTGCAATCTTCTTCTTCCATAACTGTATATACCTAATAAGGTCCATATTTTGATCTCAGGTCTGTCTGTTTTCAGAACCCCGCTCTTTCTATTCCTCAAATCACCTTTAAGGAAGATAGACTCTGAGTTGCCTATTGATTGTTTCTTTCCAGGCACAGAGAGATAGGTAGAATTATTTATATTACATATGATGCCTAAGCAAATCCCATAGTTTAGTCCACTGGTGTACCAACTTCTTTGACATTAGTATCTTTTCTTCAAATTTTATGAATGGTAAGCCAATATGTACAAGCGATCAAGACTGAGGTGCTGTGCTTGAATTAAGGGCGGGGGCTAGTGTTCTTCTTGTGCCTACCTCCCATGAGCCATGGTTTCTTCAGCTCCTTCATCAAATTCTGAAGAACAGCAGAAAGCACAGCAGGAGTATCACAGGTCTCATCCCAAGTCAGAGGTATATGGCAACCATCCCCAAGTGGAGAGTTATTTATCTTATTTCTGCATTTATCAAACATGACAGTATTTCAAGACATCAATGGTTTTAAAAAGAAAAGTACTGTTTTTAGCCAAAGATATATTTTCTAAGCCCATCTTCCTAGAGTTACCATTAAAAGACATTTATCGGTAACATCAAATCAATAAGCACCCATTAAGTGCCTACCAGTCCTTGGAATACAAAATTCCATATGACATGGTAACTTCTATCCTAAGTTATGCTCTAACTGTTATTATTTTGTTTTATAAATGATTTCCTAGACAGTTAGGGCCAGTTCATGCTACCTTGTATTTCTCCTCCTACAAGAACTCCAACATCTAAGTCCTCCTACACACGTTACAGAATACAGGTCACTCTACGATTTCACTAAGCAACTGGATCAAGTGTGGCTCACTTTCTTCCTACAGACAACCCAGAGGACATGGCAGTCATGGATCTCAAGTGCTGGTTTCCTTTGTATAAACTAAAATTGGTCATAGACAACTCGTGGCAAAATGTAGAGTATCACGAAGCCGAACATAATGTTTTCTCACTGCATCTATCATCTTCACCATTTTATCAGATTAATTTTTTTGAATGTTGACCTTCAGATCTAATGATAGAAAAATCAAACTCTTCTGCAGCGAGAAAGGTAGGAAATGTGCCAGATGTAGATTACAAGTGGGTGGGGTTATGGCAAAGAACACTACATGTCCACCAGATTCCCTTTGTCTTCTATACACATACCTAGACTACATTTTCAAGCCTGCTTTGCAGTTAGGTGACATTATATCACTTAGTTCTGGCCTATACATATGGACTCTATGGTTTCTCCTCCTTTATTTTCTGCCTGAGTGGAGAGGGATCTGAAGATTCAGAGGAGGGTTAAGACAGAGAGGATGGAAAGAGTGTAGGTCTCCAAATGACTATGTAGAGCCAACTCCTCTCCACCAACCTACACTGGATCATGACATGAATAAGAATCAAAATGTCATTGTGCAAGGCCACTGAGATTTGGGGAATGTTTGTTATAGGAGTTAGCCTATTCTGATTAATACAGAGATACAGGGAATAGAGCATGAGAATTAGAGCCAGACAGTTCTGGGTTCTATACAAACTTTTCCACTTCCCAGCTGTGTGACCTTGCAGAAATTACTTAACCTCTCAGAGTTTCAACTTCATTTGTACAATGGGAATATAATAACACTTATCTCATAGGATTGTGGGAGAACTCTGTGAAAACATATGTGTATAGTATCTGTTACATAGCAGGTGTAGCAAGATTACAAATTTACTCACACAATCCAATTGTGCAAAGAAAATGTAATCTCTTTATTTCTCTATAACTGACTGAATTTTCTTCAAGATCTTCCAGCCCGGGGGTAGCAGAGAAATAAACGTGAACTTTAAATGAGCCAATTAACAATATGTCAGTCTCCTTTCAGTTTGAAATGATCTCTTTCAGGTAAATGTTTGGCTTTCAGAATCTTCCCCCTCAAGATGGTAGATGGGGGAGTTTACTTTGTTGCCATGGTGATGAGGAGTGGTCCCAGAGGTCTTTCTGCAGGATCTTGGTGGTTTACTGAGCTCTCACTAGCCCCGTTGGATTTTGTACTTTGCTTGTATTGTTAGCGCTTGCCCAGCGCCAGCTGGAAACTGAAGATCTCTCTCAGCTTGGTAATGGCCCAGTGGGCCTCTGTTTTGACCCAGCTGGTGTTGTGTAGCTTTCTGAGGTCTGACTCTGATCCCCACTTGCTTACTGGCCTGGGTTGCAGTTGGCTGCAGGGTCACTTTGCTCCAGCATAATGACCTCTCTGGTAAGCTGACTATCCAGCATGTCAGTTACTTTCCAGCTCCTTCACTAGAGCATCCACGAACTTCTGAATACTTTTCACACAAGAAAGGAGACTCCAGAAGACGAATTTGGACCCTCCATCAGCCTAAACATCATTTTTCTCTGATATGGCCACCACATGCTAGGCATGGGGGTGGTAGCAGTACTCTGCAAGACAGTCTCTCCAGATACAGCAACAAGGACAAGGGCCACTCTGCTTTTGGTATTTGTGGCTGACAGAGTTTAGGGTGACCCCTATGACCCCACTTCCTGCTTTTCATGCCCTTGTATAATCTCCCCTTGTGTTTATGAAGCCTGTGATTTCTTCCACCCAACATAATATGGTAAAGGGATGTGTATCGGTTCTGTGATTGCATTACATTCTGTAAGACTCTACTTTTCTAATAAACTCACTCTACTGATTTACCTTGCTGAATTGATGAAGTGACCATGTTGGTAATATCCATGTGGCAAGCAATATGAATGACTTCTAGGAACTGCAGGTGACCTCTAGGATCTGAGGGGCCAAAAACTATCAGCTAATAAGGAACAATGGCCCTGAGTCCTACTGTCACAAGGAAATAAAAAAATGCCAACAACCTGAGTGATTTTGGAAGGGATTCTTCCCCAGCCAAGTCTCCAGATAAGAACACAGCAGGGCTGACATCTTGATTACAGCCTCGTGAAAAGCTAAGCAGAGGACCTGTGAGGTAATAAATGAGTGTTATTTTAAGCTGTTAAGTTTGTGATAAGTAGTTATGCAGCAATGATTAAATCTCAAGAACTTTGGCTGAGAAAAATTGTTCATGGCATGCGTGTCCCACCATTTCTGCCCTCCCTCTGTTCCTTTATACTTCCTACAATACACTGAGGGTTAGAAGGACATATTTTAATTTTTCTCTTCAGTCTGGTGGGAGAACCCCTACCTCTATTCCCACCTACACACACATCATTACCTTCTCCCTCCTGAAGTGGCACTCTCTCTACTTCCTTGGTGTTCAAGAGGTAGAGTGGCTGCTATAAAACCTAATTTAGAACAAGAGGTAAAAAGCACACGAGGATTAATATTTTAAAAATATTATCCTCATGACATAGATCATAACATATAGTTTTCTTCCCTTTAGATTCAGTTGGTGTGAACCTTGTTGTTTTCCCAGGTCAGGACATTTTATAAACCACCTTTAACTCTAATTTTCTCTTAAGTTTTGCCCTATCTCGTATTTCTCCTGGCATGAGGAAGACCACTGAGGCTGGGTGGCCACCCACTCAGACATAGATATGGATTGCTATACATGCTCGTAGGGACTGGTTTCCTATGGGAATACATCTGCTGGAAATATGATCAGGATAAGGGACTATCGAGGGGGGTGTGTTCATGGGATATAATCACAGATTATTTGAGCCCAAAGGCAAATGACAAAGTCCAAATATTCTCACTTTACAGAATAGGAAACTGAGTCCCAGGAAGGTGAAATGATTTGCAAACATTCGCCCTGTGGGTTATTCCAAAGTTGGAACCAGGATCTGAGCATCTGACAAGCTGTCCATGCAGTGGTTTTCTGAAGACATCATGTATAATCTCCAAATGTGTAACAGGAAATGCTTTATGAAGCAAGTTTTACCGGAGTAGACAATTTCTTTTTAGATTCACTTTCTTGAGACCTCTTTCTTTGTAAGAATTAAGTTTTTCATCCTTTTCTATCGGCAAAAGAAAATCGTGCCAGGAAAAGTCAAAGCATAGAAGCTTCCCTCTGACCTGCTAAATGGTAATCACAGCTGTAGAACTATGTCCCATCACACCCCAGGGAGTGAGATACGAGGCATTTACAAACTTTGGGTTCCATCTGGGGTTGTCTGGACCTGGGCAGTCTGCTGACCTTGGCTAGATACAAAAATTTTAAACTGTGCTTTTATGTGTAGTTTCCTCTTTCTCTGTCTCTCTTTTTTCTTCTCAAGAAAGAGAGCTAGTCTTTATTTTATTTTTCTTTTCAGTCTTGAGTTTCGGACAAAGCTCTGGAAATATGAATACAGCCCTTTGAAAATGAGTGAAAATGTCTTTTTAAAAAACAATTCTTTTGTCACATTTATTCATTTTGCAGAGATTCTTTCACTCCCAGAATTAGAAAATGGTTGGGTCAGAGAGAATGACCTTCCTAAAACATGTTGTTATCTTATTCTAATTCTCATAAGGGCTCTCTGCAGATGAGTAGTAGCTCAAGACACTGCTAATGTTGCTTCTTTTTATTTTCTCCCAGTCCTGACAACAGTCAGTTTACGATGCCAAGCAGGGTACCATCCTTCCATTTTGTGGGAGACAGTGTAGTGTGGTGGATAAGAAATCTTGTCACGGACTCTGACAGAACTGAGTTTGGACTTTGTGATTTTCGGTCAGTTATTTCATTACTTTGTCTTAGTTTCCTCATATGCACAATGAGGAGAATAACAGTGCTTAGCTCATAGGGGTGTTGTGAACATTAAACAAGATAAGAAATACAGCACGTCTAGCACAGAGCCTGGTACATAGTGAGTGATATCATGACATGCAGGACACTGTTAAGATTATTGTGCATATTTGATCGTGCACATTCTAGCTGGACTGAAAATTCCATCAAAGCAAGAACTATGTTTGTTTTATTCATTATTATAACCCCAACATACAGCTTAGTGTCTCCTATATGGAAAGCACTCAGAATATATTTATGTGAATAAATGAATGATCAAAAACTAACAACTGTTACCAGTGTATCCCCGAGGTTGGGCAGCATACCAGTGGACCGTGCAGGCCAGCTGAGTCCTTTAAGTAACACCTTGTCCCACATGCACATCCAGCCTTGCCCTTACAGAGATGTGGGCATCAATGGCTTTCATGCTTCCTACCTTGAAAATATTTAATTCTAGTGGAGGAATTTGAAAAGGTGTTCCTTCATAAACTGACATTGACTGGAGCTTATAGAAAATTCTAACAGCATGAAGTTTAAAAACAGTATCTGAAGGGGAGTTAGAAAGGGCAAGTGATAAAATAGTCTGGTTGGAAAAATAAAGTTTCTTATATCTTAGTTCTCAAAATTCAAAACCCAATGTGAACCCCTCACGAGTTCAATAATTTCCAAGGAAACTGAGGCTTTTAATGTTCCTGTTCCATTATAGATAATTTCCTTCTCATAGGAGGCCTCTAACAGCAGTTGAGATGGAAATAAAAATAGTCTGAGGAGAGAGAGTGGGAAAAATAAAAAAGGAGCATAATATGAAGGCGAGACAGATCCTAGGGAGGTGGAACATTTGGTAAACAAGCTTTCTCTAGACAGTGATTGGATTCGTCTTTGTGTCTCTAGGGCCTAGCATGGAGTGTGGACATGTGAGCTGATCAGCACATTCACACCGGGTGAAGAGGATCTGTGAAATGAAGTGGTGGAGGAGGGGAAGGAGCCAGGGTTCAGAAAGCTGGAGCAGGGGAGTCCAACATGGGCAAGAGTCCAGTGACTGGGCCAAAGAACAGAAGGAGGAAGACAAATGCATGGAGGGATAAAGAGAAACAAGGTAAGAAGCTGGAGCAAGAGGCTCTTCTACTTTCACTTTTACTCTCCTGGTTTCTTTAAGAAAAACAACAAAGGAGAAATATCAAAAGTAGAGAGCTCTGGAAGGAATTCAAGGCAGAGCTAAAACTACTAGATCTCCAGTTTAATGCTCTACTGCCTCTTCCTATTTGTATATGTTCTTATTTGTCTCTCCCACTGGAGGATAAGCAACCGGAGGGCAGACAATCTGTTTCACTCCTCTTTGTGTTCACCACTGGACCCAGCTGGGCACCTGGTTCATTTGACACTTAATGGATTGAATAAGAAAGAGTAGTTGGTGATATCTGTGCGGGAGTGGCTGTCCATACAAAGAAACTCCTCTTCTCCATGCCAATAGGACAATCAACTCTTTCTCTTCCCTCTGTCCCACTTGGAATGCACACAGTACAGAACGGAAAACTGTAAGGGGAAAATTTTCTACACTCCCATACATGAAATTATTTGAAATCACCAGAATAATTTAATCAAAATAATATACTACAACATAAGTCAATTCTGTTCTTACTGTTGTTAAGGGAAAGCATATCTCTGAGACAAAAGGCACACAGAGACAAGGACCACTGTTTCATTATAATTTACTAGTCCTCATCTCAGATGGGTCTGAGGCAATTTTCTACCTATAATGTCCTATCTGTTACAGGCCACTTAATGTGAGAAATAGGTAAAGTCATGCTCAGGGATCTGGCTGCAAAGTTTTTAAAAATAGGTAGAATATTCAGGATGTGAGCTGAAATGGGAGGATATGGAGAGGGAAAGAAAATAAGGGCAAGAAGAAAGAAAAAGAGGGGCAAATATAATCATGCAGTGGAGTAATGGAACTGGATGGCTCTTACCTTTCACGTACACAATTAATCAAGCCTACACTTTGGCATTCTAAAGTGGGAACGTGTGGGTTTAGGCAAGTTGCAAGTTGGTCTTGGACTGATGGAAAAGTGTGTTGCATAATTCTATGTGAAGCCAAATTTTTAGCCTTTTCTGGGCGATAGGATCCCTTTTAATAATTTGGTGAGAGCTAATGGGTTTTTTCCCCAGAAAAATACACAAACATCCAAATTTTTGCGTGCAATTTTGGGTGTTCACAGAGTCCTACAGCCCATGCGTTAGCTCTGTGTCAAAACCACTTCTGCTGAATATATTCTCAATGTTCCTTACATCTTATCTCGTCCTTGAGCTTTTAGTTGCCATTTACCCTACAGCAGATTAGACACAGGGCTCCTCATCTGTGTATCGGGGTTATCTGGTGTCTCTGCTCTGTATTTTTGGTGCAAACAGTTGGCCTTCCAGAAATGGGAACCGCTATTAATAGTAAATGTTTGGCTGAGGCAATCTGAAACAGTTTTCTCCAAATGTTCTACGGACAACATGAGTGAAGGAAGCAAACCAAACACTAATGGTTTACATGAGTCTGTTGTGGGATATGTGGGGATTAGTGGTAAAGGGAGGGGAAGAAAAGGACACACATCAGTGTGAGATGCCACCGAGCCAGCATGTGGCACTGTTACAATGTGTTGTCCCACATCTGTTTTCAAGCTGTGATATGCTCAGACTAGAACAAATAGGTCTACCAAAAGGTCAGGAATGGCAAACAGAATTCAGCTTCCTTGCCAATTCCAGTAGATTGTGTGGTAGTTGGTTATATTTGTGCCCCCAGTGAATCCCTCCTCTTGGTAGTCACCCCATTGTGTGACCTTCCTCAAATCTAGGCTGCCCCTCTGTTTTGCTTTAATCAAGCAGAAGTAGGATTGTGCCAGTTTGTGCCTAAGCCTTAAGAAGGCCTGGCAGTATTTGCTTTTTGCTCTTGGTGACTCCGAGCTACCATGTAAGAAGTATGTCTGCACTGCTAGGAGACCACATGGAGAGGCCATGTGGAGAGGGAGGGACTCTGAGACTCCAGGAAGGAGAACCAGGAATCCGGCCAACGATAGATACAGGCTTCAGACATATGACCCCAGGCCACTCATTCCAGCCATCCCACACCCCTGCGAGCCATGCTAGCTGCAGCATCAGACTTGCAAGAGGCTGTTTTGGATGTTCTAGCCCCAGCCCAAGACATGAGGGACAGAGATGAGCCATCTCAGCTGTGCCCTGTCCAAATTCCTGACCCACAGAACTGTGAGAAACAATAAAAATGGTTGTTTTAGGCTACTTAATTTTGCAGTAGATTTTTAAATAATTGACAGATTATTAAATTGTTAATATTTACCTAGAAGTTAGACATTGCTATAATAAAATCATAAACCTGTGGAACCAGGCAGTGACTGTAGTCCAGAAGGATCTGGGGAAGGAATGTTAGTGAAAGCTAGAATGACACTAAGAAAATTGTGTCGGAGGCTAGAGAAAAGGTGACCTGAATTATGCAGGGGCAGTAAGTAGCATGCAATAACATGGAAGATATAAAATATGTATCTAATGAACTTGTGGATTTTCCTGAGGAGATTATCAGGTAGAATGTTGAAAGGACAAGTGATTGCTTTCTGTGGTGCCTGATAAAGTACAGATAGGAAGATATAAATTAAAGAAGGACTCTTTAGTTTTCAAGCAGAAGCAAGAGGAAACATTCCCAACCCAGGATCTGCTGAGTTGGAAAATAAAATAGTTTCTCATTCCCAGCCTCTCCAGAGTATAAAAGATCCTTAAATTAAATTAAAGCCTGGAAGCAGAGATTAATTCCATGACACTCCAATACAATATGGCCTTGGAGGTCAAGATTGGGTCAAAGATGTGGTTGTAAGGGCCTTTGTGAAACCTCAGCAAGATTTAAGATTGTATGTTGTAGATGCTCTAAGTGGACCAAGGGGTTTTAAGAATCTTAAGGCCTTGTTTCCTATACTGTTGGCTAGACAAAAGACTTTATAAGAGGGTTTTTTTTTTTTTAAAGATTTTATATATTTATTTTCAGAGAGAGGGGAAGGGAGGGAGAAAGAGAGGGAAAGAAACATTAATGTGTGGTTGCCTCTCATGTGGCCCCCACTGGGGACCTGGCCCACAACCCAGGCATATGCACTGACTGGGAATCAAACAGGCAACCCTTTGTTTCACAGTCTGCACTCAATCCACTGAGCTACACCAACCATGGTAACTTTATGAGTTTTAATAGCATTTTCCCATAATACTCTGACTTTGAGCTCAAGGTAGAAGGAAACTTGCTTTAGAAATATCTATGGGTGTGAGTTGTTTTTAATAAATTGAATTATAATTTTTTGTATAGAAAGCCTAAAAAAACTTAAAATAATTGTATTAGCTTGGATTAAAAGGAACAGACACAGTTCAAAATCAAAAGAAGTTTCTGAGGGCCTAACCTCTAATGGTCAGAAAGCAGACTGAGAAATCTACTCTGCTGCAAACATAAAGCATTTCTAATAGAAAAGAAAGTATGACTCAGAGGGTGAAGCCAAGAGCTCAGAGGGCAGAGCCAAGGGCCTGGGAAATTGCTTAAGGAAGCAGAACTGAGTTCTACTTCAGAAACATTCCCTGGCTTTAGAGTGGGAAGATTTCAAAATTGCTACGAACCAGTGACTTTTATGTGCCTACTATGCCCCTCCCTATTTATGAATGAAGTGTCTATTTTATTCATCTTCTCCCTTTCTTATTGTTATATTTTGGGTGAGTGGGGAATGGAAAACTTGTCTTTTTAGTTCCCAGGTCTTTGTACTTGAAGGACCATATACAAGAGATCACAAATTAGGAGCACCATTTGCAACTCTACCTGCTTTAGATAATGGAATAACAGACTTCAAGCTTATATCATGGCCATGATAAGATGAGATGTTGGGGGATCTAGGGAGGAAAGAGATATATTCTGCACGTGAGGAGAACAGCAATTCCTGTGGTCAGATACTGGACTGTAGGAGCTCTTATCAGTTGGCTCCCAGTAATTTCTTTCCTAGCAGTAGGCACAAGCTGTTCTTTACATTAAGAGGTGGAAGTTATTTCTCTTTCACTGGAATATGGGCTGCTATCATGACTGACTTTGACCAATAGAATGTAGTGGAAATGATTTGTATTCTGGGACAGGCAGCTTCCACTCTTAGAGCCCATCTGCCACACTATGATAAGCCCAAGTGATACAGAGAGGACAAGTAAAGAAGAACCGAGGTTACCCAGTTGATGGCCCCACCTGAGCTCCCGAATGAAGCCAGCACAAGGTGTCAGCCATATACATAAGCCTTCTTGGACATTCCAGCTTTGTTCAACTTTCAGATAACTTCTTTCCAAGCATCATTATATGAGACAAAAGAACTGTCTAGTTGGGACCAGTCAACCAAAGAATTATGAGAAATAATAAAATGGTTGTTATTTTAAACCACTTAGTTTTGGGGAAATTTGTTATGCAGCAATAGGTAAGTCAAGTAGGTCAGTAGTAGTTCCTTGGAGTATCGTGTTGCAAAGGATTTTTAGGCCATATTGTGGCTTAGTGGGAAATATACTGTAACTTATAGCCAGTCTCTCACAGGGATGGGAAGGGAGAGTGGAGTCCTATATAAAATACTACTGGAATTACAAAATTATATCTTAAGAGCTCAGAAAGAGCTGTTTGCCGCTTATGGTGTGAAAGTTGTGATTTAGAATGAAAGTAATTAAAACCCTTGGATTTTGATGAGCACTGAGCTTTTCTGTGTTCTGAAATTTGGATTTGTTAATTTCTGAGGAACTTCAACCTAGAAAGACAGAAACTCAGTGAATGGATCAGGGCAAGAAATACCTCAAAGATTACCATCAGGATTCACTCATCTCTGTGTTCTCCTTTCTCTCTCTCTCCCTTTAAACTCAGGGCTACAAATAGCTATGGAGAGTCCCTGGAACAGCTAGCATCCATGCAGATTGGTCTGTTTTCCTAAAAATGTCTAAGCTCACGTCCAGTATAATACAGAAGTGCTAAATATATCTGTGAAAAATCTCGCTTGCTCACTCATTCATTTTAATTTGTCTACTGTCAGGTTTTATGTTGTTATGTTTAGTTTTCTCTATGCCAAACATCTCTCCAGGGACTGGAGAGAGAAGAGTAAACATGGCATAGGTGCTAAGCCGACCATGCCCTCTATCTTCAAGGAGACCACATTTTAGCATCCAGAAACCAGTCTGGACACTACAGCAGGATAAGCACAACGCCTAAACAGCAGACACATACATTATGTTACTAATCAGCATTTACTGTGTACTTAGCATGTGACAAGTATCCCATTTAATCTTCTTTTAAATTTTTCAATTAATTTTATTCACTTTATAACACTTTTATTGAGATACAGTTTACATACCCTAAAATCCACCCTTTTAAAGAGTATAATTCAGCGCTTTTAGTATATTCAGATTGTGCAATCATCACCACCATCCAACTCCAGAACATTTTGATCACCCCAAATACTGTAGAAGCACATACCTATCAGCAGTTACTCCCTGTTTGCCTCACCCCCCTAGCCGTTGGAAACCACTAATCTACTTTCTGTCTCTATGGATTTGTCTGCTTGGAACATTTCACATAATTGGCATAATTCAATATATGGCTTATTTCACTTAGTGTATTTTAAAGGTTTATTCGTGTTGAAGCAACTATCAGTACTTTATTCCCTTTTATTGCCAAAGAATATTGGATTGTATAGATATGCCACATTTTGTTTCTTCATCATTTGATGGACATATAAGTTGTTCCCATCTATCCACAAGGGATATGTTCCAAGTTCACCAGTGGATGCCTTAAACTGCTGACAGTACATAACCCTGTGTATACTGCTTTTTCCTATGCATATATGACTACGATAAAGTCTAATTTATAAGTTAGGCATACTTAGAGATTAACAACAATAACTAATAATAAAATAGGACAATTATACTGTAAAAGATGTTATATAAATGTGCTCTCTTTTTTCTCTCTCAAAACATATGAAAACTGATCTGATAGCAGAGATGGCTAGGAAGTGACTAACAGGTGGGTAGCATATACACTGTGGATGCATGGGACGAAGGGATCATTCACATACCAGGTGGGACACAGAGAGGTTTCATCATACTACTCAGAATGGCTCAAAATTTAAAATTCATTGTTCATCTCTATTTTCTATTTAATATTTTCAGACCACTGTCGATCATGGGTAACTGAAACTGCAGGAAGTGCAACCATGGGTAAGGGGGACTACTATATTATGAGCACTGGTGTGCAAGTGTTTGTGTGGGCATATACTTTTGATATTTATAGATATTTACATAAGAGTAGAATTGCTGAGTCATATGGTAACTCTATGTTTAACTTTGTGAGGAGCTGCCAGATTATCACTGTCTACCTTTTCTATTTCAACCATGCTAGGGAGCATGAGGTGGTATCTCATTGTGGCTTGGATTTACATTTCCCTCATAACTAATGATGTTGAACATCTTTCCACGTGCTTGTTTACCATCTGGATATTGTCTTTGGACAAGTTGTCTATTCAAATCCTTTGCCTATTTTTAAATTATTTGTTATTATCTTTTTCTTGTTCAGTTTTTAAGAGTTCTTTATGGATTCTGGGTATATGAATTGCTTATCAAAGTTTTGATGTGCAAATACAGAGTGCGGCAGAAGTAACGCCTGCTTGAGTGTGGTTGGTAGGGTAATAACATGGGTGTAATAATTTATAGTTTTAATTGGACCATTTCACCTAAAATGTCATATTGTGTGCTTGAGTGCGATGTTGTTATGTATAGAATTACATGCTTATGATTTTGTAACAAAAGGTTTTATAATAAAAAGGGGGCATTATCTGTGCCAGACCCTTTATTTTCTCCTATTCTGTGGTTGTGTTTTTCACATTGATAGTGTCCTTTGACACCCTAAATGCTTTAATTTTGATAAAGTTTGATTTATCTATTTCTTCTTTTGTCTCTTATGCTTTTTCATGTCGTATCTAGGAAGTCATTGCCTGACCCAGTGCCATGACGATTTATTCCTTTGTTTTCTTTTAAGAGTTTTATAGTGTAGTTGTTATATTTAGATGTGTGATCCATTTTGAGTTAAAATTTTTATATGCTGTAAGGTAGGGGTTTAACATCATTCTTTTGCATGTGGATATTTAGTTGTCTTAGCATCCTTTGTTGAAAGACTGTTTTTTCCTGTTGAATTGTCTCGGCATCCCTGTAGAATATCAGTTCACTATAAAAAATATAAAGGTTAATTTTAGACTCTCAATTCTATTCCATTCACCTATATGTCTGTCCCTGTGTTGGTCATTTAATCTTTGTAACAACTATATGAGGAAGTTACCCTTAAAGGCTCAGGGCCTTTGAGCATTTTCTTCAAGATCATGCAGTTAATATGCGCTAAAGCTAAGACTGGAAACTGGGATTCTCTGATACCAAAGTTCAGTCTAGAAAGTTAATACTCTGCTGTCCCAGGAGGGATGACTGTGGCACAGGTTTGTAAAGGCAGAGGATGCCAGGATGAAAGGCATGTGAATTCAGGGAGGATACAACCTATAGGGATATAAGAATATATGAAGTGATGCCAAGAGCCATGGAAAGTGACCCAGACACCACAATTAATTAGGACCTTTGAAAGCTCAGAGGGGCCACCAAACCAGCCTTTGTGGTTCAGGAAAGCTTTTCAAGAGGAACTAAGATTTGTCCAGTATCAGGAAAGTTCTGTATCAGTTCACCAGGTTGTGTGTGTGTTGGACGGGGTAGAAGAGATTCTGGAGGAAATGGTGTGCATGAAAATGTAATGGTCCTAAGAACACGGCATAGTCAGGAAATGGCAAGGACCCTGCTGAAACCTAGGGGAACTCTGAGGACTGGACGAAGAAAAGACTGAAAAATTAAGTCGAGGGCAGATTATGAAGGGCCTTCAGTATATTGCCAAGCAGTGTGAAGAGATGGAGGACAAGGAAGGAACTGTTAAGTGGATCAAAGATGACAGGTGGGCCTGGGGCATCATCCCTGGTAGTATCAGTTCATAGACACACCTGGATTGTGCCCACAGAAATTTGGCTTCCAGGCCTCGGACATGTTTCAATGACAGCAGTGAAGGTCCTGTCCTTCCTGTAGGGAGTACTCAACAAGTGATCACTATTATTAGCACTGTGGTTATAATTACGTACAGAGAAAAATCAGCAAGCATTTTTCCAGAGTATATTGAGTAAAGTCATCTTTAGAGGCAGGACTATGCAATAAAATGTTTTCCTCTGGTCCCTCTTAGCCCCGTGGTTCCATAATTCTCCCACTTTAATATGCTACCAGTGAATGAGAACTATTGGAAATTTTGATTTCTGGCACAAAGTTTATCATTATACTTCCAAATGTTATTGAGGAAATGTTTGGAGCCAAGCAGAGATTTTCATTTTGTTGACTTTAAAGAAAGCTTCATTCATATTCATCCAATAAATGTTTACTTAGTGCTTGCTCACATAAAAGGCCTATGCTAGGTGCTGTGGCGAAGCCACGTAAATACAAAATCCGTGTCCTCAGATAGTTTGTGTTCTAGGTAAAGGGGAAGATGAGCACACCTGTGAGTGGAATGGGTGACTAACCACAGTCAGCTTTTGTAAGCATTACTACAAAGCAACTTATGGCTCAATTTTGAACAATATGGATTATAGAAGATGGGGAGGGAGAGAGAGAGACAGACAGACAGACAGAGACAGACAGAGACTGGGATAATAATCCTGAGGCTAGCCTTGAATATTGTTTGAACAGTCAGAGAAGAGGCAAGTCCAGGATGGAGAAAAGGGAGATTTGAAAATAGGGAAAGAGGAAGGAAAGATGTTCAAAGGGTATTTTAAAAGTAGGAGTCAATTATTCTGAGGGCACGCTGAGGTTCAGTCTTGGGGGCTAAGGCAGGAAGGGGAAGGCAGGGCTACAAGTCACGAGGCCCATCAAATGTGTCCTCATGCACCCACGAGGACTAGGCTCATCCTAGACTTTTCACAGGGCTGCCATCTACTGTACGATAGGCAGTGGTGTTTACAACCAACTGGCTCCCATTCCAAACTCTTGGGAGACATATTTTGGAAGCAACACAGTTGCCAATTTCTCCCAACTATTGGAGTAATCCATTCACCACCACGTACTGCAGTCAGTATTGCAGTTTTCTTGTCCAGAACTTGTTACCGTTGGTGGAATATTTCCCTTTCACTCTCTTTCCCAGAGTCGTGACACCTGCCCAGGTGCTGCTACGTTAGGCAGCAGAAGCAGTTGGCTCTGAGGACAACAGGTGATTGAGAGGCTATTTGATTTCTCCTTCGTATAGCTTCTAATCCCTCTCCTCATTGATTTGTATGTTCTATTTATTTGTGACATAAACCCTATACATAGGCCTGCACATACTCTTTATTTTGTGCAGTGCCTGGATGGCCAAAGATGGGACCTGGGGAGAGGTTTCATAGACACCTAGTAACACATATATGATTCATACATAACTAAGTCAGAAATATGGAGATTAAGTTTTCACTGAGATGCACATGAATTAAGAAGAAAAGTGTTTTGAGGTAATTAAAAGATGCCATGAAACATAAAGCATATGGAAAACAATACAAAATTTGAAGAAATCTCAAAATGGATGGTGTTTGGCCTAATGAGTTCTTGGAACTCCTCCCCTTTTCTCAAAAATCTCCTCATCTGAAGAAATTAACGTTTTTAGAGACTGACTGAAAAGGGTCCATCTCTCTAGATTTGATGGGCTCATCCCTAGTCTAATTGTTCAGATTTTATTTATTTTTTACCTTCTTCTGTGGTTCATGTCTAAATACTCAAAGATGTTTATATTGCATACATTCAGCTTTAATTGGCCCTTAAAAGAAGGTGTTGATTAGAATCTGCTCAACATCAACAGCTAGCTCGCACAACATTCTGTAATTACTGTTTATTAATTTAGTTCAAGTGGCATAGTTGAAAGCCCTGTTCAGATGGGAGAAGTAAATTGTCACTGGTATTGAATATGTAAATTATGTGCATTGTAAATTTCCATGAAGAAATATTTAAAGTTAAATGCCATGCACATGAACCCTTTTGGTTTTATGTAACCCAGCCCATTGAGTTGAATCAGGTGTTCCCTCAGCAGCACATGGCAGAGACCCCTACAGGGGGCTGGGCCCAAGCCCCTGGCAGGGCATCGTCGTACCTCGAGTTTGTAAAATGAGCTTTTGTAATCAGGTTTTGTTGTGCGTGTTCTCCCTTCATGAAACAAGGCAATGCTAATGTGTTCTCTTTATCCTTGTTCACAAAGCTCTTTGATGGATCCCCCAGCAGATTTTCTAAGGCTGTTTGCCCATCCAGGAAATTTCCCTGCTTCCCTGAGGAAGCTTCTAGATGCTGTCGGGTGGCATACTGGAAACAGTAGGAATCAAGACAGCTCTTCTTCAGCAAATAGTTGAAACAAGTTGGTGTGAATGTGTGTGTATGTGTTTTCTTCCCTCAGAACATCAAAGAAGATGGCAGAAACAGGGGCAAATTCTGGAATCTGATCCTTTCCTGAAGCCCGACCTGTTTGATCTCTGAGAGCTGTGTTAAAGGCAGCATTTTGCAGGACAGAGCGGTTTAATCTCATTGGGATAACTTTATATTAAAGATTGTCTCAGATTCTTGCTGTATTAACGTTGACTTAAGTGAAATTTCCCTTTAAACATCAAGATGCAACCCAAACACTTTGCTTTTTTCTATACTAGTGGTGCTTTGGGCAAGTTACCTAGTCTATCTGCTCCTTGATTCTTTCCACATAAAATGGAGGTGGTATTAGTACCTATTTCGTGGACTGGAGGCAAAGATTAAATGAGATAATACCTTTTAAGTGCTTCCAACAGGGTCCACCCATAGTGGAAGGACAGTAAATGTTAACCACTATTTGCCCTTGTAAAAGGTAACATGGTTACCTCTGGAACCCCAAATACTTTTATTCATTCTTAGACAATTCCCTTTCTAGAAATTTCTGATTGTTGAGGAGAGTCTTAAATTTGCATCTAATCAGGAAAGATACTTTTTTAAAAAATTATTTTATTGTTCAATTAGAGTCATCTGTATTTTCTCCCCACCCCTCCCCCACCTCCAAACCCACCTCCCTCCCTTGCTTCCACCCTCCCCCTTGGTTTTGTCCATGTGCCTTTATCGTAGTTCCTGAAAACCCTTCTCCCCTCTGTCCTCTCCTCCCTCCCCTTTGGCTATTGTTAGATTGTTCTTATTTTCAGTGACTCTGGTTATATTTTGTTTGCTTTTTTCTTTTGCTGATTATGTTCCAGTTAAAGGTGAGATCATGGAAAAACACTTTTTTAAAAAATTAGGGAAGAAAACCAAGCAAGGGTTTTTGTAAGTGCAAAAATTCGATTCTAATTTTTTTTTCCTAAAGGTTGAAAAGAGTAGTTGAGGCAAAAAGTACATCTGGCTGCTATGTCACTGAAGCCCACACATGCCCATTTGGGGGGCTTTCTGGCTTTGTACAAGTTTTCAGCCCAGATGTTGGATGTTTTCAATTTTGTTGAATCTGACTATAAATGAACTGAAAAAAAAAATGGCCCAACTGTTACTGGGACTAATTATGATAGTTCCAAGGAGATTGTGCACACTTTCACTTTTCCTTTATGAAATGTTCCTGAAGAAAGGCTTTTGATTGAAATAACCCCTTCAGATGATCGCTGACATTTTCAGTAATAATAATCCTACTTCAGATCTACAGAGAGGAAGTAATGGAAATGCAAAGTGCTTTACAGACACTGGCTCTGCAATTTGCATTGCCCTCCTGAGTGGCAGGCAGTAGGAATTGTTCACCCTGTTTTACAGATGCAGAAACTGAGGCACTGAGAAATAAAAACGGTCAGAATAAAAGTTCCAGAGCAAGTCAGTGACAGAAGCAGGGAGCCCACAGTCTTATAATCTGCTTGAACTAAATTCAGTCTAGTTAGGAGCCATCTGCTAAGGACATTGCTGCTATAAAAGCTCTTGTCAACCAGGTGAGCCTGCCTTTATGGATCAGATGTGTTTTAGCTAAGTTGTCTGTTCATTGCAGTACAATAAATCCTGTTATCCTATAAATGACTATTGAAAACTTAGAGCTATGGGCCCCAAGATGAGTCCCATAGGTAGAGTTGGACATGTTGGAATGGGAGAGCTGAATGTGGTTGCCCAGGCTCTGGCTGGTATTTGATCACTCCACCTCCCACCTCACTCCCACTTCATTAATGTTTTGAAAAGTTGGGAAGAAAAATGGTACAAAGCAGAAAGTGTACAGGGTGGGCAAAAGTAGTTTACAGTTGTGAAAACATGAAACACAGAGTTTATTCTTGTATTATTATTTATTAATTGTTGTATTATTTTCCATACAAACAACTGTAAACCTACCTTTGTCCCACCCTGTATTTGCAGTAGTTTCCCACCTTCAGCACTCACTCTGAGCAATCTCTCTGCAAATCACAGGGCGTTCTGCCCAACCAGAGGCCCCCAGAGCAGATTCCTGACGGCCTGGGAATTTGCTTTGTGTCTTCCTTGGGTGACGCTAAGCTGTATTCTAACAGGTTGCAAGTAAGTGAACTATCTTATACTTGGTTTAATTTCTCAAAATATTTTATTTTTTGACCCAATTGCCCATTAGTACCTTTATTGCATGTCTGGCACAGATATGGAGGTGGGAAGAGGTGAGTAGAGAAATGGACATTGTCCCTGACCTCAGGGAGGGTGGCATTCCCTCAGGGAGGCAGGAGCAAACCAGTTCTCACTCAGGGCACATGCTGTGATGAAGCACCTGGCCCTGACCCTCTCCTAGGGGAAGATTTAAAGAATGGGGAGGAATTAGCCAGGTGAGGAGGCAGTGGGATGTCATTTCAGGTAGGGGGTACACTGGAGGCCAAGGTATGAAAGCTTCAGAGAGCTTGGCCTCCAGGGAGCTGTGAACAGTGAACAGTACTGTATGGCTCTTGTGTAGGGTATTCACTCAAGTTGAATGGATGCAGAGGTGGAGGTGCGTGGAAGCCAAGCTTGGAAAGCACTTAAAGTATTAAGAAACATTTTCCTGAAGACCAGGGCAACATTTAAATCTCTGCTATGACAGTGATATGCACATGACCAAGTGGAAGGCTTCCAGTTCTGCAGAACCAACTCGTTTCTTACTGTGTCAGTGGAGTAAATCTGCTGTGTATCAGTCAGAGAAGCCAAACCAATAGGGTGTGCGTGTGTCTATTGGTTTATGTGATTTGTGGTTATAAAGGCTGGCAAGTCCAAAATCTGTAAGGTGGACCAGTAGGCTGGAGACCAGAAAAGATTTGATATACCAGTTCAAGGCCAAAGGCCATCTGCTGGCAGAATCCCCTGTAGCTCAGGGCAGGTCAGTCTTTTGTTAGCTGTAGGTCTGCAACTGATTTGGTAAGGCCCACTTGCACTATAAGGAGCAATCTCTTTTATTCAAAGTCCACTGATTTAAATGTAACTCTCATCTAAAACACTCTCACAGAAACATTCAGAATAATGTTTGATCACATTTCAAGGCACAAGTTGACACATAAAATTAACCATCACAAAGGGAATACATACATTTACATGGATGTAGTATTCATACACTATTATCTGTCTTCCATAGGAGTCCATTCATTCATGCATTCTTAAAAAAATTACTTATTGAGTGCCTACTATGTGTCAAGCATTGGATATCCAAGTGTGAGCAAAATAGACAGTGTTACTGACCTCATGGAGCTTTCCAGTGGTGGAAGAGTTAGCAAACTGTGGCCCATGGCCAACTCTGGCCTAGCACCTATTTTTGTAAGTAAAAAATTATTGGAACACAATCACATCCACTTATTTATGCATTATCTTGCTTACATGTTACAATGACAGAGTTGAGTAGTTACAACAGAGACAAAATGGTCTGTAAATTTTGAATATTTACTATCTGGCTCTTATAGAAATTTTGATGATGCCTGTATTGGAAGATACACACACACACACACACACACACACACAAAGACATATAATATAACTATATATGTGTGTATATATACAAATAGACACATAATGTCAGGTAGTCAATAAGTGCTTTGAAGAAAAATAAAGCAAGACAAAGGGATAGAATGATGGAGGTGCTATTTTTGACACAGTGGTTAGGGCAGGCCTCTGTAAAGATGATATTTGAGCAGGAACCTTAAGGAAAGGAGAAGCAGCCATGAGTACACCCAGGGAAATGAGTCCCAGGCAGAAGAGTCCCATGCAAGTGGCTAACATGCTTGAGGATCTGGAGACTAAGAAGCACCAAGACTAATTGTGTACACGTCTTTCTCTCATCTGGTACGTCCAGGATGGCTTGTGTTTCACCACAGCTGAGAGACTAGATTCTTGTAAGTCAGCTTTAAAGTTTTAGTTCTGAAGCATTGGACATCAAGTCTTCATAGCTTGCTCATGGGTCTACCAAAGCCAAGGTGGAGTCAGTGTCTCCATGTCACTCACTCTTCTCCTCAAATTTCTGTCATTGCTGAGTCCAGATGCACATTCCTCAGCCAAGCAATCAGAGGTCAGTCCTACCCTAGCCTACCTTTCTGACACTGCATCCTAGTGTCTCACCCCTGCAGTTCTTCCACACACCATCCCTACACTCCCTCCACACCAAGGTCCTGTATTTCTCTCTTCTTTATGCTCCATTTACTTTCCCCTCAGCTCATGCTGCTGCCCCCTTCCATGATGGCTCACCTCCAACTTTCTTGCTCTCTCTCCCTCCATATCTCTCTCCCTTTCTTCCTCTTCCTTTTCCCCATAGGTAAGTCCCCTATCACCTACTGCTTGTTGTTTGAATCTCTATTACAGTATTGATGGAGCTTGTCTATTTCTGGTTGATGCATCTATGTATTTCTTCCAGTAGCTTATGAAGCCTGTAGCAGAAATGCAGTGGGAGAATTGTAGCTTTTCTCTGCAGAAGAAGTGATGTCAAATAAATGACAATTACTCAACACACTACTAGGAACTGGCTGGTACCTGGTACTCTGCAAGGGCCCTAAGGAGATAGACACAAATCAGACAATACTCAACTGTTGGTGAGCTCACAGTAAAATGGAGAAGAAAACACAAACAAAAATGCTTATGGTACAATATAGATGCTTGTTGAAAGTCCTTGAGAAGCAGAGATCGTGTATGGCTAGCTCTGCCTGCATGAATCAGGGAAGCTTTCCTGAGGAGGTGACATTAGGTCAAGGCAGAAAAAAGGAAGGGAGATTCTAGTCAGAAGAAATAGCCCATGCAAAGGTAGAAAGCTGAAGAACAGCAGCACTTTCTGAGACTTGGGGGAGAAGTTCAAAGTAGTGAAGCCTAGAGGGAGAGTCAGAGGGAATGGTGAGATACAGGGTTAGTAAAGACAAGTCCTGATGCAGGTGAGGAACTATGAGAACAAACTTTATTTTTATCTTCGTGTCTCCCTCACTTAGTCTAGTGCTTTTGACAGAGTTGTGAACATGGGTAGTTTCTTGATTTAAACTAAGCAGGTCAGGTTAAGTTTCACCACACATCCTGAAACCCAGTCAAACATGGTATGCCAATAATTTTTGAGATGTGATACACCTTGCATGTAATGATTGTGTTAGATATACAGGTTGAACTGTATCAGATATCACATGATTTTCTTGAGCTCATAACCTCAACAGGTATTTATCTCTCAGTCTCCTGATCCTGGCTGTGATTTCCTTGGCAGCACCAATGTATTTAATGCCCCTAAAATACTCATTCTCTACTAAATAAAGAATGTGGTCTGTGCTTTAGCCCTGAGATCTGTTGAAGCCAGTGGGCCCACCAGGCATTTTACTTCTATAGGACCCTTGCTGGATAGTAAAGTCAGGACAACAGGATGTGACAAGAGTTCCTTCCGGAGGGACTAAAAAAACAATCACTGATAATCAGTCAATGTCAATATTTAACTACTAAATGAGATGAGCGTGATCTTATAGCAATTTGACTTCCTGCCAAAATAGCCCAAGCCAGACCTTTTTTACAAGGCCGTCCGTGTGTTCTTGGCAGGGAGCTAGCACCATTTTAAAGATGAGCTTGTTCTCTATTAGGTCGATGAGGAGTGAACTAAATATTTTCTACTTGGGTCTTCACATAATAAAAGCTTAACAGCTTTGAAGGAGCTATTACAGGCAAATGCCTAAAGGAAATACCCATTTGAAAAGTCTTTAATTATGTACTTTTATAATCATGTGGAAAGGGATCACAGTTCCCACCAAGGGTTATTGGGTAAATAGTGAGTTCTTAAGTCGGTAATACTTATTGACATGCTGGTTGGTAATGGCAGTAAAGGAACGATTGCAAGCTGCTGAGCTGATCTTATTCACCCATGTTGTTGGGGCTCATAAGGTTCTGAAGTCTGTTCTCTACTCAGACAAAAGAACCATTGCAACAGCTTGGAGGGAGAGTGAGGTGCTATCTTGCCATTGAACCAGGTGATACTAACAACTTCCAAAGAACCCTGCAAGTGATTGAGGCTCAAAGTGACTGGAAGGGCACCGCCCGGAGGATGTTTGCCTTTGACACCCAGCCTCCTTTCTTCCTTCTTCTAATAAAAGCCTGTTTTCCTTGAGATCTTCCCCTCCCACATCAATGTGACTCTGGTAAGGCTGTCAATCAAATGGTCAGGCTTTCCAATTAATAAGTGATCCAAATAGTACTCTTAAGCAATCTTTGGAGATTTGGTATGATTTCTGGGAAATAAAAAGACATACTTTTTTTTAGGATGACTTGGTAAAAGGCAGTGTAAGCATAGAGCTGCTGATGGCTTTCTTTACCACCAGGTAGGAAAATCTTGTGTGAAACTAAAAACAACACAAAATAAGGTGGAGGTAAAAGAGGATGAGAAAGAAAAAGATGTCTGACTGCATTGTTCGAGCACCTGGGTGAGCTATGTATGAAGCTAAACCATGCCTTGGACCTCCCAATTACAAGGACAATAGTTATCCATGTTATATTTATGTGGTTTGAGTTGAGTTTCATACTATCACTATTGGAATTCCTACTGTCTACCCAATTTTGAGAGAATTTCTTGGTGTGTTTATCAGAAAACTCATGTTTCTGTATTGGGACAAATGATCTCTAAGTGGTTGACTTAGGCTGTCAATAGGCCCAGTAGCAATAAGGGAAGAAGTTGAGACTAAAGGTTTGGCTTTAGGTGGCTAATGCCTCCTCTGTTAGCAGGAATCAGCAAGAGTCGCCTGTCTGCACCTGAACAGCAATCCCAGGAGACAATACCCCTTCTCATACATTTCCTTCCATTTCTTCTCGTAATCTTTGTCATTTGACAAAGGTATGAAGTTGTTACCTTCTTAACTTTAAACCAGTTGGTTAGCATAAGGAGATGCTCTGTTACATAATATTTTACTTAAATATTTAACATTTTCCTTCCTGTAAATAAGAAAAGGTGTTTCTAGGATGCTGTACTCCTGAGGCTGTGATTAGGGCTTAGTGAGAACACTTGCCACTTAAGAGAGTCACATAGTTGGTCTTCCCTGTGAAGCCTCCATGAAGATGACAAAATGTAATTTTAATTGGCATAATTCTTTATAGCCAAAAAGAAGCTCAACTTTAAAAGTGGAGTGAATAAAAATGCAAGATGTTAGCAAAGCCCCAAAGCAGTGTTCAAAAGAGTAAGTGGCTGCAAAGTCACTGGGAATGAGATTGCCCCAGATGAAGCCTCAGCCTAAATTTTCAGTAGCCAGAGGTCGAGTTAAGAATCGAGAACCAGACTTGGGTATTTTTGGAAATGTGGATGCACTGGGTGCTTCTGGGGTCTCAGAGTTTGGGTTCAAGAGTCAGGGATTGGATGACCCTTGTCACAAATATTGGTTCTGGTCTTGCCTGGGAATGTCACACTTTCATTTTGATTGGTATTTGTTTCAGAGTTTCTCAGCAACTACTATAACTTCTGCACCAGTGATGGGCCAGAAAGGATACATATCTCTTAATCTTGGTCCAGATGTGGAAAGTCGTAATTGGTGGAGTGAAAAGGGCAGCTGAGAGTAGGGGAGGGCGGCTTTTGCTGTAATGTCTGATGATATCCTAAGTTGTAGGACTTCTTTAGTGTCGTACCTGTGACCTAAAGGAATGAGATGCTCACCACAGGATAATCAAAATAAGTTGTGACAGAAATATTCGATAGGGAAAATAAAGTTGAATAACAGATGGTAAAACTCTAGAACATTGAATAGCAGGCGGCATATGTTAAAAAGAAAAGGAAAAAAGGAGAAGGGCAAGTTGAAGAGGTCTGATAATGTCCTTATGTCTATACAGACGAATCAGAATCCCCTGAGATGCACATGTCAATCACATAAAGCACTTTTGAGGACTAGTCCATGAGCCTTTCATGGATATGCTTCCATTTTCTTTTTTTGCATAAGAGTACTGTACAATTTTGTTCTCCGTGTTTACTTTAAAGTGTTCTTTCAATAGGAGACTTGAGCTGAGATTTTGGTGGTTTTACAAGCAAATCTCAACCTTAAATTTTTTTCACTTGCATTTGGGAACCTTAAATCATTTGGGCAGGAAATCAGATATGTAGTATGTCGGGGAATAGAGGATAAAGAAAGAGTGCTTTTATAAAGGATCAGTTCTTTTCCTATTGATTTACAAGTTTAATTTACATCAAAATAACAGAATGAGAAAACCTGAGACATTTCTAACAGCTTCTGAGAGGCCCAGGATTTGACCTGGTTGGCAGAACAACTGAAATTACCTTGGGCTCTTCATAAGTGTCTAAAATTTGGGAAATGGATCCTGTCTCAGCGGCTGTCTCTCCCATCCCCTCATTCCTCTTGCTAATGATTTCATCCAGAGGAATGAATGCCTTTTCTCCTGGTCTCCTCTCCCCCTCAGTGCTTCCCAGAGTGCTATGCTCACCCTTTTTCTCTTCTCTTTTTCCACTCTTAACCCCTCTCTGCGTCACAGTAGCACTAGAAATGGGGCAAAGTTCTCCCAGGGGATGTTGTTTAGCAGTCCTGACCTAGGGAGTGTAATGACCACGCTGCTTAGAATACTTTCTGTTCTTTTAGCATGGGTTTATAATGGAAAGATCAAGATCACCCAGAACTTAAAGGCCATGTCGTAAATATGAGGACTTGATATATATACACCCTTTAGGAAGGCAAGGGGAACAGTGGTTAACTTAAACCAATTCCTCAATCATTTAGTCCTAGATATACTATTACATTTTAATAAAGGGTTTATTTTTCATTTGGTAGCTTAATAAATTATATTTTTGTAATCTGTGGGAATGAAAGCATCCAGCCAGTATACTTATTTGGAATATCAGTTTTATTGAAAGTAAAATATAAAAATGCTCTCTGCTCAAGCCCTAATGGAGGTACTCTGATTCTTCAAGGGGTTATCATGTAGTCTCAGAGAGATCTCAATCTTTAAGACGATGGGATGTAGAGTAATTAGGCTTCAATGTCTTCAGGAGTGTTTTTTTTTTTCTTTGTTAAAAAAAAGAAATGCCTCTTTCCAGATGTAGAACTGAAGTATCTGTTGCTTCTGATGTTGCTGTCAGAGGCCAATTGGGAAGCAAAGTATCAAACACAATGGCTCCTTTGAATTTCTTTGTAAGAGGCAGAACATTCCCAGCCTCAAGATTCCGGTCTTTCTCGCCTTAGTGTGAGGGAAAAAGCAAATCTCCTCCAACTTGAAGAAAGAGTCTTCCTCTTCCAACCCTGTGCCCTGACCTCTGAACCCAACTAAATTCTCTGATTTCTTAGGAAATGGTTTGCTTTAGAAGCGTGGCATTTGAAGGTAAGAGAGAGAGAGCAAAACGGGGGGCGGGGGAGAGAGAGAGATGGAGAGAGAGAGAGAGAGAGATGAGAGAGAGAGATGAGAGGAATTTCAGTCTGTTTTCACAATTCCAGTTGGGATGTTGGAGAAATTTTCTGTGACATTTAAACTGCCAGTTACTTTATTAGATTTTCATTTCTAAAGCAGAACTAAGTAAGTGCAGTCGGTCAATGACTCAGGCCAAAAAATGTGCATGATGAAGCTCATTAAAAGCATTTCTTTACTTAAATGAAAAATTCTAAATGCTGGTCTTCAGTGGAAGAAGCACCGTGGAGAATCGAGGCTAGCAAAGTTTCTCATTTCAGCCTCGAATGCACTTGAGCGTTTTTTTGTAATAAGGAATTGAAAATTTGGGACTAAAATAAATGAAGTGCTGAGTCATAGTTGTCCTTTTGTTGAATGTTGGTTTTCTTAAAAAAAAGAAAAAAAGGAAAAGAGGTGGATCAATTTCTGCAGTTTTAGGCCAGTACAGTTTTGAAAGCAACCCTGTTGCTCTCAGTACCTGACAACAAAGCTGGATGAAAAAAATCTTCTGTGTTTCCTTCTCCTCTTCCCTGCCCTGATCCTCATTAGAATATAATTTAACTCAGACCATGTGCAGATTGGTTAGGGGAAAATGTATATGGCGCAGTAAGTTTGAGTTTTTCTAGTGGTTTTGTTTGTTTGTTTGTTTGTTTACCTACTAGCTCTTTTGGGGTTAAAGAGAAGAGGGTATGCATTTTCAAGAAATTGCTCTCTGGGTCTTCTTTTATTATCTTTGAAATTAGAGTCTTCTCAATTATTCAGGAGCAGATTATCCAGTTTGCAGGCTATCTGCGTATTTTGTTTCTTCCCTTTACTCACTCCTATTGCCTATGTTTTGACAACTTCCTCACTCCACTGACATCCACAAAATTGACCATAAAAGGAGAAAGGAAATACCCAATCAGTTTTGTTTGTTAATTTCTCTGGTACAGTTTGTTCAGAAAGAAACTAAAATACAGACCAAACTGGAGTTTGAAGATTATCTGTCAGTTGAATCTTTCCATACTTTCTCTTAGCCTCATTTGTACAGATAGTCGAGGGTTGGCAGAACTTCAGAGAAGTATCTCTTGAGGGAGATCAAATACTTCTCAAAACCCAACTCCCTCTGAAATGGCAAATTTTTTCATTCCCATGGGAAAGTCACTGCTTAGAGAAGCAAATCGAGGTGCTGAGAAAGAGAGAATTCCTCTGGTCCGATCTACCTTTGATGGGACAGGCTCAGTAAAGACTGGTGAGGCTGATAATTTATTCTGGGCCCAGACTTGCGCACAGATGTGTGAGCGTGCTTGTATAAAACTCAAATACACCTCAAGACAAGATGCCAGGAGATAGATGTGGAGGTCAACGTTCATCAGTCGCACGTGTTTTTCTTGATAATGGGAGTCCTCTCCAACCCCTGGCCCCTCATTTTATACTCTTTTGGGGTTCAGGGGCTGCTCTTCTAACTCTGACCACGCAGTGGTATGAAATGGATGATTAACCCTTTGGCACCAGTGCTGGTGAGTTTTCTTCACTAACTGGTGATGCAAAACCCATTAGTGATTAGTGTGAGGATGCTCCAAGTCCAGATGTCAGAGGTTAATGAAAAATTGAGGGCATTAAAATTTCTCAGGTGGGTGATGTCTTTTTCTTCTGCCAGCTGCTGAGACTGAGCATCAGGCTATTGGCCTGCACGAGCTGGTCTGCTCTCTTAGTCCTGTTAGATTTTACCTGCAATATCGGAAAACTTTTGTCACCAAGTCCAAACAAACACCACCCAGAACTGTCTGTCTGTCACTGTTCAGAAGTGGAGATGGCTCCCAAGGGCCATGTAAGAAGAAGGTTTATTTGCCCAAGAATTGCCTGCAAATATATTTGTTAACTGAAAAATTTTTTTGCCATATTTGGACTTCTGGAAATGGATAAGAGGGAAATTTATTAGAAAACTTTATTTGGACTGGAGGACCCATTTGTGCAAGTGCATTCCTTATTAATAGGTCTTTGTTCTTGCCGTAACCCTCAGCCAGGTATTTGGAGAGGCTCACTTTTCTTCTAAGTCGTATCAGTATAGTGATCACTCTTGGCTGAAAACCTGCTGCCATTTGCATGTTTAATAAAAATATAGCACCAATACCTTATTCAAAACAATTTTTTATTTTAGGCTAAGACTTAAAAAAAAAAACCTGGTTCCCTGTGTCTACCATAAATGCTGCTTATACCAGGTTGAAGTCTTTAAAATAGGGAGATAATGCTAAAACAGCCTGATTGCTCTTTTTCCCCCCTATCAGTCATGAACCATCTCTCTTAATTATGGTGTAAAGGACATTTACATAACCGGGGGAGGGTCCTATAACCACATTTCTATTATGCTTGGCACTTGTGTGAAAGGATATTATATTCACGTGCATTACAGATTGCTTATAAAAGATCAAGACAATAATAGCCGATCAGACGATAAAGGTCTCTTTTCTCCTCCCAGACAGGCTGTCTCTGACAGAAGAATACAGTTCATCAAAAGTGTCTGCAGGTTGTCAAACTCAGGGAGGTTTGGGGACCCTCTGAGGCTGTCATGGTCAACAAGAAGATTTTTTGTCGGGCTTTGCCATCACTCACCCTGAGGAAATAATCACTCACTACATTCTGCATGTTCTCATGATAGAGCTCTCCATTTGAGAGAAAAGAGCCATTTTATCAAAGGACAATATAGCCCTTCTCTGGGTCCACGTAGCTTCCATTATCAGACCATAATAAATCATATTTATGTTCTCAGTTAATAAGACTGATTACAATGCAGTTTTCATATGTGGGAAAAGCAAAGCAGGTGAAAAGATGTTTTAATGAAAATATGATAAGAAAACAGCTTCTTGCGAACATTTTGTGCTATCATTTGTAATGATTACAGACAATTTTTGATGCATCTTCTTTAGCAATGGTTTAAGCTGCATAAACTGGCATACTGGTAGATAAGTAAAAATGATAAGAAAAAAATCATGAAATCATCTTATGTTGTCTAGAATCATTATGTACATAACGAGTACAAAATGGGTCTAATGTATGTGCTGGAGATGGATGGAAAACAGATTTCTCAGGAAAGCATGGGCTAGGTATTACTCAAAATGATTTAGAAATTTTCTCCTCATCTCACTTATTAAAGGTGTGCATTCCCTGAAATTTGGGGCTGTCAGGCATTAATTTCATCTTTGTAAATGAATCAACAACTCTACCTCTTTTATTCAGTCTCAAAGTTATTTTTCCTTTCCTTTCCTTCCTTCTTTCTTTCTTTTTTTTTTTCCTCCCCTTGGAGCTCAGTACAAAGAGACAAAGAAATATATATTTCCTCCTCAGTGTTTGTGCACAGCAGCATTAGTGTGCATGTGAGTTAAGTGCCGGCACGGGAGGAAACAGGCCCCAAATTTTTATATTGAAAGGGGCCTTATTAAAAAGTTCTGGACATTTTTAGCTTCAGTGAGTTCAATTACATGAAAGTATCAACTTTCTAAATTAACACACAAAAAAGAAAAAACAGGTAGCATATTAAAATGGTTTTAGCCTTTAACTGTGTAGTACAGAGGAACGTCTGACTGCTGAGGACTCCGAGTGCGCCGCAGTCCTGTCGGCCTCACTGACGTGCTGATTTGACAGCGTAGCCAGTGCAGTGCCAGGTTTGCACCCAGCCCTTAGAGCACTTCTTTCCGCTGTCCATCTGCACTTTGGATGAGAATTTTGTTATCTTTGGCTTTTCGGTTTCTAAAAAGACAATGAGGCTTCTTATATTCCATGTTAGCTGGATTGTAGTATTCTGTAACTTTGGATTAACACGATTCAAAGAAGCTGATTTAACAAGTGGTTGGGACATTTTCTTTGTTAGAGAGGAGAGGGGTTGGATGGGCCTCACAGTGCATATACATGAGAGGGTCTTTTAAAATCCACCTATGGATTAGCCATTCTTATGAACAAAAAAAGGGAACATTCTACCTGATGAAGTTGTCGCGGCTAGACTGCTGGAGAAGGCACAATCCAGATGGCAGTGCAAACTTATTTTTACTGGAAGTGAACTGAGCAAAAGTCAGTGAGTTTTACTCAGAGATGTTTGGATTGTATTTTTTCCCTATGCCTTTCACTAATGGTAGATATTAGAAGAATTGATAATGTCAGTGAAGCCTAAGTGGTTAACTTCACAAGTCAAAAGAAAAGCTTATGGGGGAAATGTATGATTTTGATTGGTAAGGGTAGGCATGCACTTGTGAGTGTATGTGTGCACCCACACAGGGGTACCCCGTTTTCCCGCAATGCCGCTCTGTTTTCTGAAATTAAAAACCTATTGAGATTCAGTCCTTTCCCCCTAGATCATTGCTTTCTTTGTAGGCAATTTCTCTTTGTTCTGTTCTGACTTGACTAGAGGAGGAGAGAGGGATTGGCTCCATGTCTGTCACATTGTCTGACTTCTACAGAAACAACTGCCATGATTTCTGCTTCCTCTTCCTTTGATTATAACCCTCATTCCATTTTTCTTTTCATGGGTTGACCAAAAAAATATTGTTTGCAAGAGAATTCCGTAACGCCACCATATATCTAATATCTATGAGGCATTTTGTTTTAGCGTTAATGGACTTAACCACAAAAGACACTTGACATTGATAAAGAATCTGTCAAGTCTACCCTGATCAGTGTGCCGAAATTGCTCATGACAGGGAAGATACCAACCCCCCCCCCCGCCCACACACACACACAAAACAGTGGTAGATTAGGAGAAAAATGATTAGGAGCTTCATCGTTGTAAAGTCATTTCATGTTGGACCATGTACTGAGCTAAATGTGTTTTACTTGTCACACTCCATTAGCATGTGTGAAGCATTTGGGAAAATAGCCATATGATTAGACAGAAGGAAACCTGGGTTCTTCATACTGGGACTTGTTACCACTGAAGAATGTCTGTGTAAGAGGGATTGGTTTAGATTTTGTTAATTTCTTGTGTAATGAAAAATAAGGGGCATTCATAAATAGAATCTGTGTAAGTTGACCACAAACAGTTCCTCTAAGTCTCCCCCAGTTTTTAATATTTAAAGAAAAGGCCTTGTAAAATCCACATTTTTATAGGCAAAAACTTTCACTGATATTTGACTCTAAAATGCCTTTTAATCTCCCTATTGAAACCTGTAGATTACGTTTTCCCAGGCCCCATGCCATCTTTCTGTGGCTAAGGACAAAAACAGAAAGTCAGCTTGAGATGAGACTTGTATCAGTATAGTTCTTATATCTTGCATTAAAAATTTATTTATTAAAGAGAGAATGTCAATGAAAAGATGACTTTACGGCTGAGAAGACAAGAACAATTCAGATACAAAGGAAATTCCCAGTAATGCTTAAAACACTATGACCACAGCACTGTAAGGAAAAGACAGAGTAGGCAGGATTTTCCTCTTGGGAGTAATCTGTTGAAAACTCATGTAGAATGAAAGAAAATCTATTATAGGGAAGAAAGATAGCTTTCTTGAATGTCATCTGTACAATCACATGTCTATGAGTGTTACAGTTCCTTGGGACAAAATCTTGCCCCACATGTAATTGGGGAATTATTAAATGTTAATTATTAAATATTTCAGTTTCATACTGTTTGTTTCTCCAGAATGATGAATATGCAGATTTAAAATTGAATTTCTTTTTATCCCAAGAAAATGAAGACGCCAAGTCCTTGACGATGTCCAGCATTTACAGATGGGTCCTCTGAAAGGATGAGTCACCACAGCAGGCAGCCGAGGATGTGAAGTATAACTTTGCCTCCCACCTCCGTGGAGGCGGGCCATTTGGACCGGGAACTGCAGCAATGCTGATGACTGTCTCCGGGCACTTGTGCAAAACTTCGGCCTGCTTTAGTTACTTCGGATAACTTTGCCCAGCACCAAATGCAAGCAGAGGCAGCAGATAGACACTATTTCCAATAGCAGGAAAGGGCAAGGACAAACCAAAGGGCAAGGCAAAGTGGTTTATGCTCCTGGACAAACCAGCATGGCAGCCAGTAATTAGTACACAACACCCACCTGTGTGTTCTCTTTTGGGCTCCTTCAGCTAGTCTGGCCCCCAGAGTTCCATAGCTGATCCAAGAATTCAGTGCAGGCCTCCCTTGTGACTGCACAAAATGTGTTTGCAGTGTTGAAGGCCAGCCCAGGACTAATTTTGAGAAGTAAATCTGGGAAACATCTTAATTTTATTTCCCTTGAGATTTTTCTGGGACAAAGTTAGAAGAGAAGACAAGTTGAACGAAACAGCAGTTAGAGGCAAAGGCTGCTTTGAGCAAAAGTCTCCTGCATTTTCCTTGCCCTCAAAATTCTATACTTTGAAGGAGTTGAATGGATTTTCAGAGAATGGTGTTAGTTTTTGATGCTACATCACTGTGTTTCACAACTCCGGTGATGCTAGCAGGAAAGGTAAAATCCTTAATTAAAGTTCCCTCTTAAACACCTAGGGGAAAGGTATAATCATAGGTATGTACATGACTTATGGTTCTCAGTTCCATATGTGTTTACTGAGCACCTACTAGGTAGGTGTCAGGTGCCGTGACTCATAAACCAGGTCTCCTAGATCAGTACTCCTCCTAGTATACCACACACTGCTTCCTTGGTATGATTGAAAGATTTAGTGACCTGAAGTCAGTGCTTCTCATTTTGTACAATTCAAGTTGAAAGTAGCCATTTTGGCAGAAATTCTGAAATATAAATGTAAATGAAAGGTGTGCTGATCTTTCTAGAGGAGTCAGTATGGAGTGTGGTATGCTGTCGGAGCACAGGATTTGGGATTCTGGTCTAACCGTGGCTCCCTTGATGTCCTGTTAGTTTGTCCTTAGGCAAGTTATTTAATCTCTGTAAGCCTCAATGTTTCACCTGTAAAAGAGAAGTAATAATACAACCTATTTTCTTGGCATCGTTGTGAGAATGAAATGCATGTGAACAGTTGTCCCAGCCAAAGCCAGATTAAGAGCTGGGCCGTAGTGCAGCTGCCTTGGGGGTCAATGTTTAAGGGTGCCAAACACTGAAATAAATGATAACTATGGTGCTGGCAACTCGGCTTTCTAGTTATAATCCTGATGTACCTGCAAGATGAAATTGGCCTGTTCTACTAAAATAGACATCTCCCTTCAGAGAGGAAAAAATCCCTATGGGCCAGGATTCCTGGATTTCATGTTGCCACCATCTACCCCGAGACCAGCGGTTGTAGCTAGCCGAAAATCTGCAACCAAATAATGTCTGGCCTATGGGTGCACTGCGCAGGATTATGCTATTATCTAAATTAGAATTCTGATACCAGGCTTCACAAGCAGTTGTTTGATTTAGAGAATCATAAGAGAAAACAAGAACAAAAACATGAGAAACATTCTGTCAATGTGCAAGTCAGAGAAATTAGACTTTTAAGCAAAATTCAAATAAGATTTTACAACTCTATCAATATAAGTTATCTCTATGCTTTGAAAGGAACACTATTCAGTTATGAAAGTAAAATAAGTGAAATGGAAGGCAATTCTAATTAAGTTAAAACGTTTCAGTGCATGAGATAATTCTTCTGTTTTTAACATCAAGAAAGACACGTATGAATTATATTAGTAGAAAATCAGTTTTTTCATCCTTGGCAGATGACCATCCATCAATAGGATATTGGCCATAGGGACACCAAACTGTGAGGCTACTCATCCTCCTAAGTTCCATCTGGCCCTGAGCACAGTGCCAAACACAGAGCAACTCTCAATAAGAATTTGCTGTTAGATAACCTATTTTAAAGCATATGATTGTGAATTTCTGAGAAAATGTTGAATCAGTGACTTAAGGACTTCTATGTTGAATCAGTGACTTTAGGACTTGTAACCTGTGACGTGAAGACAAAGGAAGATACTGAGATGTTGTGAGTGTGTTCTTGGGGTTTCTGGCTGGTCTGGCCTCTGCATCCCTCCTCCCCTCTTAACTCCACTCCTTTCTCCTCTTTCTCCTTTCTTTTCTTCTCCTTTCACACTCATGCTCCTGCTTATCTGCACCTGTCAAGCACCTGGCATAGTCCTTGATGAGTGGTCCCATCCATGCTTGCTCTCATCTCTCTTCCTCTCCTCCACCTCTCCATCCATCCACATGAGATGCTACTTAATACCCTGTCATCAAACAATTCAAAACAATTCAAGACGACGACCTCTCTTCTCTGGATTTCCATGTGAAATCTCTGCATTATTGTTTTTCTGGCTGTTTCACACAAGTGAGTGAGGGCTGGTGGCAGAACAGTGGCCTGAGCATCAGGAGGAGGGGGCTCCAGACCCGTGGTTGCCTTCTTCCACCAGATCTTAGATGGTTGTGAGGATTAAATGCATGGAATAGGCAAAGCTCCTGGGCATCGGAAGCTCCAGGAACAGTGTGAGGGAGCTGGACTGTATCTGTAGTGTTGAAACATTTTTAAAGGAGTAAAAATCTTTTTTACAAATATGATTTTATGTGAAATGCAAATATGCAGAACAGATGAAGCAGGAGATGCTCTAGAAGCAGAAGATTGGGAGCTCAACACCTTCCCGCTCAGTCTCTCATAACCCATCCCCCACCACCTCTCCAGCTCCTGCCTTCCGCTCTCTAGTGACCTTCCGGGGGTAAATGGCCTCCCAGATCCACTTATGATCCAAGGTAACTACAATAATGCCAAGCTTCTTGAGGGCAAGTGTAGAACCTTATTTCTTATAATTCCAACTCCAATTCCTACTTCAAATTCCCACTTCCAATTCTTATTCCAATTCCTACTCCAATCCCTACTTCCAATTTCTACTCCAGTTTCTACTTCCAGTTTCTACTTCCAATTCCTACTCCCAATTTCTACTCCAAAACCATCCCCTCAATGTTTAGTGAAATGCTAGATATAGATAAGCAGTTCATATTTATTTACTCTAGTTGACTTCTGGTAGCTAAAAATAGTTATAGAAATATTACCGTATGCTTATATTTACAGAGATTTAGCCTATTTGAGTCATATTTCAGAGCTTTTACAGGATTTAACCATGAAATGATAAAAACTGGGTAGCAATTTATTAGCTAGATTTCACCTTCCAGGCGCAGTGTTCTGAGCATTGAATCAGTAGGAGACAGCTGTGTTGATGTGGTTTTGAGGTCGCAGTTCCCCATCCTCTGAAGCTGGATCAGAAAGTGTCTATAGGCCTTTTCCTGGGTATCATGACCCTATCTCCGACCCCTGGCTTTGGTCTGGGGTGGACACTGACCCACACCAGGCCAAACAGAACTTTTCCCTGGGCTTTTCTGTATTGGAATCAAGGGAAGATAGTTCACCTCTCTGTGGTGGAGTGGGCCCCTGGATGCAGGACTTGGGAGCTGTCTGAGCCCTACTCTCTACCACGTGAAGGTGGATAAGAAATGAGGGAGTCTATGGACAGGAAATGTAGCCTCCTTCAGAGAGGAATGACAGAGTCCCATGGTGTTCAGGCCCCAATTTGAAGTTGTTTCTGGATTCCTGCTCTTACTCCTGATTATGGTGCAATATCTTTCTAATGCCCTGCTTGACCTAAAATAGTCTGATTCAAGTTCTGTCACTTTCAACCGTGATTCCAGACAAAAACCAGAATATTTCCTTGTTCCTGTTTCCCTCCGATATCATATTACTTATTTTTCATGACACTAGCGTTGAGGAGATCCTACCCCTTCTCCTTCTGTACCTCTACTTGTGACCCAAAGCTCATGCTCACCCTTGTCCACGCCCAGCAGTGCCATCCCCACAAGGACTTGTTGTGGGTAACTGTTTTCTGTGAGATTGGTTGGGGCCTCTTCTTTGTGTTAGCCTGATCTCCTGCTTATAAAACGTATGAATTGCACAATAACCATCTTTTTGTCTGTTTATCCTAGACTTTAACTGTCTTTTTTTTAAAGTATATTTAATTGATTATGCTATTACAGTTGTCCCATTTTCCCCCTTTATTCCTCTCCTCTCTGCACATCCCCTCCCACCCACATTCCCCCCGCTTTAGTTCATGTCCATGTGTCATAAGTTCTTTAGCTTCTACATTTCCCACACTATTCTTGCCCTCCTGCAGTCTATTTTCTACCTACCATCTATGCTACTTATTCTCTGTACCTTTTCCCCCTCTCTCCTCCTCCCACTCCCCTGTTGCTAACCCTCCATATGATCTCTATTTCTGTGGTTCTGTTCCTGTTCTAGTTGTTTGGTTAGTTTGCTTTTGTTTTTATTTTAGGTGTGGTTGTTAATAACTGTGAGTTTACTATCATTTTACTGTACAAGTCTTTTATCTTCTTTTTCTATGATAAGTCCCTTTAACATTTCATATAATAGGGGCTGGGTGATGATGAACTCCTTTAACTGGACCTTATCTGGGAAGCAGTTTATCTGCCCTTTCATTCTAAATGAAAGCTTTGCTGGATAGAGCAATCTTGGATGTAGGTACAAGCCTTTCATGACTTGGAATACTTCTTTCCAGTCCCTTCTTGCCTGGAAGGTCTCTTTTGAGAAATCAGCTGACAGTCTGATGGGAACTCCTTTGTAGGTAATTCTCTCCTTTTGTCTTGTTGCTTTTAAGATTCTCTCCTTATCTTTAATCTTGGCTAAGGTAATTATGATGTGCCTTGGTGTGTTCCTCCTTGGGTCCAACTTCTTTGGGACTCTGAGCTTCCTGGACTTCCTGGAAGTCTATTTCCTTTGCCAGATTGGGGAAGTTCTCCTTTATTATTTGTTAAAATAACTTTTCCACTTATTGCTCTTCCTCTTTCCCTTCTGGTATCCCTACAATTCGGATGTTAGGACGTTTAAAGATGTCTTGGAGGTTCCTAAGCTTCTCATTTTTTTGAATCTTTGTTTCTTCATTCTTTTTTGATTGGATGTTTCTTTCTTCCTTCTGGTCTACTCCATTGATTTCAGTTCCAGTTTTCCTCCCATCACTATTGGTTCCCTGTACATTTTCCTTTATTTCACTTAGTGTAGCCTTCATTTTTTCATCTAATTTGAGACCAAATTCAACCAATTCTGTGAGCATCCTGATTACCAGTGTTTTGAACTGTGCATCTAATAGGTTGGCTAACTCTGTTGCTTAGTTGTATTTTTTCTGGAGTTTTGATCTGTTCTTTCAGTTGGGCCTTTTTTTTTTTTTTTTTTTGGTCTTGGTGCGCCTGTTATGTAGTGAAGGGAGGGGCCTTAGGTGTTCACCAGGGTGGGTCAACCCCTTCGTTGGGTTGTGACACTGTATGTGGGGAGGGGTCTGAGAGGGAACAATGGTACTTGCTCTGCTCTCTGCTGGGTTTCAGTACCTTTCCCTGCTTCCCACAAGCAAACTGTGCCCTTCTGGTGCTGATTCCCTTGTGGGTGGGTTTGTGTATGTTCTAGGAACCCATGGGTCTCTCCAACAGAATCTCCTATGGGGCTGGGAGTCTCTCCCAGCACCTCAACCCCCCACAGTTGTTTTCATTCAGTGTTTTGAGGCTTTATTTTCCTGCACTGGCACCCTGGGTTGCACTGTCTGTCTCGCTCCCCAGGTTCTCCTGGTTTTTCTGCGCATGAACATGGGATTGCCCAGTCCACCAGCCACCTTGTGTGCCATGGCCCTCCACAATCCCCACCTCGCTGGGTCCGCTTGCTGCTGTCTTGCACTCCCGGGGTCCACCAGCCACCACTTTTTTTTTTTTTGCCACAACCCTTCTCTGCCCAGCCGCCCAACTCCACCCCTCTTTCCAGTCTGGATGAATGTGTCTACTTTGACTCCTCAGTTGTCAGACTTCCATACAGTTCACTTTTCTGTCAGTACTGGTTGTTTTTTGTTTTTAAATTGTTGTTGTCCTTCTTTTGGTTGTGTGAGGAGGCACAGTGTGTCTACCTACGCCTCCATCTTGGCCTGAAGTCTGACTTTAACTTTTTTGAGGGCAGGGACAGATTTGAGCAATTCCCTGGTTCCCAATGCCAAGCACAATGCCTAGGACACTGTAGGCATTCAACTTTATTTTTTGTTTGTTTACAGCAGCTTCCTCGCCAGATATTACATTCAGATATTTCTCTCTCTCTTTTCTTCATTGAGGGGTTTATAGTTTCAATTGCCAGTGCTAGATAGGCTCCTTGAAATCATTGAGATTAGCACTGCCTCCCCCAAAGGGCAGAAGAAAATTTCCTGGGATTCTCTTTTAGACCACTAACATGTCTTTGAGTCACTGAAGGTTGTTTCTCTCTAAAGGCTGCATGTAAGATACCCTTGGGGTACCCAGCTCAGCTTATTACAGGAAAAAGTGAGTTAGTAGCTACAATATCTAGAAAAGTGGATAGAACACTGTGGTTATTGAGAAAAAACAAAGCAGCTGAACTCCAAAGATGGAGCCCTGGGTAGGAGGGAAGAAGGTGGTTCTGGACCTCTGAGGTAGTAGACCAGCTACAGGAACCAAGACCAGCTAAATGCCTCTGTGGCTACCGAGTGCTGAAGTACAAGAGTGGAAAAGAGTGGGGTATGGGCCACTGCAGGGTGGGAGCACAGATGTGGGAAGTTCTTGCTGTGGTCAGCACTGAGGACATGGCGCTGTCCTGCCTTGGAGAAGCCTGCAGGCCTGCACAGACATCTGGATCTCAGAGGGAGTATCCCCCAGGGAATTGATACCATCTGCTAAACTGCACAGGACTGACATCTGTGTTGCTGGGAGAAGCCGAGGAATGGTGGCCTGAGTAGGTTCCTGTATTCTTCAGGACGACATTGTGTGGGAGTCGAGGGAATGGGAGGTGAAAGAGACACACACAGGAGCGTTCTGTTAATAGCCTCCAGCAATTCATCAGGGAAAAAAAAGGTGCTATGACGAAATGTCGTATCATAATTTTGAAAGACAGACAATGCTGCCTATATGTTGAATAAACAAATGCTTGAGTCAACTCTGTTGGGCTGTGTCATAAACTTTCAGTATGTCAAACGGTCCTGGCTTGCCTATTACAACATAGAAATGTCAGACATGCATACAAGTTTCACTCCTCACTATAGTCCTGCTAAGATAACCAGGGTAGTTAGCACTATCTCCATTTTAAAGGTGAGGAAACTACTGCCCAGGAAGTGGTGTAACTCGCTATTGTTAAAAGGACAGTTGATGGCAGGGTTCTTTCCACTATGCTGGGGTACCTCTTTCTCCACACTAGAAGAGTGGAGAGAGTGCTTGGCTGTTTGCCAAGCATCTGGCTTCTGGTTCTAGTTTCTCTACCAGCTATATCAGTAGCAGTAGGCAAACCCTCCTTATGGGTTTTGTTAGGCCCCGCCCCTCATTTTGGGGGCTAAGCCAAAGAACTTTAAAGGCCCCTTCTGCCGTGAACATCCCTTGGATTTAAGGATACAAAGAGAAAAGATTGCTCTTTTGTAGAGTGGAGGGAAAGACCGATGCTTATCCTCTAATATCTCGTGTCCTCCCCCACCTTTTTTTAAAAATGAACTTTTCATTTACCTGAATTGGGATTCGTCTTAAAAACAATCTTAAATTGACAGAATTTGCAAAGGTAGCACAAAAAGTTCCCATATGCCCCATGCCCAGTGTCCTCTACTATTAACACCTTATTTTAGTGCATTGCCAGTGACTGTGCATTTGTCACTGCTAATAAACCAATGTTAATACATTATTATGAACTAAAATCTCCACTTTTTCAGATTTCTTCATTTTTTCCTGAATGCCCGTGTTTGGATTCCAGGATCCCCCATCACACTTAGTCACCCTGTCTCCTTAGGCTCCTCCTGGCTGTGATAGTTTCTCAGACTCCCCTGGTTTTTGATGACCTTGACAGGAGTACTTGTCAGGTATTTTGCAGAATGTACCTCAGTTGGGATTTGTCTGATGTTTTCCTTATGATTGGATTGAGGTAATGTGTTTTGGGGAAGACTACCGTGGTAAAGTGCCATTCTCTTCACCCCATATCAAGGGTACCTACGATCAACATGATTTATCACTCCCGATGTTGTCCTTGATTGCCTGGCTTGAGGTGGTGTTTGTCAGGTTTCTACTGCAAAGTTACTCTTTTTTTTTTTCTCCTCTTCTACACTGTGCTCTTGGGAAGAAAGTCACTATGTCTAGCCCACACTAAAGGAGTAAAGAATTATACTCCACCTGCTTGCAAGTGGAGTATCCAAGTAAATTATTTAGAAGTCTTCATCATGGAAGATTTGTCTGTTCTCTCCTATTTATTTACTCAGTCATTTACTTATATCAGTATGGACCGATGGATATTTGTTTTTTACTTTGTGTGGTAATTCAATGCCACTTTACTTATTTCTTCATTTATAGTAATAAACATCTAGTTTTTAGCTGATATGGCTGTCATGAATAAGACTGCATTTCCCAAAGTTTGTTGCAGCTGAGTGTGACCATACGATTAAATGCTAGCCAATGAGATACGAACAGGGGCGATATGTACAACTTCTTTCTTTTCTGCTGTGTGTTTGCTGAACTGTCGCATCAAGGCTAGAGCAGGAGTAGTCATCTCAGACGAGGTGACCTTGGGAGTAGAGACCCCACATGGTGGTGCCATGAGAGAGGAGCCCGAGTCCCCAACACTGTGGAGCTCCACAGAAACTCTAGACTGTCAAGCCTGCCTGTGTGTTACCTGAATAGAAAAAAAAATTCTATTTTGTTTGAGCTTAGTTTTGGGTTTTCTGCTGCTCTCAGAAGAACCTAATCTTAACTAATACCGTGTGAGTGAGCACCTGTGTTCTTGCCAGTGTGTGCATATGTATCAGGAATGGCTCTGGGGAATGAAATTAATTTTTAAAATACCAGAATCTTCTAGTCTTTCTAGAGAAGGGAGGTTTTGTTATATTACCATTATTTTAGGGAGGACACAGCCATGGGTAGTTGTTTACTAGCTCTTTGGTTCTCTGACTTTGTTTTAGGAAACTCGGTAAGATTGGTTCTTGAGTCACAAATATAATGCAAATTCCATTTATCATCTTTGGAATAAACTGAGGGCATCTGAAATCTTTCTGCAAGTGATGCAGACCATTCTATTTAGTAATTTAAATTAGGTGAGCCTTCATCAGTGTTTTTGAAAAAAGAGAAGGAAAGATTTTCTGAAAAATATTTAGTTAGAAAAATATGCTGGTGTTCCCTAATATGGACATAAGATCGGAAGACTGAGATTTTGAGAAATTCACTACGGCTATTTTTTCTTTTGTCTTGTCTGCATGGAGTTTTCTCCCAGCCGTGTGTCAGGGGAACTGAAGGAACAGACAGTGCCCATGCTTGGATGGAAGGGGTGGAGGAGTTTGGATGGCCACAGGGGGCTGCGTGTGATATGCAGCTTGGGAACTGGGGAAGGAGTTATGCGACTGTACCTTTGAGAATGAGGCCTGGGGGTTTTAGAGAGGGAAAAAATGTTGCTGTCATGACTTTGCATGAAGTTTGGAGGGTACCTGTGAGCTTGCACCATACAAACCTAAAAGGTGATGACTGCAAACAGCAGTGGCAAATAAAATGTTACCCTTGTAAAATTTAGGCCCATGCAGTTCAGTACTGAAGCAGTGTCACAAAGAAATACCACCCACCTAAGAAAAGGAATTTCTGAATAGCTCAACCTTTTTATTCAAATTTCTGAAAAATCATGAAGAAGACTCAAAGAACAACATAACAGTTCCCTTTTTCTCTTGTTTATTTCTGTTACATCCCATGGCCATGCAGTAGCCCCTCTCCACAGTTCCTGGAAAACTCTTCATCTGAGACCCTCACTGTGATTTTTCTCTTCCTCCGCTCTCTCCTTCCATCGATTCCTCTGTTATGTCAAGTTGATTGAGCCCATCTTCAGAGAGACTCTTTTCAAGGAGGGCGTGCAGATGGAACACTAAGACTTAAGTTGCAGGGTTCTGTATTTGTAGGCTGTGGCAGATATGCTGTCTATCCACCCAATTCTTTCAGGGGAAGTGATGATATGAACACGAGCATGTAAGTGCCTTCTAGATTATAAGCTCCATGAGGGCAGGGATTTTTATCTTCTACTCATTGCTGTATCCCAAGTGCCTAGAACAGCATCTGACATGTACTAAGCCCACAATCAAATTTGTTGAATTAATGAATAAATGTATCCAGACAAAGTTGCTTTCCCGGATTCCCGTGTAGCTGGGAGTAGCCATGTGACAGTTCTGGCCAATGACATATATGTGAATGTCCACTGGGAATGTCTAAGGATATTTTTGTTTCTCTGGTAAGGGTTCTGATATAGCTAGCATGACTCTCCATTTTTCTGCCTGTCTTAGCTGGTCTGGGTATACAGCAGCCATCTATGATCAGGAAGTCACAAGACTGAAAGAAGGTCCACAAGAAACACAAAGGCATTGATGTTGACAAATACAGTTGCAGAGCCAGCACAATAGGCAGCCTGTCATCAGATGTGAGAAAGTAGCCTTTTGATCGGAGCTGTTAGTCAGGTTTTCTGTGACTTGTAGCCTGACACAATCAGAACAGATGGAAGAAAGAGAAATACTATGAATATTCTCAGGACAACAATTTCTATTTCAAATCATATATATGCTATTATGGGTCACTTTTCTTCTCTCTAATGCGGGACTCATGCAGCAGGTGTTGACTGGACAAGGGGTCAAATTTTTCCAACCAGGGGTGAACCTGTGCACATAGGGTCTCTATGGACTTTGAGGGAAGACTTGTGTTTGTCCTTAAAAGAGGGTAGTGCTATGGGCTGAATTGTGTCCTCCTCAAAATTCATAGGTTAAAGTCCTAACCCCCAACGCTTCAGAAGGAGACTATATTGGGAGAGACAGTCCTTAAAGCGGTAGCTAAATTAAAGTGAGGTCATCAGAGTAGGCCCTAATGCAATATGTCTGGTGTGCTAATAAGAAGAGGAGATTAGGACACAGATGTGTTCAGAGGGAAGACCGTGTGAAGACACAGGGAGAAGATGGCCATTTATGAGCCAAAGAGAAAGGCCTTAGAAGAAACCAACCCTGAGGACTACTCGAGCTCTGACATCCAGCCTCCAGAACTGTGAGAAAACTAATTTCTGATGGTTCGGTCCCCTCATCTCTGGTATTGCTGTGACAGCCCTAGAAGACAATTACAGATGGGTAGTCAGACTTGATCCACTGATAACCTGTTAGTTCCAGAGTTTTCTCCAGAGAGTGCTGTTGCAAGCACTCATGGTAATTAATATCTCCTCCGCACCCTCATGCTTTGTCCCCTGGCCCACGTTTCTATTTTCTTAGACTCTAGGCCTTAAGGAGTCTCATCCTCTGGGCAGAGGACAATCACATGTGCAGATTTCTCAAACATAAATACCTACCCCCACAAAGATGCCAATTCAGTAGGCCCGAGAAAGGTCAGGAACCCTTATTTATTTTTTTTTAAGTTCTCCAAAGGGATTCTGATGCCCCAGAGTGGAGAGCCACGGCTCTCCTGTCCTGTCCTAGATGGCAACGAACCCACCGTCCTGACGGACTGTGCCCAGTACGAACGGTCAACGTTCTTCTGCTCCTTATCCTCAAAAGGCTGAACCTCTCTTTTAGGTGAGGTTTTTGGGGGTGTGGGTGGCCCATTTTTAATGGAGAGGTATCCTGAAAGTGTCTAGGGAAGACACAGGGCAGCCCTGGTTCAGGTGCCTCTTCTCCCACACCAAGCCCCCCTCTGTTTGCAGGCTGATCTTTCGGCCTTCCTAGAATTGCCCATATTCCAGATGTTGGAGAAAGAGGTGAATGTTTTGCATAGACCAGCAAAAGGGTAGTTGGCTGGGAGAGGGCGAAGCCAGGCAGTGAGGGATAATCGGGTGAAGTTGAATGACCTGAAGTTTAATGGACAGAAAGGGGCAGTCTGAGTTGCCAGAGGAGGGACTGACCTTGAGCTCTACAGCAAGAACCGAAGTTTTCTCTGCATCTCCAGTGCCTAGTAAAAAGTGAATGAATGAATGAAAGAATACCAGAATGAGACAAGTTACCATGAGATCAAGTGTCCAGGAGTCCTTCCTGGACTCGAAGCCTCCTTCGAGTTACTGGAGGCTTCCTTGTTTAGCTGATGGCTTGAGAATGAGAGGGGAGGGGAGGACATCCCAGAAGAAGGAAGAGAATGAGCAAAGGCACAGGATTATAAAATAACCTGATGTAACTCTGTTTTGAACTGTACTCTCTATCCAATAAAGCAGCCCCTAAGCACATCTGGCTATTTAAATTTATTTTAAATTAATTAAAACTTAACATTTAAAATTCAGTTCCTCAGTTATACTAGCCACACTTCAAGAACCCCCAAGTGTACCTGGGTTCACATCCCAAGTTACAAGAAACAATACATTCTCTGTCTTGCTTAAGTCTGTTTGGAATTGGTTTCTGACACCAGTGATCAAGAGGGTCCTGAAAAATATAGACTGATATAGAAAGATCTTCATTTTAGAAAGAGTTATTTGATGATTCTGTGAAGGGAATGTTTGAGAAGACAAATACAGAGGCAGAGATCCATTTGCAAAGAATTGCAACAGACAGAGAAAGAGCAAGTTATGGTATGGAGGGGAACAGGGCCAGCAGCGGCAGAGGGAAGAACTTGGGACCTGGATTCAGGAGGCGGGGTGATTAGAACTGTCTGACTGACTGTGCTGGTGGCTCAGGAAACAGCAAGGTGACTGCTGCTTTCTGGCCAAGGAGGCTGGGGATGAGGGTGCTATTGACTGAGGTGAACAACATGTAGAGAGGTGTAGTGTGGTGGACAGATAAACTCTTCTGAACATGTTGAGTTTGAGATGCCCTTCGAATGCCCAAGTAGACAAGCTTAGTAGGAATTTGAGTGAATAAATGAGATGATGAGGTGAAAGATCAGAGTTAGAGCTGTAGGTCTGGTGCCATCTGGCTTTTAGAGCCATGGGGTGAATGAGGTGACTCATGAAGAGTGTGAATAGCAGAGGAACAGAGACTGAAATTGGGACTATGGGACATTCATGTTCAAGGACTATTTGAGAGAAGAGCTACAGATAGAGTAGACAGAGAAATAGGAGGAGGCAGAGAGAGCATTATAAGGAGGAAGCTGTGTCAGAGGCAATGGCAAAGCCTGTCTGGTGAGGCTGGACAGGGGGTCTCCCAGGCCAGTGAGCGGGGTCTGCATTGGAAGCAGGCTGGAAGGAGATATTGACAGAGCACTGACTCCAGCACCTGGCACTTAGGGGCTCAGTGCACATCAGCCTCTTTCCCTCTTTCCCATAAGCCCACAGCAGTGCCTCCCTCTGACCTCATTCTTGTCTATCCCTTCCAGTCTGAGACTGGGCAGGGCCCCTTGAGGTGCTTGAGCAGAGGCTGGATCTTAAGTCACCCTCATAAGACTTAAAATTAAGGGTGGTACAAAGGGTCAGTAAGCAGCGAGGAGCACAAGGCAAAAAGAAAATGGGTGTAGGGCTCTTGTTGATTGAAGATAGGTGACAGTGGCTCTTTAGGGTCCCCAGGCTGTAAATAATCTGTGACACCAGAGGGTGAGCTAAGAAAAGCAAATAGAGACCCAAAGTCCAGGGCCAAGGCCAATGCTGCAAACAGCAGGTCACAGGTGGCCTGTTGATGTGGAGACATGGACCACTTTCTAAGGCAGAAGGCAGAGTCCTGGCAGAGAAATTGTGAAATTAAAATAGACTGTTTGCTCACAATAGGAATATTTCGGAGGTAGATGATTCTCCCTAACGGGATGCCTTTCCAGTCTGCGTTCTATTTTCACAGGAGATTTAAGCTCCAAAGAAAATGGACTTGGGTGAATTTACTCACACACACGCACATGCACACGCACACACATGCCCACGCTCATTCTCCACACTGTGAGTCACCTTCATTATAATCTGGCCTGTAGCTGAGGTAACCTCTCCTCAGAGCAGTCCCAAACTGAAAAGGCTTTCTGAGTCCTACCTCACAGAAACGGCAGAAGCAATGCAAGTTTACTCACATTTTGTTAATAGCATTTTTATTTGCAATAACCTCTTAAATGATATCCTATAAAAATGTAAATTATTTTCTCTGCTGTTACTTATGAGCAATATTATATAACAACAAAAAAGGCTTCTTAGAAATGGCCTAATTTCACATTATACTCCAAATGTGGCCAGGAATAAAGGTCCCAGTGACTGTGGTGTCTGGAAATGTAGATTTTCAATTTGCAAGTATTGATGGCTTCTGAAGGAGTGATTTACTTGGTCAAACGCAAAGAGAGGGAGACCACAGAAATTGGGATCTTGGATCGTTTTGCTCTTTTTGAAGATCTGAATTTTGAAAGTTGTTATTCAAAGGTTATTGCACATATTTTTGTTCAATGATTTGTATAAACTGGTTTAGTTAATCAATATAACTCATTTATATTAAAATGATGTTATTTCATTAGTCTCACACCAGTCCCTGGGAGGTCTGAAGAGAGAGGAATTTCATATTCGTGCATGGAGACAGAAACAGCTAAGAGCAAGGTGGGAATGGAAACAAACACACCAACATTCCAGAAAAGGACCTGACAATGATGGAAGTGGTGTTATAGTATCTGCAAGAGAGCATGTGGTCCCTTCCCAGAATCTGTGCTTCCCCCTGTATAGTAATCCAGGAATTCAGCATTCAAAGGCAGCAGGTAACACCAGTACCTTAACTGTTGGCATGCCCTTTTGCCTTTTGAGAATCTGGCTGTGATCCTTCTGCTTACATGGCAGAGCTAGCTCAACTTGGACTGACTCTTAAGAGAACAGAAAGGCTGGCAATCTCTCCCCATTGTTTTGACTGAAGCGTCTGGGCGAGACTTTTGACTTGTAGAGTTAAGCTCAAACTTTGCCTTTCTTATAGGGTTAAACCATGTGTAATTATATGAAAGTAGGCACAGAATTTTATCATTTCTTTTCCTTTTTTTTTGGACTACCTGATGGCTCTGACAATCGGGCTCTAAATTAAGTGTTTAACTTGAGCACCAGCAGATGGCGCCATTTGTCATTTATTGACACCTGCGTACAAAAACTGGTAGTGGGCTTCTTGCCTCTTTAATTTGGGTAGTATTACAAGTGTTTTCGACTGTTCATTATGCATGAGCCAAAATTCTATGAATGTGTAACATTTTCTCCTGTATTTCTCTTTTTTATAACATCATTTAAATTCCTTATTAATAATTTAAAAATGTTCTGGATTTTAATCACTTTTCTCATCACTAAAATATCTGACAAAGAGTTTTTCCCCCCCTGCTGAAGGTGAGCTAGAGGAAACCATCTGCAAGGAAGGAGGAGGAGCGTCTCACTCCCGACTCAAGCTCACGGCCCCCTTGCGCATCACCTCATCTTTTTGGTTTAATTGAATAGTATTTATTTAATTAATAAAAATATCTGTCTAGTGCAGGTTTCAGAAATCCAAGGCTCAAATAGGCTGCCATTAATAAAGCAAGTTTTTTTTATATCCAAGTTTAATTATGGTGGTGTTTGTTTGATGGCTTGTTACTGTAAATAAAAGAGATAAAGGCAGCCCTTCACTGGAGTAGCTCGAGAGCTGTGAAATATGTACCTAATTAAAACTATTGGTGTAAGAGGCTAATAAAGTACATGTGCCTACTAGATGTCTTATTCTAATGAATCTCGGCTAATTTGCTTTGACTGATGAATTTCGGTGTTAGTGGTAGGGGCTGAATAATTATGAAATTTATCACAAGATACAAGGACTCATTAAGGATTACTCAGGTTGAGTTAGAGGAATGTTTTCTTTGTCAAGAACACAGGCCTTGACCAACATAATTATCACAATGCCATAGAGTGGCCAGATTCCAATGCCAACTCAAGCAAGTGCTCAAGGCCAGGAGGGGCTCATCTTTATGGGTGGGGGTGGGGTGGGATTGGAGGTGAAGGGTGACAGGAGGTTGTCAACTCTGGAAGAAACACCTGTGTGGGACTCAGGCCTGACTTTTCAATAGAAGCTTTTGCTGTACATAGGCCTCCTAATGGACGGCTCTAATGACAAAGACTGACTCCCCTCTCTGCCAGTCATGAAAAACATTTTCCAACCCTTCATGAAGAAAAACGGATGAGGCTAGTATTTACTTAACAAGGATACTGCTGAAGGAAGCCCATTCCACCTCCAATTCTTTTTTTCTGTTTTTCAGTTTCAGCTTCCTGCCTCTCCCAGCTTATTAATTCATCTGATTTCATTACCTCTTGGGTGGTAGAGCCCCAGACGGAGGCCATGTTTGGAGCCTACTCGACCAGTCTCACATAACCACTTGCAGAATGCCCAAGAGGTGAAAAATATCTGTTTACCTTGGAATGAAAGTCCTAATTATTACAACGTGTGCTGCTGGCGATGCAGAGAGGAGCTGTCTTCCCAACCACGAACTGGATGTTCTGTTCCTCACCACCCAGCAACCAGAGTGGAAGGCGAGGACCCAGCTAGACACCTTCCAGAGGAAAACTAGAGACAGAGGCAGCAGCACAGTTGTCCTCCTGTAGGCAGGCAGGACCCCAGCTCAACGGGTGAGAGCAATGGATGAACAGCCACTGTGGGCTGAGCTGCTTTCAAACTCTTCTTCTGGGGACCAGGCGTGAGGAGGGAGGGGAGAGAGCGGAGGGAGCAATGCTCCAGTGAGTGACACTTGATGACATCCCAGCTGGAAGCCTTATCAAACACACAGAGACCTATTTACCCCCTTAGCACTGGAGATGGTTGTTCCCAGGGCTAAAATCAAGGGGGACTATAGGAGGTCTCATGGGGACTTTGTGCCTCTGACCCCAAGGCAATTGCAGTGTGAGAGAGTTTCTCTTCTTGTTCACATATAAACAAAGAACTTTAAGCTCTAGCAATCAGATCAGATCTATCAATATATATAAAATGTAATGCATACATAAATATGTGCCTCTAAATGTGATTTAAAACTAAAACAAGTAGAAATTCAACTTGTAGGTGTTTTACGACCAAAGCTTTCAAATCAATTAACTCCTTGCTTTGTTTTTCTTTCCAAAAATAACGTAGACACAAACTTTTCCAATTTACTTTCCTTTGAAGAGAAATGCCAGGCACAAGATTAAGTGAAATTTCAACCTTCATGCCAAAAGGCAAAACTTATTAGATAACTTAACTTATTGAATTTTAAAATTATTGTTTTCTAACTCAGAAGGGCATCACTTTTTCAGAAAAGAAAATATCTCTGTGGTTCAGGACAAGGCAAAAAGTGACAGAAGTTTTAGCATTTCCTTTTTTCCTTCTGACCCTTTTGCCTAAATAAAGTGATAATATTGTAGTTGCTGTTAAGTGCTTACTGAGTGCCAAACACTGTACTTTGCACCCTTATGCCATCCTTAAAACAACTCTAAGGGGGGAAACTGTCATTTTCGTTTTGCAGAAGGAGAAGCTTTAGCACACTTGCTCAGAAAGCGGAGGGGATTTGCTCCCGGCCCCACCCAGCCATGGATCAGTCTCCATCCCATGTCTGTCTGTCTACCTAAACCCATGCGGCGCTGTCCACCCTGGAAATATGCTCTGTGTTACCTTGAGAATCTTCTAGAACTTCATCACAGCTTTTCCTCTCTCACCACAAGAGCAAAAAGGATCTATAGCTCTAATACAAATCAATGCCAGATCTCCAAGTTCAAATGAAGGCAAGCAGGTTAGTATCTGCTTTGAAGGCTTTACTCAAGTGACTGTTTATGGCAGGAGGCTGGACACCAAATTGAAAACTGTGGCTCGGTGTTAACTTTGGTGAGACTACCATTTTTTATTTAGTTTTTCTTTTGCCTCGGATCCATTACCTGTAAAATGGGATTGGTTGAACAGTTCAGATGTCGAGGGGCGAAGACCCTCTACTGAGAGAGAGGCTTGAAATAAATCCCCTGATAGGTCTTCCTTGCCTCTTCCCAAGGCGCGATGTATGTGTGCTGCTTTGTCGTTCATGGTCTCCTGATTTATTTTTCAGACAAAAATTTGTGTGCTATAAGCCTCACCATGCACAATTTCTTAGGTTTTTAATTACAAAATGTAGTTTTGACTTATTAAATCATGTGTGAGGTAAATTCACCATAATGAAAGCCTTATTAATCCCCTACAATTAAGAATTTACAGTTCTTTCGCTGAACTGTTTATTGAATTTCCCATGAGGGCACTTGCACGACTGATTGGGGAGAAACTTCTTAGCCTATAACCAGCACGCCAGCACCGTAGAAGTGAGAATGTGATTTAAGAAATAACTTCGTATGTGGACCCCCACTTCCTGTTTTGGAAACAGAGTGTCCTTGAGACCTGATGACAGAGGTAGGCACTGTTGTCACTGTTTTCTAGATGATCAAACCGAAGCACAGAAATGAGGTGTAAATCAGGCAAAGCTACACAGCCACAAGTGGCAGAGCCAGGATTTGAACCAGGCCATCTGGCTCCAAAACACATGCTTTAAGCCAGCATCTACCCTGCCTCTTTCAGTCATCATCATCATCACATATAACATTTACTATGTCCCAAGCACTGTCCTATTGTATATAAATAAATGAGTTAGTATGCGTGTATATATACACACACATACTAGCTCATTTATACTCACAAAACTCTAGGAGGTTCCCTTTTTATAGATGAGGAAACTGAGGCATAAAACAGTTAAGCAACTTACTTGAGGTTTCACAGCTGGTAAGTGGTAGAAACCAGGAAACGAGCCCACGCAGTGCTTTGCAGAGTGCCTGCTCTTCCCTCCTCAGGTGACACTGTCTCACCTGCTTCCCACCTCCCTGTTCCAGCATAAGGTCCACCCTGGGAGCTTTAGCCATAGCAAATTTGCTGCCCTTCCTCTCTTCAACCGCACTATGCACTTTCAGGTCCCTGTGCTGCTTCTACTGTTGTTCTCCTGGCCTGTGGAGGTCTCTCAGGCTCTGGAGGCAGACAGCCTTGGCTGTGGCTCCTTAGCTGAGCTGCTCCTACTCCGAGGCTCAGCTCCCTCGGGTGTGAAGTGGGTGATCGCTCCCTCTTCACAGTGCTGTGATGATTTGCTGGCGGCAATGAACGTCCAAAACTGGTATGCACCATATATTTTTGGACTATAAGATGCACTCCCCCTACCCTCCACCAAATTTGGGGAGAATAATGGTTATTAATGCTGCTGTTGAGTTCTGTTTGCATTTACATTGGTGAAATATTATGTTATTTGCGTTATTAAATATTTTACCACATTTTTTGCTTCAAAAATTTTTTTCCTATTTTCCTCTAAAACCTAGGTGCATCTTATGGTCCGAAAAATACAGTAATAAATGTTCAAAGAATGACAGACTTTTACATTTTTTATTCTCAAAGCCTAGGTCAGGTCCCTTCCATCTGCAAGTTCCTTCCATGGACAATATAATCACCTGGCCTCTGGGCCCCTACAGCCTCGGTGTATAGATCTCTGCTTGGCACTAACCATTGCTGGTTTTGTGTCATGGTTACTTCTGTGTATCTGTCTCTTTGACTAGACTTTCAGGTTCTTAGGATCAGAGACTATGTCTTATTCATCTCCATGTCTCCAGAGGCAAGACAAGACATTGTGCACACACATTCTTAGACATCTTTTAGTAAGTTGATTTGCAAAACAATGGGCAGAACTGTGGGCTCCATTAACTACATGCTACCTGCTCCAAGCTGATCTCTCAGGAAGGCTGGAGGTCACCCCCACTCTAGTGATTTAGAAGCAAAGCCACACTGCCCCTGGCTTCATCTGTTCCCAATCTCTACCCTCCACTGCTCGCACCACCAACAGCTTTCCTGACTGAAGGCTCTCTTCCTCAGTTGCAATGTGCCCTGAAGTCCCAAGGTTGGGCCGAATGTGTCCTGTGAGTGACTTGAGCCTTGACTCTGTTGTTGACTGGGATGGTGGCAGAGGTACCAAACTTGCTTCTTCACCAAGTCTTCTTCAAATGACCTTCCCTGAAGCCCAGGCATTCTGACCTACAATTTTAGATTAAGAGTGTTGTGTTCCAAAGTATTCTAAATAGATGGAGACATGGTATTCAAGGGGGACTCCCAAAACAGGAATTGTTTTTTGTACAATGGGCCCCTTATTGTACAGACTGCTCCTGCTAGATGAGTGTTCTAGAAACCCATCTGTATCAGGGTACCAGCTGGCATTATTGTGAGAAGCTGTGTTCAGCTTCAGTGAATTTTTTTTGAAGACTCTTTCAACGTGTTGGTCCATTTCATGTTGGGTGATTTATGAGCACACCTGCCCATACCATGCTGAGTGTTGAGCAGTTTTTGACCAAAAACGGCATGACCCCCATGCCCCACCCATCCTTTTTATTTGGTCTCACCTGGAGTGACTTATTTTTGTTTTCCTGTATGAAAAAAAGTCCTCGATGGAAAACATTTTGCTGCTTGGAAGAAGTGAAATGGCAGAAACCCTGAAAGGCATCAAAATTGACGAGTTCAAAAACTGTTTTGAGCAGTGGAAAAAGTTTCAGTAGGTGTATTCATCAAATAGAGAATTACTTTAAAGGTGACTGAAGTTTAAACATGTGAGAATAAATACACAATTGTTTTAATAAATAAATTCCATTTTTGGGGTCTCCCCTCGTACATGGTCAAAGGCTCTATACGTCATCTCAGCACTACTTCGCACGCCTTGCTTGGCAGTTTCACAGCAGAGAGCAAGGCCCAGAAGGATTGAAACCTGGAAGTAGACTTCTATGACTGAGGTATGGGTGTGGGTGCTGTGTGGGGTGAGGACTGTGTCCTCAAAGAGGGCCTGCATGTGATAGGAATGACACTGAGGGTCCCAGTGGAGGTGTAAGGGAATGAAAAACAGAGAAGATGGGTGGTGGGGAGGGGTGTCCCCAAGAGCCCTGACTGTGCCCACAGTAAACTCAGAGAAGGCCCATACTGGACTTTCTGGCTGGTGGTTGAAAGCTTCCCTGCAAAGAAAGAAACTTGATCCCTGCATTGCTTCCGTTAAGGGGCAGAGAGGCAGAGAGGCAGAACAGTAGTCCTTCCTTGCCCATGGGGGATATTTTCCAACACACCCTGGTGGATGCCTGAAACCATGGATACTACCAAACATTATACATACTATGTCTTTTCCTACACATACAACATACCTGTGATAAAGTTTGATTTATAAACTTGGCACGGTTAGAGATGAACAACAATAACTAACACTAAAACAGAATAGTTATAACAATATACTGTAATAAAAGTTATGTAAATGTGGTCTATCTAAATATCTTATTGTGCTGTACTCGCCCTTGTTTTGGGATGATGTGAGATGATACTGTGCCTCCTCCGAGATGAGATGCAGTGAGGTGAATGACGTATTGTGACGCAGTGTTAGGCTACTTTAATAGGGTTACTTGAGCAGAAACCCTGTGATACCATGACAGTTGATCTGATAACCAAGACAGCTACTAAGTGCCTAACGGGCGGGGAGTGTGGACAGCAGGAGGCACTGGATGAAAGGCTGTTTCACGGCCCTTGTGGGGCAGTGTGAGGTTTCATTACACTATTCAGAATGGTGCACAATTTAAAACTTGTGAATTGTTTATTTCTGGAATTTCCATTTGATAGTTTTGGTTCCTGGTTGACCATGGGTAACTATAATAGCAGAAAGCGAAACCATGGGTAAGGGGAGACTACTGTATCCTCCAGTCTTAAAAGCTCTGACTCCGGGGCCACACACACCCAGCTTCACCTTCTGGCTCTGCTAAGAGTTAACTTGCTAGCCCTGCACAGTTAGGTAACTCCACAGCTCACTGTGTTTGTCTGTAAATGGAGACCTAAATAATAATGTCTGTGAAGTTCCCAGGAGGGTTCAAGGAGGTCCTGGATGGTAAGCACTCAACAAAAGACAACCAGTCTTATGAAGGGAGGCAGCCCCAGTGACTCCCAACATCCATGCTTGGGTTCCCCTGTGGAAAGTCCCAGCCCAGTCAGAGGGGCAGTGGTCAGGAGCAGGCAAACCATGACTCTGGTCATGCTCTGAACTTTTCAATGTCAGTCCTGGGAGGATCCGACCTGAAGGGTTATATGAGGAGGAAATAGACCTAAAGAGATCATTTGGCTTGGCCTAGCCGTATAGCTCTGGCTACAGAGCTGAAGAAGTACCAGAGTTAGGCTTCCAACCGGCACCCTCATGGCTCATGCCCAGTACCTTATGGGCCAGAGGAACAGGGAGCAGCAGGCTTTGTGAGGAAGGGCTGAGCCACCTTCCAGCCCATGGCATTCAGCATGTTCAGAACAGGGGCTGACAATTCCACGCTCCAGAGAGGTAGGAGGAGGCCCTTGGATCACACACTATTTCCAGGTTGGCTCTCTTCACTGAGGACAATTCCTAGGTACTTAGTGAACTTAGCCAATTTTTTTCTTTCTGACCCTCATTTCCTAATCTTGGTGTTTTTCTTGTTTTCTTTTGAGACTGGGCTTAGCTCCTGCCTCCCTTCCCCCATACTCCTCTGCCTTCCCTGGTTCCTACCAGGGATAGGCAGTGATTGAAATTATTGATTCAATCTGTTTGTCCTCCTGCCGCGATGCATCTCGGCTGGGTCACGGATTCCAGGGCAGAGCCTCAGCACAGTCCGCTGGTTTCCTCTGTTCAGCGCCAAGGGCAAGTGGAAATGTAGAACCTCCTGGGGAGTCATCATTGAAGACCAAGGACTCAACTGGCAGAGAACTCCGTTCCTCAGTCTGGCTGCTGTTACTGAATCCAGGGAAATGGTGGCATGCGGGAGAGCTTCTTCAAAGGCAGGGCCATTCACTGGGTGCACTGCAGACGAGGCAGCCTTGACTCTCAAGCTCCAAGTCCAAAGTTCCTCCAAACCTGTATTGTGAACTAATTCAAGAAAACTCTTCAGAAATACTTTGTTTCCTATAGTACAGAATAATTTGGAACTCCAAGAATGAAGACATTGCTGTTTCTTAAGTGATCATGAAAGCATTATCTTGGGGGCACTTTTGACTGGACTTATTGCAAATGCCTTCCTCTTTTACTGGATCTCTTAAGTTCGCCAGCCCGCCCTCATTTATTTTCCAGGGACTCTGTGCAGCTGAAGTAATGTGCATGGATATTGCGTAACATTCTATGGACGGATACAATATTGTAGAAATAATTTAATTGACAATCTGTAATGAAAAGAGCGCTGGGTAAGTCGCTTGGGTTGCAATTTCTCTCTATATTTCTACATTGCTGGGGATAGTGCGGTTGACATGAATAGGCCAGTATTGATTTCATTTAAAATTTCCAACATCTGAATGATGTGAGCAGTGATCTGTGGGAAGATACTGCAGAGTTGTCGGCATATCCCCTGCTAACAAAATACCACTTTAAAAGGATTTTTCTATTAGCATTCACAAAGAGAGGAGAGAATGAAAAGGGTTATGAGAATGTTAAGATTTTTCACTGACCAAGGAAATATGAAGTCCCTGTCTTCATTTTACTCTTAATTAATTGAGTTATTGGAGCTTATATAATCCTCTGTTAAATACCTGAAAGAAAGTAGGCAGAGACCTTGAGGTGTTGTACAGAACACTTTGTTTTCTAAAGGTGTGGCTTCAATGACCCTACAAGAAAGTCCTGGATGGCACAGAGACTCCCCCTAGAAATGGATTTCAAACGCGGCAGCGACTCCTTGCTGCTGCCCCCTGAATGAGTTCCAGTTAGGTGGTTGTAAGTTTCCACCCTTTCACACCAGGAGCACAAATTTGATTTTCAAACTTCCAGAGATGCAGTTTCCTACGGTGCTGTAGTCCACCAGGTAGAGACAAACGGTTGGGGGGAGACAGACCTTGGGCACTTTTAATAGCAGATCTGGGGACACTGATTGGGTCCCATTCCAGGGGAGAGAAGGGTTGAGGTGCTCTGTTTGCTCATCTTGGAGACAGCTTTGTAGTTTAAATGTGGGCAATATTGTAAGGTAGCCACTCCTGCCTTCATCGCTTTGTTGGTCTGAAAGGTAACAAGGACAGGCAGAGGGACAGTGTTGGGTGTGTGTAGTCATTGAAATCCACAAAGTAGCACAGAGTAACCTGCCAGGCAGCTTCGGCCTTCCCGCCTTTCCAACGGCAGCCTAACTTCCGCTCTGGTGTAACAAAGAGATTTGAAGGGGAAACGCAGGGAGAGAGCTTCCCAGAATCACAGGCGTTGTTACCCTTGCTGAAGATTCTTCCAGAAAACCCACCACAACTGGGCTCCTTCGGGTTGCAGGACACCCTTGCCCCCCTAGCCAAATGGAGCAGGGACTATCAACCTTGAGGGGGAGGCCAATGGAAGAAACCAGCCAGTGCGCACTGGGAAATGGAAGAAGAGCCCACTGGGTGATGATCTGAAGTGAATAAACTAACGCTCCTGGCTTCAGTTCTGGCGCTGGCGCAGAGGAGAGGGGCAGAGGGGAGATAGGCTGCAGAGGAGGGCACGGCATGGGTTCTGTGCTTCACCCCAAAGACAGTGGGACAGTATGAAATGTTTTAAATCATCAGAGACACATTGTTCTCAAATACACCCAGATGTGTCCACTAAAAGCAGTGCCAATACTTTTATTGACATTTTTAGTACTTAATATAGATTGTAAAACTATATGTCATTTCCATGGAACTCAATGAAGTTATTTTCATTTTGAGTAGGAAAAAAAATAATGTAAACTTAAAAAAAAACAAAAAACTGAATTGGTTTCTTATCACTGACAAAGGCTTTCAAAGGAGCCATTTCAACACTGGCAGAGCCCAGCCAGGCCAGTGGCCGGGCCAAGGGTTCTCCTTCCAGGACTCTGCTCTGTGCTGGTGTTGACTGTCCTCCCATCTGAGTCACACAGTGGGTAACACCGGCAACACTTCCACCCCAAGCCTCCGTAGGAAGCCTTCCACCAAAGTCACAGAAAAAACTCACACTTTGGAACGAGGCCACCCCATAGAATCATGGCCCGCCACAGGCATCTCACACAGCAACCTGTTAGCCGACCCCATGGTCCCGTTGTCCAAGTCAAATTTTTTGGCTGGCTACTACCTCTGATTAGCCCCCTGAAAGTGCCAGTAGGGTCTTGTTTAAAGTTGAGGTGAGTGAGATGGCGTTGTATGATCTTATATTCAGGGACCCAGGAATTCTTCCTGGTTGGCCACTTGGCCTCACTCTCAGGAGAGACAGAGAATGAGAAAAAAAGGGAGATGAAATGGGAACTTACACTTCATTACAAACTAGCTCTGTGGCCTCTACCCCTAGTACAGAGAATATGGAATTTTGAGCTGGACCACATGAAAGCCCCTCCAATCTGTCTAGGTACAAATAGCTTCAGACTGCAGCTGGGTCAGAGGTTTGCTCTTTCCTTCCTCAGCCCCAGGGTGCTGTTTGGGAGCTCACTGTTACGGTGCTACAAATGCTGGTCTGCTGCACGGTGGGCAACGATGAGGGGGCCGGAGAAGCAGAGCAAGTGTGCTCTCAGAGCACAGCGGGAGTTAGCTCACCTTGTCCTGGGTGTTGGCCCTGGGCCTGGCAGCCCCATGGGAAGCAGAGAGAGCAGTGAAGGAGAGGGAGGAGAGGAAGAGTGAGAGAAGGGGGTGCCACACGTGTGTGACGCACCCCGTCACGCTGCTGGAGAGAGCAAGATCTCACCCAAATGCCTGAATTTTTTTAACCCCTTGAAACCAGAAAAATAAGACCAGTACTCTGACTATTCAATTTTGTGCCCCTGTGCTTGATACAACCCACACGTCGTCGTCATCTTCCTAGTCCGGTGTCCATATTGGCCGGGACAGGTTACCGGTGTGCCCTGAAAGTGGGACAGTACATCTAAGGTGTTTGGGGTGGTTCACAGGCACCGGCATTAAAGTGTTTCCTTTCTTAAGAAAATTATTCCATTTAAAATTCTCTTTCGGTCTTCCTTATTAATTCAGCAGATTGTCTCCATTGGTGCTATGTGCCTTTAACAACTTTTTAATAATTTAGTTAGTTACTCTTTTAAAGAGGACAGGCCTCATCCTCATAGCCTTCAACTGACCATGGTATATAGCAATAATTTAATAACATGTTTTCATTTTCACTTATTTATAAATTTCTTTTGTTTAAGGTGACACAGACTGTTTCATATGTTAATAATAATAATAGCCAAAAGTTATATAATACCACGGGCCAGGAACTGTTTTAAACGTTTAATGTACACTAACCCATTTAATCCTAGAATCAGCCCTGTAAGACAGAGCTGTTACTACCCCCATTTTGCACATGCAGAAGCTGAGGCAGAGAGAGTGTAAATAGCTTGCCCAAGCTTACCCAGTTAGTGAGTGGCGAAGCCAGGGTTCCAATCCGGACAGTCCGGCTCAAGAGGATGTGGGGTGGGGTGAGGCTTAATCTCATGCCATCCTGATCCCTTTACTCAAGGGCCATGTGTGACACGTGCTGAGTCTCACTGTGTTACCTCGCTGGGGCAGGATGAACTGCAGGCAGAGGCCAGGCTGTGGTCTAACCCGGCTTGGCCACATTCCAGTCGTAAGACCACAGCAGTCGAATCATTCTCTATCTGAGCCTCTGTCTCCTCATCTTGAACGCGGAGGCTAATAGTACCGTCTGCCTTACTGGGCTGTTGGAGAGGTAAGTGCCACTTTGACAAATGACAGAATGTCAGGCAGATCTTCTAAACAGAAGAAACTGCACGATCTCTGCAGACAGAGGACCCAGTTCATGCGTGGCGTCCTTCACACTACTGTGAGACACTGAATAGGGATGGAGTCCCCTGTAGGAGTCTCACTTGTCCTGTCTGTGAAACAGGAATTAAAATAGTACTTGCTGATCTCAAGGAGGTTTATTCTATATGCTATCCAAGAACTTCATGTTAGTGAACTGTCTCCTGGAATTAGTTATTTTCAGAGGTGAAACTGAACGGTGTCAATGTTACTAATTTTGAAAATCTCAACATTTAAAAAATATTTTAAAAGAATTTTTCATATGAAAAATGTAATTCATTTTGCTCGGAAAAGCACTAAATATGGTTAATGAAAATAAGAACTCTCATTAATGTCTAGATCCATATTCTTTCTGATACACACTATATTTCTAAAAACAAAACTTAGATCATATCAAAGATACTGTTTTTAAATTTCCCTTTCCACTTAAATAGACTCTTTTTTTCCTTATCTTGGTCCATGTCTCCTTCTGAGAGGCAAACTTGCGTGTGTCTGATGGGGAGACATTGAGGTTTAAAATGGTAGCGTCTAGCTTCCCTACTTCGGAGATTAGAAATGAAAGGTCTTATGATAGCTGTCAAGAGCCATTAGTGTAACAAGATATCACTCCAAAGTCAGGGAAAAAAATCCTTTTGTCTCTCTGGAGTTTGATCCCTTTGTATATTTGGGGCCTCATCAAAGAAGAGGTTTGAGAGAGTCTTGCTTGTTTTCCACATGAAACTCAGAAAATTGCTTGATTTAAAACGCAACTCCTCTCCTGTTTTCCATTTGTCATTTCTGAAATATATTTTTTAAAGTGTTAAAACTAATGGAGTAACACGCTGCAACGTAGCAATAATATTTTAGGCAGACAAAAGTGCATCCTGGTAGAAAAACAAAGACATAGCTACAGTCAATGATGATGAAAAAGAGGAATAGATGTTGCTTCTGATCTCAATCAATCTGATCTTATCTAATTTAAAGAGTTAAGTGGTTTTGAATTTTGTAATGGTTCTAATAGGGAACCAGCAGAAACATTATGTTATTTTAAGCATGTTCTGTTATGTTAATAACATGGGCCTTTAAAGCTTTTTTTTTTTTTTTTTTTTTTATGTCTTCTATTTTGGAGGTTTTTCACATATTTGAAGTCTGGCCTGGTGGCCAAACCCTAGTGTTCTGTGGCTCTGTGGAAACACGGGCTCACCTCCTGCTCCTGGTACCCTACTCCCTCCGGCTTTAATTAATACTGTACAATAAAATTCCGTCTCTCCAGCCAAACCACCATCGGCTGTAATCTTGTCAGTTCTCATAAACCAAACAGAAACGCACACTTTTTCTTGTTGTTCAATCGCCTGCATCTGCTATTTAATTTCCAGAGGAACCTCATCTGGCTGTTCTGCGTGCCTCTTTCCTTCCTTCTGTTTACTTATTTGCCTTTCGTATGTTTTTCCAAAGAAAACCATAGGTAACGAGCTCTGAGACTCTACTACTGAAGATTCTAATGGCAGATGCTTCAGTGCATGACAACCCAAATACCCTTGCCCAATTTGTGACAGAAGAGGGAGGATGAATTCAAAACGCTGCCCTGGCACAACAGAGAGGGTCTTTGCCTCTATTTAACCAGAGCAACAGTGGAGAACGAGGCCCACGTAGCAGGTTGCATTGCTTCAAAGTGGGAGGGTTGAATTTTAATGCTGTTGCTTCCCTTGAAGTGTGCAAAAGATTGTGTCTCATGGATTGCTGCATTTGGCAATGGCCTCTGTTTAAAGACTAAAGCAACAAGCATCCTCCTGTGTGGGTGCCCCATCTTATGGACCACAGCTGTACCCACCTGTCTTTTTTTTTTTTTAATGGCATTAGAACCTCCTTGTGCTGGTGGAAGTGAGACTAAAGGGTGCACCAAATCTGCCCCTTCACCATAACCATCAGTCAGATCTTCAACCCCAAGTCCTGCTCACAGAGGGCCCTAACTTCAGCCACACAGCCAGCAGCATCCTCCAAACAGACAGCCACAGGCTTATTTATGTGCCCTTTCTGCTGTTGATATAATAGTGTATCGTTTCTTAATACCCTGCAAACATTTTTGGTACTTTAGTCAGAGGGCTTTTTTTCCTTCCCTTTTTCCTTTTGTGTGTGTGTGTGTGTGTGTGTGTGTGTGTGTGTGTGTGTGTGTTACTAAATACAAATTATATGTATTTGGCAAAGTAATGGAAAGAGAATGTACTCTAGAGCAAGCAGAAGTAAAATTGCTGTTGAAAACCTTTAATTCCAAATTCTCTGACTTTCATGTGAATGGAATTTCAGCTCTAATGCAGCATTAATGGGGTTTTGCTCTGAATAGCCTTTTGGGGTTTGATTTGCCTTTTAGAAAAGCTGGTGTTTGACTGCATGTTCAAACACGACATGTATTCTTATGAGCGATGTGAGATTCAAATAAACACAACGAGTGCGTTCATTTTGATGACCTCCCCATCACACATTCAAATAAACACAAATGTTCTCAAATGTATAAAAGCAGCTGTGTTTATGTCAACGTGCAAAGCTCCAGATATATACATTCAGATTCACTCGTCTATCTGGAACCATGTACCTCCGCTCATCGTTAAAAATTTAGTGGAAAATCATGCATGGGGCATGTGTAATGTGCAATTTTCAAGCATACACACATCTCTAAACAAATTTTCTTCAAGCATGTTACTGACATTTGTTCTAATTGAGGATGAAGCATGGAGAAACTTTGAAGTTTTTGAAAACAAAACAAAGCAAAATGCAAGTTGCTACCAGAGGGCACTAGCACATCTAAAATACTCTGGCAGCACGGTGAGTCACCTTCCCTGACACTCAGAACAACCTTCTCTGCCTTTCGTTCCTGTTCCTTCTCTCTCTTTTCTCCTCTCCCTTCCTCTCCACGCCTCTCTCTTTTCTCTTCCTTCCTTAGGTTCGGCAAAACGCAGCGAATTTCTTTTTTTACTCCCTCTCTTCTTCCCTCCCTTTCTTTTTTTGGTTCCTTCCTCCCGAGCAAAGCCATGCAAAATGCCAGCCCAAGAGTGAGGTTTTTTCCTTGTTTGCTTTCAATTTCATAAATGTGAGACATGACAAATCTATTCTTCAGAACCTCAGCTGGAACAGCTCAGGCATTAATGCCGGGTTAAGCTGTACTTTCTGTGTAAGAAGCAACTTCAGCTTTGTGTGTCAGACTAAAACAACACTTGCATCTCATATTTCTTCAAATAGAAGAACAGTTTGCAGGTCTCCAGGAAGATTCCCCAGCCTCCATTTTGCTGGCAGACAATATAGTAAATAGAATAAAACTAACACTTAACGTGGATTCAGCTCTACCTATGTGCCAGAGACTATTCTAAACACTTCGAATGTTTTATCTTATTTAAATCTTGACCACCTTCTGAGGTGGGTACTGTCACCATCCTCCTTTTACACGAGGGAGGGCAAAGAAGTAGCTTTTTCAAGGTCGCACAATTAGTAGGTGGTAGAGCCACAGGGGCGTGCAGGGTTTGGGCCTCCTGGTTTTTAAGAGAAGCTGTGAATCTAAGTATTTATAAGTCATAGCCCGATTTTTAAGTGTTAGCAGAAAATTAAAAATTTTAAGAAACTCCGTCAGCAAAACAAAACACATCTGGTAGCTGGATTAGAGCTGAGCTGCCAGTTTGCCTGCCCTCATTTAAGGCACTGTCTCCAGTTTTCCAGTGTTAGGAGACCTAACATCACTAACTAATCAGATGAGCAGAAAGAAAGGGTTTGGAGGCAGAGAGCTCATATTCACATCTGAATTCTATCAACTCCCAGCTAAGTAACCTCGAGCAAGTCATTTCCCTTCTCTGAGCTTCAGTTTCCTCACCTGTGAAACAGAGATAATTCCGGCTTTAGGGGAGGCAGTAAGAGAATCCTGCCATCCTCATAGATCTCAGGTAATATTTATATGGAACATTTTGTAAACTCTAAGCATTATATAATGAAAAACTAGTGTTATTTTTCTTATCGTCTCCTTACATCTGAACGCGAAGAGAAGTACATGCACATTTCCTAAGCGTTGGGCATTGGGCTGGCACATTGACCTGGAGAGTTCTCACCCAAACAGCATTGTCCCCATTTGTTAGATGAGGGCCCTGAGCCTCAGAGAGGGTAAGGGAACTGACCAAGGGTGTAAAACCAGTGAGAAGTGCAACTGAAATTCGCACATCTGTTTGACTCCCAAATCCATGATGGTTTTTCCCCCTTATTGATAGCACATAATATATGAAGCTTTTACCAGGCATTCCACGGTTAGTGGGAACCAGTTTAAAAGCTTATAAGAATTGTCAATAGGACAGGTTAGGGTCCCAGTAGAATTAGGCATTCAGTCCGCAGCTATTGATGAGGAACGGAAGATGTGCACCATCCAGATGGGCACACAGGCAGGGAGAAGGTGGGACTGAGCCCCGAAGTGGCCGTCTCTGCATGCAGGGCACAGGGATGTGGGGAGCCTGAGAAGCAAAAGGAGAGCTCTGACTCATCTGCCACTCCCTCTCCCATTCTTCTTGGGCGCAGGCCTCTCTGGGGCCAGCTTCTGCTCTGCTCTCTGCCTCACAAGCAACTGAGCTGTGGAGGCCTGTGTTACTGGACCCCTGTTGGGCACCTGTTGGCTAGCTGTGCATTTACTAGTCCTAGAGAGCTCACAGGCCCACACATAGAAATCACATCAGCACGTACTGGCTTCATCAGTCTGAGAGCGATATTTGGACCCCTTCCTGCTTTGTCCCTTTGTATTATTTCTCAGTTGGTTTAGAACTCAGGCAAGGAAAAGGGGTGCTATCCTGTGGTCCCCTTAAGTCCCAGCCCAAGAATGAGAGGATGAGCGAAAGAGCGAGTGACTCCTCTTCACCTTTGGGTGTCTCTTGCCCGGGCAGTCTGCCTTCCAGACCACCTCTAAATGAGTGAAAAATCTCCCATTGACCCGAGAAACTTTAAAACTAAACAGATCCAATTCTTGAAGGCAAGGCGAGGCAGCTCTGTGCAAGCCCAGCTGTCTATAGCAACCTTAGAAAGTGATTTGGCTCTTTGTAAAAGTCATTTGACTGGGGGTGTCTCCTTTAGGGTGGGCCTTCACAGTTTGGGGGCTCTTTTCATGGAGTTCAGTGACCTGTGGGGGAGGGGAAGGTCCTTTACAGCTAATTTCTGTTAAAGCTCTAGTTCTAATTTTCTTCCAGTCATTAAAGAGAAGAGAAATTTGACATGGCTGGTGTAACAAATACCCAGCCCTGTGGAATCATAGGACGGATGGTTTCCCCAGAAGATTCAACAGTAGTAACGATAACAATAATCAATACAAATTAGAGACATGCTTCTGTTCTAATGCACTCAGTAAGCAGGTCTCTTGTCCCCAAATAAGTAAAAAAGAGGACTGTGTCCTCCTAACCAGCTCGAGGGCTGTGACGAAGGAGGGGTGTGTGTGTGCATGTGCGTGCGTGCGTGTGAGAGGGTGTGTGTGTTCCCTATTCTCGTAGGGATTCTATAGCTTCCTTCATTCTTCGCCTCTCTCATATTACAGAAAGAAGGTAATTTTTCCTGGCCATTTACTAAAGCTCATTAAAGACTGGAGAGAACAAACAATGCTACTCCTCAGAGACTACCATTCAAAGTCACTCTACAATTCTCTGTTCTAATACTTGAGACAAATTAATTATTCCTTAGTGAAAAGTGTATAATTCCTATTCTTCATATTTTGGGGGTGGGGAATCATAATGGGAAGTTTATATCTGCGTGCAAAGCTGTCTGTGCTGAAGGAAAATGAGAAAAAAAATGTGTGTTCTGAGAGGAGTAAAAGCAATTATTCTAATAATAATTCTAAGAATATTAATGTCTTTTTAAAGTAGATTGACTTCAAATAAACACAGAGGTTGAAGCAATGGGAGGCTGGTTTATTTATTAATCATTCCAAATATGCATTCTTCTAAATGAACAACTGCACTATCAACTTTGCCGGCACATATTAAATTTAGTTAAACAGCAACTTGCAAATGTCTCAAAACTTTTGTAACCAGAGACTAATTTGTTGAACACATTTAGAATGTTATATTGATGTAAAGCCCCACATATTAAACTTCAAAGAGAAAAGCTCTTGAGAGCTCCTCATTGTAAAGGCTACATGCTGGAAATGGGATGGAGACAAGTCTCATTCTCCATTCCCCCGTTTTGTTTGGTTTTTAAATCCCAGGCAGGCTCCAGGCCCTGGCCCTCATCCTCAGCACTGGGCTTGGTCATCTGCAGAGCAGCCAGTATCTAACTGCGGGGACTGGAAGGCGATGGTTGAGAAGGGCCCAGTGTTTCCCTTTCATCTCTATTAATTAATCCTGGCTCCATTGGCCCAGAGTACGTTGCCGTTGACATCACCTTTTCCTTACACTTTAAAGAGTCCCAAGAGAGATCGACTGCAGAACAAAACTGGACAAAGAGTACATTTGGTAACCATTTTATTTCTCAATTACCAACCTAAACGTATGGAAAAGATTTGCGCGCTATCCGATTTACACAACAATTATGTTTCAAAAGTTCAGAAATAAATAACTTTTTTCTTGGACTCATTAATTCATCTACCAATTGTAATTGGTGTCAACTAACGAGTTTGTTCCATAGCTTGCCCTTAATTACTGATAAAAGCTAAATTGCAACTCTAGCCAATCAGAAACTAGTTTATTCATGAGAGTATAGTATTCTTTTAAAAGCTCTATTTGTTCTAATAAGTGGTTTTGTGTTTGGCTGAAACCTTTCATAAGCCCCCTTAACATAAGCAAAGGACTCTTAATAACTATATACATCATTACTGCCCTCATTCGAATAGATGAAACAAAAAGAACGTTTTATCAATTTCAAATGTATACATCATGATTTAACCAAACCCTGAAATCTCATCCATCTGGTGGGAAGTAGATATGAGGACCCTTAAAAACTGATATTGAGAATTTGTTTCCTCTTCCAATGTCAAATTTTTTTTTTCAAAGTATCCCCAGCCTTCTGCAACAGGCAGTTAGAAATAGGAGAAACCCAATAGTCACGGGGCATGTTAAATCCTAGTGGTATAAACAAGGCTTGGCTCAGGCCAAACTCCCACGTTAAAAACAATAGGCGTTCTGGAAACAAGAGTGTTAAAAGACAGTGCTTGCTGGAATCAAGCCGCCAGGGAGCCTCACAACTGCAAAAGCCTCATCACAGAACCCCCATCCTAAAGACAGCCCTCTTGGCTGTTGTTTGCAGAAAACAAAACAAACTTCTTCAGGATTACTAGAAATTCTGAAGATCGGTTCCGACAAAACAAACTTCTTCAGGATTACTAGAAATTCTGAAGATCAGTTCCTACGATTATAATAAGGATTCTTTTGGCTGCAGTGATCAGACAGACAGCTCAGTTAAAGTGGGTAGAATAACAGGGGCATTTGTTTCCTCACATGACAAGATGTCAGAGATCAGAAGTTTCTGGTTTGATCGACTCAGGCACCCACCAACACTCTAGACACAGGTTCTAATGATCTTCCCACTCCCTTTGCCTCAGTGTATTGGTGACTCCTCTGATGGTCACAAGATGGCTCAGGCAGGTCCAGGCATCTCATCCTCAAATAGCATCTAAAGGCAGAAGAGATGCAGCTCTTTCTTCCGCCACTTTTTTTTTTTTTTAAGAGCAAGGATAGCTTCTTCCCAAATACTGCAGCTAACCTCTTCAAACACCTATTGGCCAGAACTGGGCCACATGCCCACTCCTAAACCAATCACTGGCAAGGACTGCCTCAGGCTTAGACCAATCACAGTTCATCTCAGAGGCTGAGGTGAGGGTCCTAGGTTCCTGTAAAGTGCTTGGCACCTGGATACCTGAACAAATTTGACTTTTTTTTTTTTTTTGGTTATTCAATGAGTGGGGGGAGAAAGGAGATGGCAGTGAATGATTTGTTGTCAAGGTAAACAACAGCATCTGTTAAGCACTTAAAGGGATTATTATTATAAGGTAACCATTCTCAGTGACTTCCAGTCAAAAGTGAAGAGTGAATGAAAACATGAATCCAGAAGAAAAAGTTGAGCATGGGGTACACTCTATTGTAATCCTCATATCGCCCCTCAATAAAGGGGAGCACATCCTGGCATTGGGAGGAGGTGCGGATGACTAGGTTGAGGTGGGGGGAGTGCAACCTGGGACCAGGGCAGTCTCTGCCACTAACTGGCTGACGTCTACTGCATCCTGGACCTGAGCGCCCCTCACTGACCTCCTTGTGAGATGTGGGGGTGGGACCAGAGGATTCCTAATAGTTCTTCTTGCTTTGGAATTGATAGACCTTCGATTTCTCACGGCCAGCTGTTACATTTCCTCTGTCTCAACTCTCCGGCTGATACAAATGGCATGCTAAGATTCTCTTCTTGCCTTTAAATATTTCTTATCTGTTAACTCTTTCCCCTCAGACTAGATTAAAAGAGCCCCAAGGGCAAGAGACCTCCACTGACTCGTGCATAGTAGGCACTCTGTCGTTATTTCTTTATTGGTTGTGCTCCAGCATCTTTTGGCGTCTTCGGATTTTCTCTAGAGGCAAAGTAGCATTCCTAAGGTGGAAGTAGCGTATGTTTAGTCGTTCAGTAGTAGCAGTAGGAGGAGGAGGCCAGGCCTAGTCCCACAGGCAGCATTTCTGTGAGTAAGGCAGAACTCGCTGCTTCCCAGCGCCAACTGCGTTTTGTAAGTACAATTGCTGTGTGTGGCAGCAGAGCCAGAGGAAGTAAGAAAGGCTGGTTCCCATAACCTGCCTTGGTCTCCGAGACAAATGACAATGGAATGCTTATCTTTAAGGAACTTTATTAAATCTAGTGAGGAGATTTTTTTTATATGAGAATGAAGAAGAAGAAGAAGAAGAAGAAGCTGAGGGATACAGAAATTTAAGGTTCATGTGGGTAATTCTCTTGGACAGATTTTGAAAAAAAATCTCTAATATTTTCCCTTGAAACTTGGTCAATAGTAACTTTTTAGCTTTTGTGTGTTTACTTTTCAGAGGTTGACAAGCAGGTAGGTGACTTTAGTATTTTAGAGGGAAAAAATTCATGCAGTTGATTCCTTTTTCACTTGGCAGCATCATTCTTTAGTTTTAGAAGACTTTGGCATGTAGAACTACTTGAAGATGGGAGTGATTATTTTGTGATTAAAAGTATACAAATGCTTGACCATCAGTTGGGCACATGATCAGTGGCAACAGCAAGAAGAGCACCAGATCACTTTACCACATGTGCCAAATGCGGTACCAGCTCTAACTGTGATGAGGTGTGGAATTTTTATAGAAAAATAAAAAGCATTATGGCAGACACTGTTTATGGCCCAGACCATAACCATCTCCCTGCTCCTACTTCTCTGCTAATCTTTTCCTGATTTTCAAGCCAGAGATCAGTTGATTTCAGGCAAGGTGTGTCTTTCCCCAGCCCAGGGATTCACTCGTGATTGGTCTAGGGCTGAACATATGCCCTCGTTTTAGCCAATGAGACATAGCGGGCAGGAAGTTCCCTGGACACTCTTTCCCCCACTAAAGCTGCCTTGCCAAACCAATGATCTATTTTCAGTCATCACCTTAACAGCATCCTCCTTCGGAACATTGTACGCCTAAGACCTCTGGTTTTCCTCCCACTTTTTGCCCTTCACTTTTCAGACCCCAGACTGGGCTCTTCCTCCTATTCGTGACCTCTATCTAATGTAGGGGCACCCTAGGGCTCAATCATTGATTGTTTTCGTATCAAAACTTACTCTATATGGTCTCGCTCATGGTTTTAATAGCTTATTATAGGAGTACTTCCAAATTTCTTTCTATAGCTCAGACTTCTCCCATAAGCTTCAGACTTAAATATCCGACTTCTCAACTTTACTGCATGGATGTTAAATGAAGATCTCAGCCTATATTATTACATTTAGGTCCAAAAGAGAATTTTGACTTAACCCATGATCCTGCTTCTTTCCCAGCTTTCCCCATTTCAGGAAAGGACAACTTACCATTCTAGTTCAAGCCAGAAAACTAGAGATCATCCTTATATCGTTTGTTCCCTTTCTGCAAAGCCCCACGCAATGCATCAGCTTAACTTTACCTGGAAAGTATATCTGGAATCTTTTTCTTCTCACCACTGGCACTGTTCACCATGCCAACTTGATCTTTCACTGTAGGAATTTCTTTACTACTCTCTCACTTCTACATTTGAGCCTTGTGTCAGGTAGAACTGATTCCAACTCCATATTTGAAAAATTAACAGTGGTCTAAACAAAGTGAGATTATTTCTCATGCGAGTTTGGAAGTAAATATTCCAGCTTCCAGCATTGTTTCAGCAACTTCGTAGTGTCACCAGGAGCCCACCTCTCGCCAGGGCTTCTATCTTTGTGCTCCATCGTCTCAATAAAAAGCCTTCATCCTGGTACACCATTTCCACCCTCAAGGTTATCTCATGGTGAAACTTTAGCCATTGGGTCCACATTTCGGATCCACATTTCAGGTTTAAGGAAGGAGGAAATATGGACAGCAAAAAAGGGTCCTGCCCAGCTGAATCAGCTCTTTTTAAGCACTTGCCTAAAAGTCCTATCTACACGTCCCTGTACATATTTATTGGCCTCAAATTAGTCACATGGTCAACGAGCTGCAAGGGAAGTTTGAGAAATATAGTCTTTTATTCTAGGCAGCAATATGCTCAACTTAATTTGGGCTTCTATTTCTAAGAGAAAGGAGAGAATGTATCCCAGGGTTAGCTTGTAGCAATTTTGCCATACATCTCTTTCATCAAAACTTCCCCAAGGGCCAGCCAATTTTTAAAAAGTCTGATTATGACATCACTCTGCTTAACACTCTCCAACAGCTTCCTGTTGGGCTGCGATTAAAATCTAATGACTCTGTCTCTCTCTCCAACATCATCTGTTACACATTCTGTCCCTATCACTCCATTCTAGCAACGCCAGCTTACGGTGGGTATACCAAGCTCCTTTCCACCCTGGAGCCTTTGCATTTGCTGTTTCTGCTGCTTGAAATGTGCTTCCTTCAAATCCAACGACTCAGAACCTCACTGCATCCAGGTAGTCTTGCCCGGTTTCCCGAGGTCACTCTATAAAAGGATGACCGTGGGGCCTATCATCAGACTTCTGAAAGCCTAAAAAACCTTACTTACTGAATATCTACCCAAATCACATTAAACACAACCCACAATAAATATAATTTAAGTGTGCTTATAAGTGAATTAAATTATACTGCAAGTGTCAAGTTAGTCAAGTCACCCTTATGAACATTTACTTGGACATTCAGTTATTTTAATTTTTGCAGTTTTGCTTTTGTACTTTGGGGCCACTAACCTTCTCACTTCACTCCAGGTATCTTATTTATTTATTTATTTATTTATTTATTTATTTATAAAAGATTTTATTTATTTACTCTTAGAGAGAGAGGAAGGGAGGAAGAAAGAGAGGGAGAGAAACACTGTGTGAGAGATATAGAAGGTTTCATTGTGTATCAATTGGTTGCCTCCCACATGCCCCAAACTGGAGACCTGGCCCTCAACCCAGGCATGTGCCCTGACTGGGAATCAAACTGGCAACCTTTCAGATCACAGGCCAGCACTCAATCCACTGAGTCACACCAGCCAGGGCTATTTTAAAAAAAAAAATATATAAGCTCAAAAACTTATATGCACTGAGCATTGTGCCATAGGACATATCAGGTAAAACTTCCCCGTATGGCTATAAGTTTTACCCCAACCAACACACTGAAATTGTTCCAACTACAGAAACTTCAATTTTTAGGACATCTTCATGAAAAGATTATTAACAAAAATTTTACAACTGATGTTACTTTTACTATGACAGGCCGATTATTTAACAGTGTTTTAAAATAGGGTTTGTCAACCTCAGCACTCTTGATATTTGGGGTAGGATAATTCTTCATTGCTGGGGACTTCCTTATGTTTTATATGCTGTTTAGTAGCAATTCCTGACCCCTAGTTGTGACAGCTGAAAATGTCTCCAGACATTGCCAAATGTCCACTTGGGGATAAAATCATCTATGGTTGAGACCATGGGTTCAGAAGCTAAGGTTGCACAAACCTATTAAACGAAGCCCATGTACTGATTTATTAGCAGATAGGAATGGACTGTGAAAGGTTCCTTCAACCTGAAAAGCTCTGTAGGATTCCAAGTTTTGAACCTCAGCTTTGACACTGATCTTGAGCAATCACTTGTACCATTCGAGTTTCTTCCGTTTTAAAATGGAGGCGATGATACCTATTACACCAGGCTGTGAGTAAGACTGAAGGAGCTGCTCTATGGAAAGAACCTAGCCCAGGACTTAGCACACACTGAGAAGTCCAGTATTGGTAGCTCTCCCATCTGAATTAAAATGGAAAGGTGAGAGTGAAAAACAATACTGGAGTTATTTTGTACATAAACTCAGCAGTGGGAAGGGGAATAGCGTGGGAGAGAGGACGCTGTCTGTGGTATTGCCCTGCTTAACTTCTTGGAAGCAGAAGGGAATTTATGGTTGTCAGGACACATGAAAACCCAAAAGAACTGTCAAAGGCACATGAACTCACCAATGGAAATCTTGAAACAGAAACCGTGGTTTTATCTGCCTCACATATTCAAAACACATCCAAAATCCAATCACCTTTTACTTCCCTTCTGCTATCACTGTGGTTCTAGCACCCTCGTCCCTTGTTTGATTACTGCTAGGATCTCCTGGCTGGGGGTCCCTTTGGTTTGACTTAATTCATTTGTAGTTTGTTCTCAGCACAGCAACAGCAGTAACGCTTTTTAAAATGTACATGAGATTCTATCTTTTTTCTGCTCAGAATCCTGTAACAGTGTCCCTTCCCAACCCAGGCAAAGGCCCAAGTCCTTATCTGCCCCAATGTAAACTTTGATCTCATCTTCCCCCTAGCAGAATCTACTGCCCCCAGAGCACCTGGCCTCCTTCCTGCCTTTGAACCCCACCCAGTACATATCTCCTTAGGGCATTTGTACTGCAGAGCTTTCTTCCTGAAATTCCCTTTCTTCAGACTCAGGGCTCCTTTACTTCCTTTAGGTCTCTGTGCAAATGTAACCCTGACTCACCTACATAAAATTGTTATCCATCACCAGACCCATTCCGTTGGGGCTCACAGCTCCCTCTCACTTTGATCCTGCTTTGTTCTTCTTCATAGCAGGTACCATCATTTAACTATATAAGATAATGTATAGACACCACGAAGGCAGGGGCTTTGCTTTCTTTGCTGCTCTATCTCCAGCACACTGAACACTGACTGGCACATAGTACGTGCTCAATAAATGTTTTCTAACTAAGCAAATGAACAGAAGATAGCAAAATTGTCATGGAGGTAAAAATAAAAACAAAGAAAACTATGAGTCTTTTTGTGTACGACAATTGATGCGGATCTTTCAGTGCCTTGGGTCTACCAGGCCAGTTCTACCACTGCCCTCCTAAACATTTGATCATAGTAACTCTGATGTGTGTAAGTAACATCCTCTGGCCCTACCCTCTAAAACAGTCAAAGATACTTATCATCCCAAGAGGTGAGAAAGATGGAACTTATGATAGGGGGACAGGTAAGGAACCGATGAATATTAGGCAATAAAAGAGGTAGATATCTGTTTCATTCTGGCTGCACTATGTTGGTCTAGTCCACCCAGGAGCAGGGCCTGCAGCAAGCCAGTTGGATTCTTGCGTCTAGAATTTGCTCAGATGTCCCCATGTGCTGCAGCAGTCTGTTACTCAGGCTCAGTAAGAGATCTCCTGTGGCCCCACTGTCCCTTTTTTATGACATGTGTTGGATGTGCTTGCCTGGTGGGCTCTCCATTGACCCTCCTCCGTGATTCTAGCTTCTACCTGTTAGTCACATATATTTGGGCCAACATTTGACATTTGTCACTTTTTTAAAAAATTGTCTCGTATCTGTTTTCTTTGGGGTATTGCCCTTCTCCGACTCTATCAATTCTCGGTGGGAGGGCACTTCCAGGACTTGCTCCCTACGGAAGTTTAAGAGTCTGCTCCTTCCTCTTGTCAAGGAGGCAGGCATATGACTGAGAGTGCCCAATAAGCAGGAAGCTCTGCGTAGGGATTTTGCAGTTTGACTGGGTGGCCCAAGGATGGGAACAGTTGGAGCTCATTGTACAGCCAACACCATGCTAATCACCTTGTTCCTGCTAAAATCCCACTGTTGAAATTCTTATTTCTTAACTCTTTGGAGCTCTTCAGTTCTTTTTTCCCAGACTGGTCCTCAGGTCTTATGTTAATTTTAGAAGCCCTTACATTTTTGTGTATACTCCCTTGTGCATGAGTTAGTTATTGATTCTTGTTGTCTATAAGCTCAAATCCTAATTGAAACACACCATGATTGGAGTGAGGACACTCCAGCTTTTTGCTCCAGGCTCTGCTAGGGTGTGGGGTGGGACAATAAGGAGCAAATAGAAGAATTCAGACTGGAGGGAATTTGGCTTTTTCTCACAGCACTGGTATCAGTTTTCTAGTGTTGCATAACAAATTACTATAAAGTTAGTGGCTTAAACCAGTACCCAAGTATTATCTCAGAGTTTCTGTAGTTAAGAAGTTCAGGTGTTGCATAGCTGGGCTCTCTGGTCAGGGTCTCACCGGGCTGAAATCAAGGTGTCAGCCAGGACTGCCATCTCCTCTGAGGTTCAAGGCCCTCTTCCAGACTCACTGGTTGCTGGCAGGATCCATGTCCTTACAGCTCTAAGACTGAGGTCCCTATCTCCTGAGGTCCCAGTTGTTCACTGGAGTCTGCTCTCAGCTCCTAGAGGCTATCTTTAAGGCCTTGCCATAGGTCTTAAAGATAGGTCTCCTCCATGATGTCTCTCCCATATGGCAGTTTGTTCCTTCTAGACCAATAGGAGAATTATCTTCCACAACTTTGAATCTTTTTGACTTCTTCCATCCCTGACCTGTAGGTTCTCTTTTAAAAGGGCTCACCTGATTAAGTCAGGCCCACCTACATTCAAGGAGAGGGAATTGTTCATGCTGTGCATACCAGGCAGTGGGAATCTTAGGGGCATCTTAGAATTCTAACTACCACAGCATTCCTATGAGGGTGCCCCCTGGAGAAGTCTATTACTTGGTCCAAAATTATCATATGTATTCAAAGAAATAAGTCCAGGATAGTTGGCTACAGTGGCTAACATCCATGGACATAGCTTTGTCCTGTAAGCCATTGCTAGGATTTGCTATGTGTTTGGTGTGCCAATGTGGGGGCTTATTAATGCTTCTAGAATAACAGGTAACAGCGTTAAGCAGATGCTTGTGGGTTTTTTTTTTTCCCAAGGACACATTTATTTGTGAATTTTTGGTGTTTGTTTTTCTAAATGGCACAGTCCTTAGAAGGTGCTTTCTGATCGGAAGAACCACAAGTCTGTTCCTCGAGTCAGAAACAATGTACTCTTCAGTCACGGGGGTACCAGCCCATGTCAGTCTGCCACCCCACATCCATCAGGAAAAGAGATCATTCTCTACCAGCCATTTGGCAAAGTTGAAGCAAAATAATTGTAACACAACAGTGTCTAGGATCCATGACACCTGCTTTAAAAATAAATCTTTCCTGGCTTTGTCTTCCCTTTTATTTTCAATAAGTGCGCCAGTATTATTGCCACTGCATTAATCTAGCAGCAGGAAACCATTATCCTATGACAACAGACTCTTCCATTAACATTATCTTTTAATTTTAAGATTGTTTATATGACTGCTAGAAGCTACTAAATTAAGATAAAATGAAGAAAGAATTTTTTTTTTTAAAGCCAAGTGTTCAGTTGAGTTACCCACCCCCAATCTTGCCTGCTTGACAGTGCTGGCAAAAGAGACACCATTATTTTTCTATCAGATTACTAAATAGTATTTGGGTATGAGTTGGAATTGCTAGAAATCTAGACATGCTTTAAATGTCATCTAAGAAATAACCATTAAACTTTAAATTATTATTTATATGATTTGCTATATTGCATGGTATATATTAATTGTTTAAAATATGGGTTATTTTTCTAGGAAGCAATTGTGGTAAATAAAACGATAATGAAATCGCGATGATGAAAACTCAGTAAAGAAATAAAGGAAACATTTGTCTAGTTAGTTGAGTTTACAGTGAGAAATAATTGAATTTGGAGATTGTAGCAAAAATGACACAGGAGGAAAATAAACCTAAATTAAAAGGAAGTTGTGATTGTTAGTGGTTATTATTTAATTTTCTGACAAATGGACTTTCAAGCAACAGTGATATCACATTAAATGGTATCTGTCAATTTTATATCAAATATATTACAAACATTCTTTCAAATGACAAATAACTTGCTTACTATCTGTTAATTTAAAAAATTCTCTTCTATCAGCTGTCTCCTAACACTTGGAGACACTCTGTGAAATCTTTCAGTATACATTTTGCTCCACCTTCATCTGTTCCAAATGTCTGAGGGCTTTCTTTCCAAAAGGCTGGTGCAACTGCAAATGAGGAATATATTTAAATAATTATTAGAATAGTGAAACTATGCACTCAATAGTCTAGGTCTGTGATTCTCCACACCCATGGGTAAACCACCCAGAAGAAAATTAATAGAAACCAAGTTACCGTTTTAATAGAAATTGTACTGGAAAAAATACGTAAGCTGTGAATTCCCCATATTGTTAATGTAGTTCAAGTAGGCCATCAATATGTGTCCTATTTAGTGATAGGTGCAAAATAGGTGGTGGGAGATCAATCAAAACCCCTTTCCATAAATTACCATGACTTGTAGAAATTATCAGAACTTCACTGGAGTGTCATATGTAGTCTTCCCAGCAATGAGTTATAGTCAATAATTCATTCCCTGACTGGGCTGATAACAGGCAGATATTCTAATAATGTGCCAGGATTTACTACTGGACACAAGCAGCAAGTAGGGATCTCAGTGCAGTGCTAAATGTTCTCTCACTGGAGAAAAACAATAAAAACAGGACAGAGAGAGGCATCTGGGGACAGTACTTGGGCGTTTTAACCCTCTAATTAGAACAAATATGTACAAAGGTAGTGTTGTTTAAGTGTTCATTGTTTCTTTGAAGCAAGTTGTTTCCAGAGTATCATTCTGCATTGATTCCTCCTGGCCCCTCAATTCATTGTCAGAGAGCACAGCAGATGACTCTGAAAAAACACTGAAAAGAAAGTCCATTTTATTCTTGAGGTGGTTTCCCAAACTTTAAAACAGTTTCACTTGAAAAAAATATATATATATTTTCAAGGAACCCCCCTAGATTATCATCTTAAACTAAAAGTCTTAAATATATTTTCAGTGATTTCTTATCATACAGAGAAATCGACAAATTGGCTTTCTCTGTCAGAATGTTTTGAAGCTAGAAAAAGAAGTGGTGATTCATCAAAAACAATTTTGTTATGAAATTTGATTTATGTTGAGAAATATAAATGATGACGTTATAATGTGTACCTCTGTGTGGAGGGAACACATTTTAGTCAATTGAGTTATCCAATTTTATTATTTAAAAAAATCCATATCTGGTTGTTCTTTTTATTCTAAAAAATTTATGGCACTGTATAGAGGAGAAATGCGTGTTTTTCATGTCTATGGACAGCTATGGATTGAACTCCCCTAATTCTGCCAGGGTCATTCATTACAATTAGATGAATAAATATTATCATATTTTCAGCAACTTTTTTCTGAGCAAATAGAGATCAGTATTATACTTTAAAAATATTATTTTATTGCAAATCTACATAGAGAATATGCTCAGTTATATGAATACTATAGTTAAAAGTGACACCAACTAAAGAAGCTGTGGTTTTGGGCACTTAAAATTTCTGAATTATTAGCCTTTTTTTACTAGGAACAATTAGTGGGAACATAAGGGATGAATTATGCTTTAGTTTCTCCATCAATAAACACTCATTTCCATCATCATGGATGGGAACTGTAGTTAATGTTAAATGGAATTGCTATTTTCTACTGGATTTATAATTTTAATACATATTTTTAGTAATAACCACCTCACATATATACAAATGGCCCAGTCATCTACATACCCTCCTTTGTAACTATTACAAAATTAAATTTATCCATAATAAAATGTAATTCAACTTTAATAAGCATTGCTGTCAACCCACTAGATTATTCAGCAGACCCTAATGAATGCATATATAGTCATGTATATAGCCTGATATATTTGCAATAATATAGGTAGAATATCACTTGTGCTTGAATATTGTTGACAGAATTCAGTCCTATGAGTATCAGTCAGCCAAATAATTTTTTGTACGATATCATCATCAGTATGAATCGTATGCATATATCAAGATTTACTGACAGCTCAGAGGGAGATCAGGGGGATTTTTAAAGTCCTGTTCCTACCCAGAAAAACATATATAAGGAAAGTGAGTCATTTCTTGCCACTGTAACATGTGGTCTTGCTACATCAGGCAAAATAATTGTCACAGAGGTACAGATGTTTCATTTTTTGCCATCATCTTTTTCAACTCTCCTACCATCTCCAAGAGTTTCAAATATTCTAATCAAATAGAATAATGAAAAGAAATATCTACTTCTTTAAATTATATTTCTTACCACAACAATATCAATAGTTTTTTTCTTCAGTGATCTTCTAATTACTTTACTGTGGTAAAATGAACTTCACTATGCTTTTATATTACCCTGTAAAAGAGAGGTTAGGATAGAACTCCTTAAATACTGATTAATATAATTTGGTGGGACATTTACCAAATATAGACATTTGAATTGCTTAAAAAAAGAAAACAAGAATGTTCTAATATGGCAACTACCTAACCCTTTGTCACATGATAGATTTAGTAAGATATTTGTAAGCAATTTTAAGAAATACTAACCAAAGGCAGTCAATAAATTTAAAGTAATATTCTCAATATTTAAAACCAGGATACAGTTCTTGGAAATGCAGTTTTTAGATATGTTGAATTTGCTCTAGACCCCTATCCTTAAATGCTGCCACAGTCTCCCTGGCTCTACTCATTGTGTCGTATGACATCACATGCCAAGAAAAACATCACACAAAACTGGTGGGGACCTAACTGCCATTTCTCCTCTTTGGGTTTTCTCATCACATCTTTTGGTGAGGTAACTACCTTTCCCTGTTCTTCTCTCCACTCTTTAACATCTTGGAATTGCTGTCCTAGATTCAAGCTTTCTGGATTCACCCTGGCTGGACCTTTAGATTTCATAGGATCTTTGTAATGGCAGCAATAAAGGTAGGTGGTTTTTCTTTCTTTTCTTTCTTTCTTTTCTTTCTTTCTTTTCTTCCTTCCTTCCTTCCTTCCTTCCTTCCTTCCTTCCTTCCTTCCTTTTCTTTCTTTTCTTTCTTTCTTTCTTTCTTTCTTTCTTTCTTTCTTTCTTTCTTTCTTTCTTTCTTTCTTTCTTTCTTTCTTTCTTTCCCTCCCTTCCTTCCTTCCTTCCTTCCTTCCTTCCTTCCTTCCTTCCTTCCTTCCTTCCTTCCTTCCTTTCTCTCTCTTTCTCTCTTTCTTTCTTTCTCCTCCCTCCCTCCTTCCCTCCCTCCCTCCCTCCCTCCCTTCCTTCCTAAAAAAGACTGCCTTTGAAAACCAGTTTTGCATTGACTTTAAAAAGATAAAATATTTTTTCCTTGAGAAAGAGCTGGGGCACTTTGTCTTAGAGATTGTCATATCAGCATCAAATAGTGTGGCTGTTCTCAAGTATGGAAGGCAACGTGAGTCTGTGAAACCTCTGAATGTGGATGGGAGGTTTTAGGCAACTGCCACCTGCAGAATGGAAACATGATTGCGATTGAAGGACTTAAATGGGAAGGGAAGGTGTGGACATATAATTTGGGGGCGATTAGGGGAAATGATGGCTTGATCTAGGATCAACATGATTTCTACCTTTAAGATTCAAGAAAGAAACAATTTGAATTTCTCTTTATTTTCCAAAGCACTGTACTCTTTTATTGTAGGTAAGTAGGATGAATGATGAATGCATGAGGTCAGTTTTCTTGAACTACTGGGTGAAATACAACTACTGGGTAAAATATTATTTGAATTCAGTTAATTTTACTATATACCAGGATTATTCCTTTGAACACTGTTTTATATTCGTTTGAAGACTATCTGAACAGAGAAATCCCTTACCCATAGTGAACTTGTGTTTACACAGTTTTTATGAGTTTAGCATTCGTGGGAATACAAGATTGATACTGCTTTTCATTCAAGAACGTGCTGACTTTCAGACCACAACTCTTGCTACTCAGAAGAGGATGGACTGCAAAATGCAAAGAATGCAGAAAAAAAAATTACCCAGTGGTGGCGCTGTGGTTAAAGTACACCTGACTTTTGATTACAGTGAATGTATTTACTCCCTACCTCTCTGAAGAGAAACAGTGAGCCATTATCACTTTTGTATTTCTATAACCACAACATCAGCAAATAAAGATCTCTGGTAATACACTCCCATCCACTCTAACCTACTGGGACATATGTAAAGACCTCACTACACACAGAATAACACTAACACTAAAATCACCTCTAGGCCCCTCCTAGCCTAGAGTTCTATATTCAAAGTTTTATCCATAGTTCTCTCCTCTCTTTTCATAGAAACTACATGGATCCTTTGGGGAATCACTGCATGATATCTGAACATGTGCCTGGTTAAATTTCCAACATTTCCTTTTAAAATAAAGATTTTATTTTAGCATACATACTTCAGGAAATACCTGAAGTACCACACTTCATTACAGAACAATATACTATGTGTTCTACTTAGGAAAATCATTTTTGGGAAAAAAAAGTAAGATCAATTTACTTAATTCCCTCACTTGTAGATGATAAAATTAATGCCCAGAGAAGGAAATGTATTTGTACATGACAAATCATAACTTCATAGTAGCCCACTGAGATCTTGTGTCATCTCCTTTTGATTATTATAACATACTAACAAATTGAAACTCAACCAGGGAATCAAAATATGTGCATTATTTGTTTATGGGGGTCCTTTCCTAATTTAGTTTAACTTAGTTTTCTTTACTAACCTTCAAAGATTATGTCTTTTTAAGTTGGCCTTCTTTAATCACACCCATCTGCAGCTGTTTTCTGTACAGGACATTTTAATTACTATTGCAGTTTTAATGATTTTTTAAAAAAATGTTTTTCATACATGCACTTGATCATAAAAATGTAAGTTTAAATACCAATCAATAAAATCGAGTCATTTAATTTTGAGGTGCTAGTAGTAGAGAATAAAAAATGAGTATTCACCTTGGCATTTAAAATGCCCTCTCCTCCACGTTTTAGGCAATGATTATTGTTTCTTTTGCAGCTTTAGTTGATGGCTTGAAAGACAGAAATCCCTACACAGACACAAAAAAACATAGACGTTTAACATCTGCATTGTCTAGCCAAATTCTCCTGCAGGTTCCTTTCCTTCATCTAGCTGTGCTGAGTGTAATACAATATGAAAACTTTTCCCACAAGGCTGGTTTTACTTAATGATACTTAGCAGAAGGGCTTTGCACTTTCATAATTTCCACCAGAAAAATCTCTCTGGAACTTAATAATAATAATCAGACCTAATATTAGCCTCAGATCAGAGATTTATTAAACCTATTATTTGGCAGAGGAGATAAAGTTGAATGACTAGGTATTCAAGCATCTAGGCTGAGCTTTGGCCTTGGAAAGAGACTCTGAGGCTAGCGCCCTAAAAGCATTCCTCAAAACTTGATTTATACTGGAAGTGACCTTTCTTACTCTCCAGCGGCTGTGAGATTGCGAATTTTGCAATTATTTCCATTGCTTTTGAGGTCTATGAGGAATTCGGAGGAATATCCTCCACAGCGTGGTGGATAGAGGAGGAACGCTTTCTCGCCTAAGTTTTCCTCAACTTCGAAAATAAGGACTGTGATCTTCTTATCACCAACAACTGACAAATATCTATAAAGTGCCTACTAGGCATTTAGTTTATGCCCGGGTTAATGGGGAGAGGAGGGTAAGCAAGGAGTTTTTAGGATCTATTGGTACCCTTACTGGGTTTCCCTTGTTAACTAAACTTCCACTAAGGTTCATAAATGTCCATCAGCGTGATTTTTTTTAAACCACCTCTGTGTGTGTGTGTGTGTGTGTGTGTGTGTGTGTGTGTGTGTGTGTACTCCACCGCCCCAAGATTTTGGGGAAGATTTCTTTTTCCAAACAGGAAAGACCCATTTCTGAGAACGATGTGAAACAAGTTTCCTATGGGTCTCACCTACGCTTAAGAGGAGGTCAATTCCCAAGGGGCACACGGGTGCGGGTTCCGAAGGTCTTCCGCGCGCTTAGAAGGCAGGTGCCGCACCCCGCGCCTCTGCTTTCTATCCTGGGCAGCAGAGCGGCCCCGGCAGCGTCCCCGGGCCCGGTCACTGGTGCCCACTTGATTCCGGCCCTCCCTTTCGCCATCCTCGGCCCACTCGGCCGCCTAGCTCTCTCCCCCCGCCCCCAGAGTCTCGTTTCAGGCATCCCTTTGTCCTTCCCCGGATTGGCAGGTTTTATTATTCCGCCTGAACAATCCGGCCGCCCAGTGGCTGAGGGTCGCTGACGTCGGCGGCAGAGCCGGGGAGTAGTTGGGATTTTGCTCTGTCAGTAACACATGTGTAAGAGCCGCGGAGGGAGCGAGTGAGCCGGCTGGAGGCCAGCGTCGCTGCCGCCGCCTACAAGCCGGGCAGGAGCCGCTCCAGCAACAGCCCCGGCAGCGGCGCAGACTCCCGCGCGCCGGCCCCGGCCGGTCGCAGCTGTCCGTCTCGCCCGGTGCGCCCGTCCGCCGCCGCCGCCGCTCCTGGGGCTGTTGTTTCTGCGGCTGCTCCGCGGTCGGAGGTTCAGGAAGCTCGGCCGTGCGGCCGCTGTCGCCGCCTGCCCGGAGCGAACCAGCGAGCGAGCGCGCGGGAGGGAGAAAGGCGGTGGAGGAGGAGGAGCGGGAGGAGCGCCGGCGGGGGCGGGGGCCGGGGCCGGGGCCGCCGGGCGGGGGAAATCTACAAAGTGAAGCCACATTGCCAAACTTGCAGCAGCGATTGCAGCAGTTGCTGCCGCTGCGCCGCGCTTGAAGCCGCGCCGCGCGGGCCGAGGGCTCCTGCCGCTGCTCGCGCGGAGCCGGAGGCAGAGGACGCGGACTGAGACTGACACTTCTGCTCTCGGCCGCCTGCCACTTACGCGGAACCCCCAACTCAGCATCAGAGCAACGCGTTAAAAAAAAAAACAACCCCCCCAGTGCGTAGCCCCCTCCTCCCCTTTCCTGCTTCTGCGAGAACTCCCCCTCCCGCCAGCCAAGGCGCCCCTTCCTTGGAAGCCGAGCGGCTTCGCTCGCATTTCGCCGCCGCCGCCTCTCGCAATATTGCAATATAGGGGAAAAGCAGGTAAGGGGACCGCTGGGGAACTGCGGGCGAGGGAGGGGGGGTAGCAGGGGAGGAGAGGACCGATGGGGGCCGGGGCTGTTTTCTCCGGCTTCCTTCCCTTGACCGTCCCAAATTGCAAGTAAACAATACGTTGGCTTGGATAATGCGCGAGTCTGAAACTAACCGAGGCCGGCCTGCGAGCTAGCACGGAGGGCAGCCCCGGGCCGCCAGCTTTGTAGCGGTTCCTGCTTACAAAAGGGTGCTCGGAGACCGGGCGGGTGAGGACCTTGGAGGGGGTGGGGAGATTTTCAGTTCCTAAGGGAAAGGCAGCGGGTGCTGAAAGGAGGGTGTAAGTATGAGAAGTAGTGTGAGGGAAATAGTCAAGATCCCCCCCACCCCTGCTTCTAGTAAACACTATTTTTGAAACAGTGGTAGAGAGGATCTAAGTGGGAAGGACTCGGTATTGCTGGGTCTTTAAAAAAAAATTCCTCTTGGTTTGTAAGTCTTTTGTTCCAATCCAGGAGAAATCCGGTGAATCACCTAATTAAAATCAAGACATGAATTAAGCATCCATTTTTGTACTACAAATTGCCAGCACTACGTTTGTCCCTCCCTTGGTCTCCATTAAAAAACACCAGAGACGTTGTTAAAGGGGGGCAGATTTTGCCTCTAGCTGCCAGTTCTGCTTTCTATTTCACTGACTATCCCAGGACCTAAATTGCTTGGCTATGTAATTACTAGAGTATAAGCCTATTTAACTTAAAAGCTTTCTTTTTTTTTTTTTTTTTTTCCAACTCTAAATGAAACTTGATGAGGGCCCGTCCTTAGTTATCAGGGGAGTCAGTTTCTGGTCAGTCCTCTTGATTCATCTCTTTTAGATTTAATCAGCATTAAGGTATTGCTTGTCCTTAAGAGCTTTAGCTAATGGGGTTACTGGATGCTTTTCTCAGTGTAATGTTTCCTTTTCAAAAAAATATACATATATATTTACCTCTCACCAAAGATGGGGGCGGGGAAGAGCTTGGAATCTCCTCCCTCCCTCTTCCTTTTTAAAAAGGAATTCGGAGCGATTAAAACGTTGGGGGAAACAGTTTAAAGACCTAGGGCAGGAAATGCAGATTCATTTGGGTTAGGGCTGAAATTGTAACAAAAAGCAATTCCTCGAGTAAATGCATCAGATAAATCAATTTACATAAAGGTATGATGCATTCGGGTAAATGCAATGCTAATGGGTTTTAGAGTGGTCTTGTTTCCAAAGTCTCAGGGTTTTGTTACAGCTTAATTGGTGCAGTTCTTATTCTGGTTTATTGTGCGGTCTCTGGACACACGTTCCGGGACTCTTTCGGAGGAAATGTGTTTAAAATCGGCCTATTTAAGGAGCCGGAGTCCTTGTTTCGTTCCCTTCGTTTTTTTCTTTTTTTCCCCCTAGCAGTGAAGTTGGGCCGGGGACAGGCAAAGTTCGCCCTTTCCCTTCTGAGGTATCAGCTGAATGTCTTGAGCAGATAGCTGGGAGCCTTGGGGGGAGCCCACACTCTCGGCTTACAGAGGACAAAGACAAAACAGGCTGCTTAATTGGCAGTAAATAACTTGATCTTTTTATAGAATAAGTGACTGGAGGAACACTAGGACTTTATTGGACTCCACATTGGAGGCAACAAATTAATCGGTTTAGGCTAAGCTTTATAAATTGATTCGTATATTATACCCCAGTTGCTTCTCTTATGACATTCATTAGAAGGAGTGGGGAATTTTTAAAAGCAGTTTTGGTGACAGCAGGACTGACTCAAATTGTGCATCCTTTCATAGTGGCTTTTCACATATCTGTAAACTGCCCCCCCCCCCTTTGGAGGAACAAAGCTTTAGCATTTAAATTGCTGATCAAGGGCAGATTAGTGAGACCAAAGTGGAGAGTGTTTATATAGGAAGTTAACAGGCATCCTAAAGTTCAATGATCTATTATTCTTGCCTGTGTCCTGAAAACCCAGAGAAAACACTCATTGATCTTCAAAATGAAATGAGATTTGGAACAATAATGGGAGATGGCGGTCACCACAATGGCATGTGAAAGGTGCTGTTTAAAATACGAAAAACCAGTTTCGCAACTTTACCCACTGCACGCCCCCCCCCCCCCCCCCCCGCCCCTGGTTCCCGCACCTCTCCTCCCAGCACCATGCAGTCTCCCCTCTGCCGGTTCTTCCCTCCTTCCTTTTCAGAAAACCGAAGTATTTCCAACTTGTGAACTGCAGCTGCACTTCCCAGGGCAAAGCTCGGGAGGGAACGTGGCTCCAGCAAGGGCCGCCTCCCCACTCCCCCTTGGCTCACCCTCGGGGCTCGGCCTGGGCTGGGGAGGGGCCGGGCCGGGTGCGGCGGTGGGTGGGTTTGACCCTCATTTGCTGGAGGCGGGGGTGGTGGGCGGAGGCGGAGGCCGGGAGGAGGTGCTGTGAGGGGTGGAGCGCGCCGCGGAGCCTCGCTCTCAGAGTTTTGACAGTACCCAAGCTGAAATTGTCAGCAGCAGCGAGCGCTGGAAAGTTGAGAGGAGCTCGTGGCCCCAGAACAAAGCTTGAGAAAAGTAAACAGGCGGCTGCTGCCGGCGAACCTCCCTCCTCTCTCCCCCTCACCCTCCTTCCCGCCCTTGTCCTGCTGCTTCCTTCCAGCGGGTCTGGGGGAGAAATAGTTCGCTAGTTCACGCTGCGTTTACTAACTTTTGCATCGCCCATGTTTTGTCTTTCTCTCCCTCTCCCCTTCCCGCCCTCTGCAGACCATGGTGAATCCGGGCAGCAGCTCTCAGCCACCCCCGGTGACGGCCGGCTCCCTCTCCTGGAAGCGGTGCGCAGGCTGCGGGGGCAAGATTGCGGACCGCTTTCTGCTCTATGCCATGGACAGCTACTGGCATAGCCGGTGCCTCAAGTGCTCCTGCTGCCAGGCGCAGCTGGGCGATATCGGCACGTCCTGTTACACCAAGAGCGGCATGATCCTTTGCAGAAATGACTACATTAGGTAAGACTTGGCTATCCTTCCCAAGATGGGCAAGCAGAGCAAGGCAAGACCAAAGGTTACCAAGGGTTTTAAGGGAAGGAGCAGGGCTCCTATGAGAGTACATTGTCTTCATCTCAAACCTTCTGGTTGGCTGAATTTAAGGGGATCAAGAAGCATGTGGTAAATTTCTAATTTTTAATGACTAATGGCAAATGCCTTACTAAGTAAAAACAACTGCCCATTTGGTGGAACTGGGGCCACTAGGTGTGTAAAGGTTGGGCACTCTGGAGACCAAAATTGTCATTGGTCAGTCCCAACTGACCTCTGCTAGGTCAGGATCCTCTGCTAAAAATAACGTTTCAGTGAAAGTTACAAAGCTTTTTTCTTAGAACAAGGTAGGGACCTACGTTGAAACGCAGAGACAAAAGATTGGTTTAAAAGAGTTAGTTAGGAATGATTTGCTCTTGGGATGGCTAATTATGATATTTACATGAACATCTTTAAACTTTTTATAGAGTGTAAAACTGACTCATTCTTTTTGTGTCCTGTCTCCTTGTGAGAAATATTGATTGCCCATCAGTTTTAAAGACTTGTAATTCTTACAGCGATCAACAATAACAAAAAAAATCCCCAAAGACCGTAATGTTTCTTTTTCATATACTGTTACTTGGAGGCTTGTGCTTCTCAGTGTTAGTGTGTGGTTTGTGATGTAGAATCTGCCATTTTTTCTGTTGAGGAATGTTCAGATTTTGGGTTTATTGTTGTCGTTTGTATCATTACCCTTGGTTCCCAAAAGAGGGTTAGGAAAAGAGACTATAGAATATACTAATCTTGCGTTTTAAAGCAATGTATAGGAACATTCACACGCTGGTGTAAGCAGTCTTTTCCAACAAGTTTAGTGCAATTAATGGAAAGAATTCAGGAGGTCAGGTGCCTATAGGATCTTTTCAGGTGAACTCAAGCTACTTAAACTCATTAATTTGAAAGGAGGCATTTGAAGGATTACACATTTAATTTGAGTAAATGGTTTGATAGACTGATGCACATGAATGCTTCTAGGAGGTGTTCTGTTTCAACATACAGTAATTAAAAAAAAAAAAAAAAAAAAACACCACCACACACACCGTTGATACTAGAGAGGTGCTCCAGACAGAAGTGCTCAAGAAGCGCTCACTTTTAAAAAGAATTGCATTTTATTTAAATCTTTACTCTTAAACTAATTTCTTTATAGTGATTAGAAGAACGTTTTGTTCATTTTTCAGTGGCAGTGAATTAGTCAGTGGATGAGATATTTTGTTCAACATTTAGGTACATTGTGATTCCCTCACTCTGTGTCTAAACCTGCAAAATATCCCACTGCTCTTCAGAACTGAGTACATGTATGTAGACTCCAGTGATGTCATTAGTATAAAATGGAGTAAAACGACAGTTGGTTATTCCAATAAAGCAACCTACGTCCACTCTCCTGGCATCCTCAATCAGCCAAGTAAAAGAAATATAGGAAGGGAGAGGGCTTTTATTTTTAAATTAAGATGGCAGCATTAATTTCACTAAGTTCTTTTAGGAGTAAATGTCTGAAAATCAGCAGGAGCATAAGTGTAATACTTTCTGGTCCTCCTTCCAAGCAGTGCCATGAGCTTTGACAGTATTGTAATGAAATAGAGAGGAAAAGGGGGGTAAGAAAAGAGGGTGGTTTGAAGTGGAAAAATTGACAGTGCTGTTCAGACATGGTGGAGGGTACAGAGTCATCTCTTTCTCCAAGTGCCTTCAAAAAAACCTTCGCTTCTGATTACCGCTAATTAAAAAGAAGATGGGTCCACTTGCATTCCCTCAGGACAAGTTTAGGCAAGTGGGTTCCTGGGACTCTCCATTCCTTCTCTCTACTTGAGGCCAAATGTAAATGCCCATTTGGTGTTTTCTCGTGGCTTAATGGAGCAGTGGAGGATGGATGTACAGGCTGAACCTTAATTAATTGGGTCCTTATTCTCACTTTCTTTTTTCCTCTGAATTTGAAAACTGAAGCCAGGCTTGCTCTTGAACTAGCCAGCTATCTTGTGAACCTTAGATCTGCCCAGAGGGATGAGTTCTAACTCAATACCAAACTTGATGGCCTCAAACTCTGCTCAGGGCTCATCAGCAGCTGACACCTGCCCCCACCAGTCCTCCCCCTCCCCATTTAAGGAATCTGAAGTGTTCAGTGTTTCCTCTGTCCATCAAGATGCCAAAAGGGTAGGAAGATGGGGAGGCCTGCACCTCTCTTTTCCTCGCATGTACTCCTCCCCAATCTGCCCACAGGACACTTGTTGGAGGAGCTTTCTAGTGTGTGTCAGGGCCACACTGAGGAGCTGAGTAATCCGCTATCTGGCAGCCAGGTGAATGGGACCCTTTGGCTCTAGTACAGCCTGGCTGGGACCACAGTTATTTATTAAGGGCTTTTAAATTGTCTGACTTTGAGGTTGTGGTTTTTTGAAAACAACTTAGATACGGCTAAAATGCTGCGGGAGAAGTAGAAGAGGTGTGTGTGTTGTGGGGGTGGGGGGGTGGGGGCGTTGGTAGTGGGAGCACTGTTTTTTCCCTATCCCCTTTCCCCTGGGCGACCTAGTGTCCATTGGGCAGAGCTGGGTTTCTGCCTCCTCTTCCTCCAAGATTTGAGATAAAGCGGCTGCCTTGCTGCAGCGAATCCGCACAATTAAAAGCTTTAATTAGTGGCTCCTCCATTTTCTTAGTTCTGATGGGCTTTATCTAATGAGATCTGGTCTCTGGCTTAGATCTGCTCCGAATGACGTGTCCGCAATGAATGAGAGCTGCGTCGCAAACAAAACATTTAATTAACAAAATTGGCCTCTAAGAGAGGGAGGGAAAAGCAAGGGTGGGGGTGGAGAGGAGGGGGAAGGTGGATCTTAAAGGGGCCAACGCCTGTCTCCCCCCAAACCTTACAAAAGTCGGCGAACCTTGGAACTGCCCCTTTCCTTCCCAGTTCCCGACCCCTCAGCTGAATTTGAGCGCCACCAAGCAGCTTATGGAACTCCGTTTCTTTTGCTTCAAACCCTTCTTCCTCCACCCCTATCCGGCCCGAAAAAGTGGCTCGGAAAGTGCAGCAGGAGGAGGAAGTTCAGTGATGACGGGTGGGGCCCCAGGTCCTGGGAGGGCTAGGAAACGCGCCAGAGGCACCGGTGGTGGTCCTGGGCCAGCCTTCTCTCGCTTGGCCTGGACCGGGTCTGGGATTTGGGGCGGGCTCGGCCCACGGCTTCAGTCGAGGCGCCCTGCTGGCCAGCGGCCTCGGGCCCGCGAGGGGGCGAGCGCAGGGCGGGAGCCGGGCAAGCTAGTCGCGCTTTCTTTTCCTCGCTCGCTCTTTCCCGGCTGGTTCACGTGGCGCCCGCAGCCGCAGTGTGCGTGGCCGCAAGAGGTGGGGGCCGGGGCGAGGGGATCCGTGGTGGTTGGTGGCAGAGGGTGTGTTTGTGGAGGGGGTGGCTTTAGTAGCGTTGGGCAAAGGAGGCGCCGCCAGACAGCGAGTTCATTTCCCTGGTAATCAACAGCAAGCTGCTATATTCAGAGAATGCTGTCCCTTTAATTGAACAGGCTAGGTAATTAAATGGCACTTTTCCAATAGGACGTGCTAGGTAAATCTAATAGTTGGTTATTTAATATCACTTTGAAGTCTGCCCACTCAAGCACAATGACAGCACAGGAGCATGTGAACTATTAGCTAGGAGAAAAAAAAAAAACCCAAGGATCTCAAAAATTAATTAAATCGCATGCAATTTAGGGGGAACGTTTATCTTGATTTGTCATAACAGAATTAATTCAAGGCCTCCAATTCACTTGGGGGCAGATCTGTTACTCTGAATTAACCAAGCGTAATTTGGCTGGTTTTTTTTTTTTCCTCTCCGTCCCCTCTAATGCAGCAGTTGAGATTATTCACAGCCCCCCTCTTAAGTATCAATAGCTTCTGGTGCTTTTAAGGTGCTTGGTCTCTAGTTATTCCAAAGTACCTTTAATGGACTTGGCTCCAGGCATAATTTCTGGGTTGCATTTCTTTGTTACATTTAATATAGCTGGTGCAGAATTTAGATTAAATACAGGAACCTGCTGGAAAACCAATTGCTTCTGCATCAGTAGCTGTGGATGTGCATTTTTCTCCTCAGATAGGTTGCTGATATTTACTTGCAGGTACAAATGTATACCTTTCAGCTGCACTCGTAGAAACACACCTCTCCTTGCCTGAAAGCAGTTTAGAAAACACAGCCAGGCAGTGCTCCATATTGCCAGTATTTTGCTTGAAGTAATAACGCAGTAGAAAATAAGCCCACCTATTGGTCATGGAAGTTACAGAAAGATGCTAAGCATTATTACTAAACTAAAAATAAGACTTGCTCTCCATCTCTTTATGTCAGCAAGGAGAATTGAAGCTGAGCCGGCAAGCAGTACTAGCATTACGTTGTGCTTTTCACATAGGAGTAAAGCACCTTGAAAGTGCAGGGGTTTGGTGGGATTTCTTCCCTTCTTTTCCCTTTTTCCCATATAAGGAACCTCTTGATGTTTGTGATTGATTGCATTGCCCCAATGCTGAAATATTAACGACCTTCTTGGACTGAGGACCCAAAGAAAGG